>OU015501.1:136509462-137109462 GCA_907164885.2 Dolomedes plantarius
AATAGTACTTGTTTTAGGATTATAGAATAACGAAAAAAATTTGCTGCGCAAAATTTTCAATTTTTTTGTGAATAGATGATGGGCTGTATTGTTCCATATAATACCCATAAACTTTTAAGTTGTTATTGAATCGTCAGTTTCTATTTTGCAATGTCTCTTCCACCCTCAGTCCATTCAATGGGCTTCCTTTAGCTCTCTTGCACTCGCAAATTTTCCTAACATTTGTGAAGAAGTGTGAGAAACTAATGCCTACAGTCACGAAGTTAGGCAACTCTGAGGAGGAAATTTCTCAAAACGGGGTCAGAGCGACTCATGTGTTATTAATTTGTATACATGATATAGATGAATATTTGCCCAAGAATGTTCTTCAAATAAATTTTACTGAACCATTAGAAACCCTATTTCTAAATGTATTGTTTGGAGAATAAATGCTTGTTCCAAAGAAATATTTAATATTTTAAAATTAGCAAAATTTAAAAACGAAATCAATGCTAAAACAAACAAAAATCATTAATAATATATATTTAAAATACGTATTTTTTAATTGCTATAAAATATTTTTTAATCAAAAAGAAATATGTTTCATAGTACAATTTATAAGGAGGTCCTTTTTATGAGTAAAAAAAGATTGTTCTTGATACAGATAACTGGAAATACTGATTTAAATACGTAACAAAGATCAAAACGAATAGATGACTGAAAGTATACCACCTAAAGGAAAATAGAATAATTGGTGAATAAAAATTGTAAATTTTTCTTTCTTCTTCATAAAAGCATTTTTTTTCTTTTTGAATTTACATGTTTTATCGTGGACAATATTTTTCAGGATGAATGTTTAGCTTTATATAATCCACCACAAACACTCTAATTTAAGCTTCATAACTTTTTTCCCTTTAAAAATTGATTAATATTCGTTGGGAAAAATTATTGCTTATGTTTAAAGCTTCTACTAACGCTTTGCTTAAAATTTCGCTTTCTAAAACGAGTGAAATTTAGATGAAAAAAGTGTAATTTTTATAATTTTCTGTGGAATTCTTTTATTTGTTAAATATTCATCGGAGTCAAAATAATTTTTTTCAGTTTAAATTATTGTTTTTATAACTTCAATGATTATATCGAGAAGAAGTTCAAGTGATCCTTAGGCTTAATTTTTCTTCTCAAGTTTTAAATATATAATTTTAATCATTTTATTTTTGATCATTTAACAAAATAATAATCCCGTGTGCAATTACGCATGTTTAACTGTCATATGGTTAAACGTTTTCATGTAAACTTTTTTTTGTACAAAATTGTAGAAACATTAAATCCTCCTATTTCTGAATCACATATTTATTGTACAAGAGGCACATGCTAAGTAAATTTAAGAGCTGTCAGTTAAAAATTGAGTTAATTGAGGTAGAAATATATATGGTAACTTTATGATGTTTATTAGAATGAAAATTGTTTTAATTTGTGGGTGGGAAGCTCATATTTTACTCTTTCGCGAATACTGAAATTCGAATGAAGTTTTAAAGCAGAACTGAAACTATTTTTGGACACGGAAACCGTTCTGAAAATTTTACTATTATAATGAGCGTGTGAGTCGCTGCGTGCTAAGCTCAATTTCTTCGGTCACGATGGTAATGACTGGGTCTTAGCTTCCGTTGAGTTGTAATATACCTTGCAAATGCATTTGTTTCTGGCTTAATACCTGACTTAAATTAAGATATGGAATGACAGAGTGTGATTAATGATTTGTGAAGTATTGTGTAATTTCGAACCACAACAATAAGTTTCTTTTCTAATACATTCGCACAAGAACCTTAATATCATTGTGTAATTAAACCGAGGTCAGAAATATGTGCTGAAAATTATTTTAATGCCTATTTTAGATATGGAAATTGTACAGTCCCTTTTTTTAATTCAGTATATATTTGATATGAATTTTATTTAATATATAATTTGAAATATTTCCTGCCTTCTATTTTAAATATGAATAGTTGAATTTATTAAGAATTGGGATTAAGGGTGAATTTATTAAGAATTGGGATTAAGGTGGAATTTATTAAGAAAGGGAAATTAAGGATTGGTTGATTTTCCCTCATTAAAACTTATTTTCGCTCGATGAAAATGTGCTTATATTGTCTGCTACCGACATCTTATAGTGGTTAAGACCTCGGACATCCAAGGTGTGAGGACAAAGTACTTATCTAGAAAAAAAAAAGCATTAACTGATATTTCAAATGTCTCAAAGACTTTGAGACATTTGAAAAATATAATGTCTCAAAGGCTTTACTTCTGTTTTTTATGCGTACATATATTATATAGGTTTGAGGAAAGCACGAGGCATTGGCTGTTACTGAAAGGAATTCAATATTCATGTGCATCTGCATATTCTGATGAGAAAATACAGACAGAGATAGCCAGAAATATTATTTGTTTACCTTACTGAAACTGTCTTTTCACACATTCGCATGAAAATGCACTCTTATATATTGGTGTGTCTGTGCATAAAGAAAGTATAGCAATCACAAATAGATATCTGAAGTATGTAGTTCTAACGTTTACATAAAAATTTAAACTCACGGCGCAACAGTCCGATGTGGACCAGGGCCGGCGGTACCCATCTTCGCTTTCGTAACCGTGGGCTTGGGGTGCCATACAACATATGTCTCAGTCAGGTGGTCAACCTGACGTGGGACCCCCAGAGTTTAGTTCCCAAGCATGCTTGGTCCTCATTTTATCGACCCACTGAAGGGATGAAAGGCTGAGTCGACCTTGCCCAGTCACAGGGTTGAACCCTGGACCTGTGGGATGGCAGCTCGCCGCTTTTAACTACTACGCCACCGGGCTTCTCACGTTTACATAACATGTTTTATTTAACTGATATAAATAACTTTCATCTATTTGAAAAATATAATTACCAGTAGAATGCATTTGTAAGAATTCTGAAAGAAAACTGGGGAAGTGATCCGATACTGAAATTAATTACACTGAAATGAAATACTAATTAATTAAAAATTTATTTCCATAGCAAACTAAATGCAAACTTTTTGTACTGAGATGTGGTTGGAATTGAACATTTACAACCTCCTTGTACCTTGTTTTAATGATCGAAAAAAGTCAGAAATTGCGAAGATTATTTATTGTTCACTTTAAAGTTCACTTTAATTACAGTAGAGTGGACGTAAATG
The DNA here is from genome assembly GCA_907164885.2 of Dolomedes plantarius. Taxonomy (NCBI): domain Eukaryota; kingdom Metazoa; phylum Arthropoda; class Arachnida; order Araneae; family Dolomedidae; genus Dolomedes; species Dolomedes plantarius. Next base: position 136,512,636 of record OU015501.1, read on the forward strand.
TAGACTTAATCCACGATGTATATGGAAATTCAAAATATAATGTAAGGAGGATGATCTTCTATAATTCATATGTTGGGGCGAATTTTTTATGAAAATAAAGCTTATTTTTACTTGGGCACCTGCAATCGGATGTAGATTCAAATAATGATTGTAAATGAATGATTTTGGTAGGAGTCCAAAAATCCTTAAAAAGGCATGATTAAACAATAACTGAGATGTTAGACTTGCAAAAATTGTTTTCGTTATTTAGTCGATATAAGAACTTATTCAGATAAAAATTATAGATAAATAGAATGAGAAAACAGCTTGCGCTGGTATTTTGGCTCAAAATCATCCATTTATAGTCAACTACACAACTGCAACAAGCGAGGGATTTACGTATATATACCATCTGGCACACATTCTAGCATACGCCTTAAAAATTACTATATAAATTAGTAAACATAAAATATTTTACAAAATTTTTTACATTCAACTGTAAATTCTACTACTTTTTAATCACTATGATAGATCCTCTTCCATTTTTCAGATATGGATTGAGAGGGATACCTGAGAACAAACACCACAAATTCCATGAGAAACAAAAGAAATCTATTATAGAGGTAAGAATAAGCACTACAACGCTAACATAATCTTAAAAATGGGCTTGTGCCGGCCCAGTTGTACAGCGCACTGGTTATCGGTGCTAAGGGTGCTCGGATCGAATCCTGGCGTCGCGCCACGAAAAATGCCTCCGTTTGTGTCGTCCCTTCATAGGGGGTAATGCTGTCCGCCTATATGGTGCCCCCACAATAAGTTGGGCAGTAAAATTGGGGCGTAGTATAGGCGAATGTTTGACAACAAGTGCCTATACATTGGAAACAAAAATAATAATCTTAAAAGTATATAAAATATTGCTAAAAATAATAATTCTTCTTATATTACAGTACAGTATTCACGATGCATAATTTTGATAAAACAATGTTTAAAAATAATAAAATGAAACGCTTATATTAACATGAAAAATGATTTAGTTCATATCAGTCATAAAACGTCAAGAAAAATAAATGAAATCGAAATATTCTCTTCCTATACCTTATAAAATGACCGTCATTTTATAATACATATATACTCAAAAACTCAAGCGAACTGGCGGAAATGATAGATAGATGATTCAGAATTCTGCAACGACTGAAAAGAATATCCCTATTAGAGTCTGCTAACTACTCGGGAAATTTTTAACTATTTGATAGAATTTCCAATACTTCCCAAACTTTTAATTTCATTTTCTCCGCAATAAGAGCTTCATACACTTTCATATAAGGGAGACTTTTATCTAAACAGCTTCCATGTATAATGTTTTTATTAATTTTTTAAGCTTTAAATATATAGTTTAATGAAAAAAAACATGAATTTCTCCCTTCCCCCCTCTGAAAAAACTCACGCAATATATGAATTATGCATGCATTTAAATACTTAAAAGCGTTTTTCGTAACTACTGAGCTTACATTTTCATAAGAATATATTAGGTACCTTTACCTAAAAAATAAATACCAGACAAACGAGTACACGTAGACTAAAAACCTGAAAGAAAATTAGTCTAAAATTGGTCAAGTACGAGCACGTTTTTTAAGAACCAATGCCCAGTCAAATAGATATAAATGAATTATAAGCCATAAAGTTTAATGCTGTTAATGAACATAATAGAAAAATAATTTTCATTCACTCATATATCGTTACTAGTACCCAATAGAAGAATAAAATGGAACAAAACCGCAGTGTATGGGACTAAATATTACATGTAGTAATCAAGTAACAAGGAATGTGATGGAGATAATAAAAAAAGTGGAAAATTCAGACAAATTATTAAAACAAATCAAGACACAAGTAAATCACCGGAGCAGGTACATTGTAACAGATTTAGCTGAGAGAGGATTTTTAATTGAGAAATGAAAGAAAAAATGCGTCAATTTCATCTGTTTCAATAATCTGGAAACAATATATAGGCATAAGTTCCTAAAGACTCTAAATTAAGCTGAGTGAGAGTAAACTCTTGCGCAAGTCAGTGTTTAGATATTTAAAACTCGAAACAAGGATATGTTACACAGTAAATAAAATAAATAAATATATAAAAGAAAAAAACAAAGAATATCGGTTCTAATAATAAAGAAACATATAAATATTGAACATTTAATGTTCAAAAGATATCAGTATTGCAGTAAAATTTATTTACTTGTCCATTCATGCGAAACAAAAGCAATATTCTATAAAATCAAAGTTCAGTGCTCGCATGCTGGCATTTAATTATATCCTATTATTTTTAATTGACATTGAGAGACTTAGGGCGTGACTTTTTGATTCTTTAGAACATATTTATAATCCTAGCAATAATATAAAACAATGATATAACACAATTGAAAATATTCAGCGTAAAATCTTTCCTCCTTTTATAACCATCCTGTTACTTCAAGACTTACTTTATTCTCACATTATATTGCTACAAGCTGATTATGTAACGAAGCAGGAAAGTATGTAATCTCTTTATATTATTTTCCTTACAGGAATGAATCGGTAGGTTCCGAAAAGAACTTCAAGTTTTTCATATACCATACAAAACTGATATATTGCCAATAATAACCTGATATACTGTAAAAAAGTAAGTGCACTGCCCACAGTGGCCCTATACACAAGAGCAATTTGTGAGCGTACATTTAAATGTAGTAAAAGAAAAACAAATTTTAATTACAGTAATACATTTTTCCTTCCACCAACAATACCGACGGGTACTGACCGATTCGCTAGGTCACTGGCATACGGTACCAGTGTCTGCGGGTTCGAGTCCCTCTTTAAGTATGGATGTTCGTAGCTGTTCGGAATCAGCTTTAAGCAGTAGTTCCTAGTCAGACCATCCCTCGTGTAGCAAAAAATGACCAGAGCACTCTCAAGCAACCAACAAAATTCCATAATTTTCACTAAGACATAACATGATCATTATGCTGATCCCTTTTGATACATTAGTATAAAACATCTTCAGACAGTTTTCATCACTTACAAAATTCTGTTGAATGACTACCTTTTAACATCAGTGATATTCTACCAACGCCTCCTCTCTAAGAATAAATTTATGGAAAAATGTCTTACATATTATATGGTGACACTGAGCCCCAGCTTTCCCATTACATGAATGAAATTGAATGTGTGAGCCAGGATACAAATGCATGAATATTGCAAATGGGTGTGAAGTGCTCAGATTTGACAAAGCCGACAGAGGAAAGACAGTCTAAAACAGCTGCCAATCTTATGCTATAAATAATTAAAATCCAATTCAAATGGGATAGAAGCAAAATATTTAATGTTTTCAAGACGAATTTCGCGCACAAGAAAAAAAAAAATCCCTCTCCATTATTAAACAATCGCTAGTTAATCAAAATAGGAAATTACAAAGATAAAAGTACAGTTACATTTTAAAGCAATATACCAATTTTTTTATGAATATAACTAAAATATGTTATATTCTATGTTATATTGTTTAACCTCATAAGTATTATCTCTATTTTACTCATGCGGACACATACGTAGAGCTAGGAATTTTTTTCTTTATTTAATACCCTAGGGATCTCAGAACCCAGAGATATTACTAGAACCGAAAACCCGGTTCCCGTTGGTTGTATAACCGGGAATTTGAAAGTTGTAACTCTTAGGTTTAAAAAAACACCATTTTAATGGAGATAAACAGTTTTAACATGATTCAAAATTTTTCCCAATGTATGCGTGTAAAGAGCTGAGTGAAGAAAGAGGGGAACTTAATTATCTTCTAGACAGCACGTACACTTAAATGCGTATTTATTTATCTGTATTATATAAATATGGGCTATTCCTTTATGTTTATGTTTTATTCAAAGAAAAATAAATATAAACAAAAACTATTATTTTTCTATCTTATTATTAACTAAAAAGTAATTATAAAACTATAGAGTATTAGAAAGTTTTGTATCCTAACGTAAGTTTATCCTTCATTCTATTTTATTTTTAAACCATATAACCCATACATTTGAAACATACCTTAGTATCGCACTCCAGTTAAGCCTATTTAATTTTGGGATACTTGATTTAATTTCCCTCATTAAATCCATCTCCATGCTATTAATCTTTGAATTCATTCTCTTATTTTTTGAGGGGAATGATGCCGCATAAAAAGAAATTTATAATTATGGATAAACTCCTTCATTTTACTGAAATATTCATTTCAGATATATTTTGTGAGGGGGACTGCGGATCTAGTAGATTGAAGAAAAGTGTATTTCTACGTTTTCATATAATGCATAATGCTACTCTCGGTATAAAATCAATGCTTAAGGCATTTGGAAACAAGTAAATTATTAATGGTATTATCAGTGGTGGTAATTATTAATGATTTATGAAATATATTAAATGCTTTCTTTAATTATGTCCCTTTAATTTATCAGGGTTGCCATCTTTTATCAATTCCTTTTCTAAATTTATTGCTCTTCTATTAAGTCGTTTTCTTGTGTTGAAACTTAGGCAAGTTTAATTTTAAAATTCTCAGTAATTCTTTCCTTCAAGTTACTTTTTTTGCTCCTACTCGGTATAAGGAACTGTAAAGTTTGACCAAATATGGATGAATGCCAAGCCCTGAACTCAGTCCTACGTAGTTTCCTAAAGTTTGGTTGTAATTAATGTATAAGAAAACCTCAAATATCCTAGCCTGTTTTCATTAATTTCCTTCTCGTTGATAATCACCGCGCGCAAACGGGAATGAGACTGTGAAAGTAAATGACACACGTAATCGAGGTTCAAATTTGTAATTCTTAGATCTTATATTAATAAATTCATGTCTCAAGAGCTCCGGGTTGTGAAAGTATCTTTTTTACACAAGCACGTGTATTTTCCTCGAATGACATAAAGGAAAACACGGATCTTTTCCTTTGTAGATAATTATTTAAACCTTCATATAAGTAGGTCTGTAATCTTAATAACTTGAATCACATGTATTAATATATGTGAGGCCTTTCAAATATATAATTTGATTTTGCTACCTGAGTGAACGAGCTCAAATCAGACTTTCTATTGTGCATACATTTGCTGAAAGAACAGCAACGCAAACATTTACATGACAACATATTATTTAGAAACATAATATACTAGGACAACATGTTATTGAGACACTTCTTTCGGAAGTTTATGCTCATCTGCAGCTGTACTTATTATCTGTCAATGGTGCTTCGATATAGTGGAATGATTTAGGAGAAGCAACTCAATTCAGGACATGCAAATTGACAGAATATGGATACTGATTTTCGCGATGATTGAAATATTTCACCACTAAGTATCTAATCCGTTACAAGCAACACTTTTGACATACAGGTGAACCGTGAGCAGAAGTACTTTATCTGTAGAGCTAACTAAACACAGTATTAGTATCTGCAAATATAACTGCAAAAGATTTGAATTCAAAACCTCGTTCTCAGATACTTTTTTAGGTCTGCTGTAGATCTGGAGCGTATTTCTCCGATACATGTTTAATCTTAATGTATGTCATGTCATTTAAAAAAAGTCCTATTTCTTCACTACTCCAACAGTTTTACTCGACAATTTTTTAAGAAAAAAAGAAAGAAAAGTACACCTGAATGCACAAAGGAATGTTTTGATAACATGAGTGTCGTCGTTACTTGAATTGCATTCCTTATTATTATTATTTCCAATGTCAAGGCAAAAGAGATTGCAAAGTAACTATGTAATAAAAACGGAAGACTTCGGTCTTCCGTTTTAACCAATATCTGATATTTAACCAAAATATATCGGAAATGGTGACACCAAGACATTTCTAGAGCTTCAAAGTGTCGCTCTTTATGCATTAGAAAAAGTTGAGTGCATAGGTCACATACAAAAACGTATGGGGACTAGGCTCCGCAAACTGAAACTCTTGAACCGTGGCAAGAAGTTGTCATACGGGAAAAGTTTGAGTGGAAAAAAACGTCTGACAGATAAAGTAATGGATAAATTTACAACCTATTATGGCATGGCTATTCGAGGAAATAGCAACTCTGTTCAAGACATGCGCAAGTTCATATGGGCCATTTATTGCCATTATAGATCAACGGAAGATGAACCTATACATTATTTCTCCTCGACTGGTGCTACCTCATGGTGTGTTTATGAGAAGACTGTCTTGGCAGGAAGTGTTTCTTCGAACAATCACAAACATGTTTTGCCTACCCCTGTGATGGAGGAAATAAAACCTATCTTCACATAATTATCAGCTCCTAAACTATTAAAGGAGTGCTTGGTGGAAAGACTCAAAATTCCAATGAGTCTTTCAATTCCACAGTTTGGAAATACTGCCCCAAAACATCAGGTGCTTCTAAAACAGTAGCTGATATAGCTAGAAATGAAGCAGTAGTGATGTATTTAATGAAGCGATGGCAGGTCGTCTAAATACTTTGAGACAACTTGGTTGTGAAATAGGGCAGTTTTCTGTCACTTCTTCTTTGCAGGCAGACTCTCTGCGAGTAAAAAAAGCAGAAATTAAATGTAAATTAACAACATTAGAGTCTCGTAAGGCTATTCGAAGAAAACAAAGCAGTGAATGAACATTTAAAAAAATTAGAAGGTGAAACATATGAAGCGGGTGCATTTTAAATGTTAAAAATATTTAGTACATTCTTGAAAATCAAAAATTAAATTTGAAACTTGATTTTCTCAGTTTCTGATTTTTACATTTTCCCGCAAGATTAAAAAAAAGTTATGAATGGAAAGTTATGAAATTTTACATATATATTGCACATATGGATCTTTATTCTCTGAAGCCAGTTTTGATAATAGGACCAAAAGATTTTATTTTATAGCATGATAAATCATAAAAATTTTAATAATTTTTAAAAATTGTATGAAATGTTTATTTTAAAAAATATTGAAATATTATATAATTTTAAAGCTTGAGATTTAGAGAATAAAGACATATTTACCAATAATTTGATATATGAATATAGGTTCTGCTGTGTATTTTTAAAAAGTTATCTTGCGGGAAACAGGAGATTCTAATTATTTGTATATATTTTGCTATCTAAAAAAATATATCTAATTAATTGCAAAAATAGGTTTAAATTTTTAAACTTAGTATTGTGTTGCACAAGTCATAAAAATTTCATATCAAAATATGCAAAAATGTTTTGTTTATGATGGATCGAAAAAAGCATGTTAAAATGCATGATTTTTGGTTTCGAAAGGACTTTTTGACGTAAAAGCTTTGAAAGTCATATCAAAAGATTTTACCAGTCTCTCAGTTACATTAAAATATTTTGTAAAAGTACCTTTATTGTAAGTTAATAACTGCACTTTTATGGCTGGAAATTGAAATTCAACCAAAATGCAAATAACATTGCAAGGATGTGAAATAAAATTATAGAAATTTCTTTGCAACAATGGCCACGCATTTTTCTACACGTTCAAGTTACAATATTTCTTTGCATGTGAGTTTGTTTATGTATATATAATTGTATTTTCTAATATGCGCATATAATATAAGGAATATTTAAACATGCACAGAAACTTTCCATGTATGCATATTCATAAAATATATGTTAGCTAAAATGTTATATATGTAGTAGTGTGTAATAAGTGCAATAATGTTATGATTTATGTTTAACATTTCTGCAAGACTAGATGAATTAATTTTATTAAACCTTTTTTATTCCCATACTAATTTTTTAGAAAAACTTGATTTGGATGTAAAAATGCATTTAAAAGATTTTTAAAATAAGTTTAATAAAGCTTTAGTCGATGTTGAATGGCTGTATTACAATATCTTTATTTCTAACTTCGGATAAATCAATTTTTTCACAAATGTTAATTGTAATCGTTTCAAACAGAATTAACTCAAAATAAAATAATCTAAAATGTAAAGAATTGTTACGCAGCATAGTTTTTTCTAAATTTGGTCACCTTTTGATTGTACGCTTGCGTTGTGCATAAGAAATGGTAATTATATAGTAATTTCAATATAAGTATAACAGCTGCACTTTTAGAGTTTAATATAATGAAAAAAATGACATTGTAACATTGTTGTCGCAAAGTATGAGTCGTACATATATACTGCTTAAAAAGGTTTTAGAACTATTATGATATAGCATGATAGTAGGCAGAATAATGAGTATACTTACAGTATACATATCTATATTCGAGGATCGTTTAATAAGTCACATCAAAATCCGAGAGAAGGCGCCATTAAACTGAATTTGTTGGTTCTCTCACATTTAGCATGCTTCAAGTCACGCATATCAAGTTGTAAGCAGATTCGATGCTTAATCTGAGATTGACAACCATTTTAGAAGGTATGTTACTGCTTACACATAATTGAGAAAAGGGTGTTCTACGTGTTGATAAAACATTACTTTTTAACGGTGGCAGAAAATAAATCCAGGTACGAATAAATTATGACGAGTTTGCACCTTCTCTTATAATGGTTTACAAGCAGTATGCTAATTTTCTTTGCGGATAAATAAGCACAAGTGACGCTGAGATTTCTGGTTTCGCTGCTGAGGTCACTACGCCAGAAGTTAATGAAAAATTTCATGAAACCATGATGAGAGATAGAAGACTAAAATTTTGCGAGATATCTAAGGCTGTTGACATTAGAGCTCGTACATATTATTTTGCTTAAATATTTTGATATGAGAAGACTGTTGGTAAGGTGGGTGCCTCATTTGCTTAAAATTGATCGAAAATGTTAACGAGTCAACACTTGGATAGACAACTTTGAGCTGTTTAAAAAGATATCCAGATGAATTGTTTTGTCGTTCCGTAACAGTTGATGAAGCATGACAATATAATTACCAGCCAGAAACGACGGAATAATCAAAAGAGCTCGTTAAAGCAGGTGAACCTGCACCAAAGAAAGTGAAAATGGTTCCGTCGGCAGGAAATGTTATCGTCATTTTTTTTACAATTTTGGGCCGTAAATGGTATTATCTAAATTGAATATTCGGAAAAGAACAGAACAGTTAACGGAGAATACTAAGCATCTTTACTGGATCGATTAAGTACAGGTAATACTCGATTTACAACCGCTCGCACTTACAACGGAAGTTTTAAAATTAAATATATATATATATATTATATATATATATATATATATATATATATATATATATATATATATATATATATTAAATATATATATATATATATATATATATATATATATATATATATATATATATATATATATATATATATATCTATATTAAATATATATATATATATATATATATCCTCAAAAATACTGTTCCTCGAAAGTTCACTACATACTTATATCTATTACATAATTATTGATAAATAGGATGCAATATTTTGCAATACTGCAAAAATTTATGACGCAATAATAAAAATGTTATGATGCAATAGTTTCGATATCCACACGATAAAACAAATAAACCTTCATTGGCTTCAGAAATGGTTTCAGCTTACATCATATTAATAAAGGACTACAACAATTAGAAGCAATGGATCCAAATGAAGAACGATTCACAAGTGTAAATCGTTGTACTCAAGAAAATCTAACTTCTACCAAACAATATACATGGAAAAGAAGACGCAAATTGTTCCAACTACCTTCGTTAACTTTGTTAAAAAAACTTTCATCTTCTATAGCAAATTCTGAACCAATGAATCGTACTAACATAATAAGTATTGATGAGGAAGAATAATTTATGACTTCTAAATACAATGTATTTTAAATTACGTATGTATAAATGAAAGTAAAAAATATACCTATGTACATATACAAAAAAAAAATTGTTTTAAACTCGACTTACGACCAACTCGACTTATGTTCCTATCTTGGTCGTAAGTTGAGGAATATCTGTAGTGAATTTAATGCAAAATGGATACATTCAGTGAAAAAAAGTTCTCTATCTTTAAAGTTCCGTCTTATTCATCTGTAATTATGGCAACCAAGCTGTTAGAATTACTCTACAAAATTGCTCTCCTGCCACCGTATTCCTTAGAATTAGCCCCCTCGGTCAACTACTTGTTATATGTTATGAAAATATTTCTTGCAGGTAAGTTATTTGCAGTAAATTTCGAATTGATTAGTGAAACAAACGCTTACATTGCAGACTTAGACAAGTCTTGCTTTAAGGAGTGGGTGAAAATCGTTAGATCAACCTTAAGGGACTTTATGTAGAGCATATTTTCTTAAGATTGTAGAGCATAGTTTCTTTAGTCCCCCAGGAGTCGTGCTCCATGAACTCCTGGGAGAATTAATATCAGGGGGTGAGCCGACTTAAAGGGGAATACTTGTCCATGAACTCGCTCGTGCGGTAAAAATTAAGGACTAATTTAAAGACTTTTTATTTGAAACTAAAATTGTTTTACGCATTAAATTTGAAAATTAAATAAACCACATAGTATCCTTCAAATTTGAAATCAATCAAATAAAAAATTGTGTTGTAATCAATCGTTAATAAATACTTCATTAAAGTATAAATGCATTATTGATTCTCATCTTTATTTTTGTAATATATTGAATACACTTTGTAATCCTTTGTATTTTATTTTATGCATATCCATCTTATTCTAGAATACAAATATAATCAAATATAATTAGTTTTTTTTAACTATTTGTTGCTTCATTATATTTCCAATTTTTTTGTGTGAAACGATTCTTTATAATTATAAGTCTTTACTATCAGAAGGAGGGGTCTGTAGCTTAACTAAGGATCCTTTCTAGGGGCCTAACATAACTATTAAAGGGGTCCACAACACTAAAAAGGTTAACAACCAATGATATAGAACAGGGGTGGACAATTCAAACAGTCCAGGGGCCAAAAAAATATAGTTGATGGCTTGCCAAGTGTAGATTAGGAGGTTATTTTGATGTGTAAAAGGCAAAATTGCCATTATCAAATATCAGACTTTCATATTGTTCTAAATATTTTAATTATAAAATAGTTTTCAATATTTAAGTTATTTGAAATACATAAAAATTCAAAGTGCTCAAAAAATTCCGGACATTAATATAGGAAAAACTGTAATTTGATTTATCAGAAAATTATATTCTTGATAAAAATGTTTGCTTACGAAAAAAATCAATTTTGGCGATATCACAATGTATTTATGCTAAAAAAAATTCAATAAAATGCAAAATGCAACATTACAAAATCAAGCTATTTTCAAATTAACAAACTAAAAGTACAAATTTTTAAACTTTTTTAAAACTCTGTAAATGTAATAAAAATACATTTGATTTTGGGGCGATAAAACATTGGTTTAAAAAAACAGGACAAAATCCATTTTCTGGACAAAATTATATTAATTTTGAATCACATTTATTTGTAAAGAGCAAACTTCTAAAAGACCACCGTTTATTTCAAAGTTATATGTAATAACTCTTAAAAATATCAACAATTACACCTGTAATATTGTTGTTTACGTTCAGTGCAACTGGACAATACGCCTTTTCATTACATCCAGTAATTTCCGACGAGTGTCACCATCAATATCTTCAATGGACCTGGTTACCGTTTGTTGCGAAAGTGAAACGTTTTCAAATTCATTGGCAATTCCATTTTCGCTTTGGATGAGCACTTTGGCCCTTTTCACAGCGCATGTTTTTGCAAATTGTCCATCACTATTTTTTTATTTTTTTAGTTTTCCCCAATATTTAATTGGAAGTAACGTTAGAAGTCTTGGGGGATGACTGCTGAGGCCCGTTGCACACACGGCGTTTTTATCAATGGCGGAAATTTTCCATCGGACGTCGTTCTAAAAGTAGAGCTTACACACACGGCGGAAAACTCCGTCGCCGGGGAAAAGGCCCACCCCTCCTTTTCGAATCCTGCACGTGTCCAAGAAAACCAGAGGGGTCGCCCCTACGCCCCCCTCCCCCCAGCCGGGATCGGAGGAGCCCTCCTTTTCGAATCCCCTTTACGATTCCTAGAAAACCAGCCCCCCCCCCAGCAAACCCCCAAACACCCCTCTCGCAAATGACCCTACGACGGTAGAAGCCGCTGTGTGTGTAAGCGTGCATAGGGTCACATGGATAACTAGTTCAATCTGGCGTCAAAAAATCCGCCAGCGCACAGTGGCACTCGATAGCTGCACAAGCTACCGTCGACGAAAAATTTAATTTTCCGTCCAGTGTGCAAGCTCCAATTGACTTCTGTGGTCTACTGTTGGAACGACGTCCGATGGAAAATTTCCGCCATTGATAAAAACGCCGTGTGTGCAACGGGCCTTAGATCTTGTTAGTCTAACCAACATACTTCGCTGAACTTTATGTTTTATCATTAAGCCTTCTACGTTTCTACACCACTATATTTCTCCTATTGAGTTTCCTGCGTAGGCAGGTAACTTTGTCTCAGGCTGTATTATTTTATTACAATAATTACGTTAAAACACACTAAACATCGCGGTTTCCCTTGCATATTAAGCAATAAGTAATTACTTTCCCAATTATTGTTAAAAATTCTGTTCTCATTCTCGAGACATCATTTTTCATTGGCTTTAGAACATTGGCTATTATGCGTGTTTATGGCTATTATGCGTGTATTTATTACAATAATTACTGAACTATTACAGAAAACCGCTAACGTCTTTCACGGCATCTTTCACGGAGTTAGCGTTTATTTCCACGAAAAAAAGATTAGAAATCGTTGCTTGAAATTTTGTGCATTTCATATGTTTTTAAAACAATTTCTATCTCAATCAACGATGATAAGTAATTCCCTGGGCTTCCTTGTCTTTCAAAAAAACATTTTAATGTATTAATAGTATTTCCAACACTTTTTAAGATCCTAGGTCTTCGGCCTTCAAAATCGAATCCCGGTTTTTAAAGATCGTAAATAACGTGCTTTTAGGGATGTCGAATGCTTACATCAGATTTTTGTCAACCTCTGTTAAATGTTTTAATTTTGTATTCAAATATATCGCACTATGTTCGTTTAAGACAGCCATTTGGACGAAATGCAAAGATACAACTAAACTGCACACTTGTGTTTGTCCATAAACTTACAAGTTCGCATGTCTAACAGTAGAGACTGATCATCTATTTAATTGTCCATGTGCCTGCTGATTCTCTCCCTATGAAAATGAATGTAATTGATTCTAGTTAATTGAAAACCAGAGTCAGTCCCGTCCCTATCACCTTTATCTCAAACCGTATTCCGAGATGTTCTAACCGTCAGGAGAAACGCATATTCTCTGTATATCTTTTGAAAGGCGTTGGTGGTTAAGTAAGTAACTTGCGAAATCGGCAATCAGTTCTTGGGGATAAAAATTGTCGAGCTGTGGATGAGTAATTTCGTAAAATGATCTGCATGGTCGTTAAATAAGATATAAAAAAATATCGTTAAATGGTATTCCATATGGGGTTTCTTTGCACCGGTCGTTGTATTGGAAGGGTTGCTATAACGCACAGTCGTTATAACTACCGCAAACTGTGTAGTCTTTTTCAATTGCTTGAGTTATGTGAGCCAATTAAAAATCCTACCATGTCGGATGCGGCCGCGATCCCCATATGGTTATCCCTATTGTAGAGGTATAAATAAGAGTATTTCAGAAAAACGAAAAAACATACATTTTCATTATTTTCCACTTATCAAAAAGATAAGTGTAGTAAGTATACGTAAGGTATAAATGTCATTTCTTTTAAAAGTAATACTGAAGTACTCCTAAATTCTGAAGATTTTTTTTTTACTAATAAGGAACGAAATAAAAACTATTACTTCAGAAAAAGAATTAAGATAAAAAGCCAAAAATGCATTAAATTTAACTATTCAAATAGTTGTAGAATTTTAAACTCTGTCACTGAAAATGCACTTTTAATTCCACTGTCAGTTGGACTCGTAAAATAAATCCAATCAAATAAAAGGGCAATATAAACTCATTTAAATGGGTAATTCTTGAAATCTTCATTTTCAGAAATCTAAATCAAAACTGCCATTCATTGTCCTATAATTCCATTAATCGGATCGATGAGGCAATATTTGTTTGTTTGGCAAGCTTAATCCTTTTCCCTAAACTTAAATCAGGTAGAATCCTGATTTAGGAAAATTGAACAGTTCAGGACATTTACTGCAGTATTATTCATCACACGTTTCAGGGATAAAGAAATCTGATAAACCCAATAGAAAACTTTATTAATTTATTTTTAATGTGGCGTCAATTGTTAAAAGATTGTTATTATATATAACTTTTTTATCAGTTTGGGTTATTAATTACTGTTTTCTATGTTAAGGATTTGTTCCTAGAATGACATATCATTCGTTGTAAGATAATGCGATTAGCTATTTATCCATTACTCCATGATTAAGCTAAAGGAGATAACTTTTTAGTGTCATATACACATGCAATAGAAAAACGATGTTATCAAATGTGTATTAATCTCTTTTATTTTTTACTATTTATATTTTTATTATAATTTTTTGGGGGTGGTGGTGGGATATCGCCACTGTAAAAGAACGTAAAAAATTGTGTAAAACTATTCGGCGGTTGACACTAAAACTCAGACTTTTGTTTTGCAATACGGGGTGCTTGTCAGTAAAGACATTCGCACATAAACCGCGAGAATGGTTAAATGGTGATTCCTTATAGGTGAACCAACACCGCCATCTGGTGTCACTTTAATTTTCATTGAGCACCGCCAGGTGCGACAACTGAGAGTATCGTACCTTATCCCACCCACTCTGACATCGTAGGACTTTCCCAGAAACCAGACTTACAGGCCCAATGCGCTACCTCTAGGCTACCTCGGGTCCAAATTCAGTCTGCTATGACGGATAATGGTCGAATGTCTGAGGAGATGGCATATGAGTACACAGATTCAAGCACCTCGAGTGATATGGATGTTTAGAGCCGTTTGGAAATGGTTTGCTTTAAACTGTATCTGCCGGTTCAATTAGCCCACATGTAGCCATAGAGTACCGCAGCGCTCTCAACTAACTAAAATAATTTTATTGTAGGAATTTCTACTCAACTCAATAATTTTATATGACGAAGGAGTGGCTAACAGGTTATTATATTATATAACCGCTATTAGTTATTTATTCTACGAGCTATTTTTGTTTTAAGGCTGTTTGGTAATAGCCTTATTGGAATCGCTCTGCTTGATGTTAACGTAAACGGACAATTTCACTAATGATTGTAGACCTGGATTTAACGAATGTATTCCGTAATAGTGAATTTTTTTTTACTTTGTACCTTTTTCATTCATTTAGATAAACGCAAATAATATCTTTAATTTCATTTACGAGGCATGGAACTTTAATTGTGGCAACTCTGGTGTCGAGACCCCACGCAGCAGAACCCTGGAAAGCAGCTTACACCCACGTCACATACCACGTCTCCAGATCGCACGTACGTCACATACCTGCCTTACCTCAGAGCGAATGCGCTCTACCCAAAAGCATCACACGTCTGCACAGTGATAGGATGAACACAGCTATGTTATAGTTACCGATCTATAGTACAAAATAATTTGTTGCATCGTACTGACAGAAGGAAGATGCTTGTGCGCATACAGCGCAAACTATGGCTGGTGTGTTTGGTAGCAGGGGCTGGGAAGTGCTCTACATATACCCCATATTATCTGGACTTAAGTCCCTGTGACTTTGATCTCATCCCCAAGATAAAGGAACCGCACCGTGGCATTCGCTTCCATACCGTTCCAGAGATTTTACTGGCTGTAGGCTGGTCCAGAGAGGTGCTTCCAAAGGTATCCTGTAGTTTCCAGAACGCTAGCAAAGGATTCTAACGTTAACAATGCTGATTACTACTTTGAAGGGCTATAAAAGTTTCACCCCTGTATCTCTTCTGTATACTTTGTACATAACTAGTTTCCACTATTAAAGTTCCAACATATGTATATGGGGTTGAAATGGGGGTACACTGTGTTTTAAATGCTAATAATTTTCTTTGTTGGCTTAAAATTCTAAAATGAATTAGACAGCAGGGTAAATAATTTATATCCATACCACGGAACAGCTTTTGTTTTAATCATCAAATCGAAATTCACAATCAGCGTAAAAATTTCTTCCATTACTTCCCCATTGAGTTGAGAGCATCCTGTATGGTTACTAACTAACAACCTTAATAACAGACGGTCGGGTATTTTTGTCATATTCGAAGTTTTGAATTATTGACTGGCTGGTTTGTTGGTCGGGTCACTAATGTCATCTTTCGATGTACTTTACCGGTACCTTCACTTTCAAACTGATTCCGGACGACTACAAAAATCCATGCGGATAGCGGCACTCTAACTCTGTAACTCTGGTACTGAAGTCAGTCCCTTACACATTTGGACATCGCTTGTTCATTTTGTAAGGGAACTCATTCATAAATGTTTGAAAAATTCTCACCTATATCTTATTCCTACACATTCTTTTAGTAGATAGCATTTATCTCTCTATTCTAAAAAAAAGTAAATGGCGCTGCAGCCGCCGCCGCCGCTGTCAAAAGCTTGTCACGCTATCTCCTCCGAAACCGCTGGGGATATGGGGTCGAGACCGATACCAATCGATGCAGAACAATGTGGGGAAGAAAGTAAGACATGTCTCATATTCGTCGGACTTTAAGTTTTTTAAAATTTTATGTTTTGTGGGAAAATATTGACTTTTTCATGTTCAGATTACGATAACTCGCCAAAAAAGGATCGTAGAATTTTTTTTTTTTTTTACAATCAAAGACTACAGACATTTCTCCTTGAAACAAGACCTCATTTCTTTAAAAATAATTTAAAACAGACTGATATTTTTATTAAAATTGAAAACCCACTTTTTGGAAAAATTTATGCGTTTCGAGATATATAAATTCGATGCTCTCAGACTTATTATGTTACAAAGAAAATATTTATATCAACTGGAAGATGAAAGCTTTCTCATTCATATAAACTTCATTTCAAGTCTCTATCTTAAAATTTCGATTTTTAATTGAATTTTAAAGAAATACTTCAAAAAATCTTCTCATTCGCTTCCTGAAAGAAGATCCAAATTTTCACCCATAGGCGAGCTTCATCCATTCGCCGGGAGGGGGGGGAGCTTCAACTGTAAACAAATGAATGACTCAATCGCTGTAAACAACTATTGAGTCATTCATTCACTTGATTCACCAGAGGAGCGAGCGTAGCGAGCCTAGGGGCGAAGCCCCTAGTCTTATACAAAAAAGGTTTTCTTTTCCTGTTAATAACAGAGCCGAAACGTCAGCACCTCCTAAAATACTGTTTTTAAATTTTTGACGTATGGAACGTGGTTCGTCAATCCCGCCCTTTCACTTCTCTTGGCTAAGAAGTGTCAAAGGGGCGAGATTCTACCTCTGAATACCGAAATCGAACATTTCGTCCAGAATGTTGGATGGTATCGAAAAGAGGGAATTGTAGAAGAAATCTCATCATCATTAGACAATGGAACGTGTAAAATTAAGCTTTTTTGCATCCAGTTCGGACTTAAAAGACATTTTTATTGTTAATTTTCCTATGTTTAATTTGTGTTCAGCAACAGATGGCAGTGTTTCACTTGGTTGGGTTTTTCTTTTTCTGAAATGGCAACGATATAAGCTTAGAATTCTGTTTTCAATAACTTTTACAACTACGTAGCATGTTTTTTGTCATGTAATTTAAAGCCAAATTCTAAGAAGTGGCTTGTTATGGTTTTCTACAAGAAATATTTTAGCCAGGGCTTTGCACAAGGCACGTCCTCCCGTTGTGAATTTAAGTAATTACTTCTTAACGTATTTGTTATTTATTTTGGGACCAATTCTCCCTTCGCCGATGCCTCTGAGTGAATCGCTGCCAATTTGCAACGTTTGTTCTTCTCCACATTTACTGGTCGTAAAGTTTTGAATAACATTCTGCAAGTGAAATATCTTTTGCTTCTAATTAGCGTATGATTTGGAATACCTCGCACTGCGGTGTCACCATACTACAAGAAGACTGGAAGTAAGAATGTTTTAGTTCATGTTAAGCTTAATATATTTACTTTCCCTCATTGGTTGCATGGCAGTCGGTGCTGGGTTGGTTTGAATAACTCTTTTTGTTTACCGTTTTGCATACATTTGGCGCCTCCGCCATTGTCGGTTGTTTTTTTATTACATTGTACACTATTAATAAACTACTACATCCTATCACGCGGCTTTGAAGTGAGATCACATCGCTCTCGACTGCTTGATATGGGTTTTTTGGAACGAAGTTCTTTTACGCGGCTTACAGTAAACTCGCAGGAATCGTCACGTAAAGAAAAAACGTTATACCCCCTTAATAAGAGCTTTTTTTCACGAAATCTGTGGCTGAATGGTTAAAGCATCGGACTATCGCACTATAAAGCGAGAGGTACCTGGTTCAAATCCCCGCACGAGCGCTGGCCGTTTCGATTCCCACTCATTCTTGGAATAGCGCAGTATATATATATATATATAATATATATTTATATATATATAATCAATAGTATATATATATATATATATATATATATATATATAAATATAATCAATTGAAATCTACATATTAAATCATGTTTAGAGTTGAAAAAATAACGTAACGAACATTGTTCCTGATGGGGGTCCCCCGACCGCACAATTTTTTTTTCTTAAGTTTTTTTTCTTTTACTTACATCGCTTGTGGAGCACGAAATTTTCAATCTTAAAATTTTCAATAGGAGTATATTGTAATAACACTAATGCTATTTCAGCTTAATTAATTGCAAGGTATTTCAAAATGCATTATTTTTATTTTAGAGGGGGGAAATCTTACCTAAAAGTTTATCTATCTCATTCTCGAACTCCCCAGTATTGCTCTCCTAATGATGAAAGACAAAAACAAAATTGAGCATTAAAATGTTTTGGGTATCTTGTTAATGTATCTTGAAAGAGAAAAATTGTTAAATATGTGTTCCAACTATTATCAGCCGAAACTTAAGAACATAGTTAATTGAGAACCCGAAAGATATATTTGACAAGATAACTAAGTTAATATTAAATTTCTGATAAAGAATTTTTTGTGGAGTATTGTATTTCGCTCTTGTTTCATTAATGAAATCTGCTATCTGTGACAGTATATGTCGCGAGTATACTAAACTGAATCAACGTAATGGTCATACTGCGCAATTTTTTTCTTCTATAGCAATTTTCAGTTTTCTCTGTTTTTTATGGCTACTAGGTTTGAACTCTACCCTTTTGTATATGTTAGAGCTTTTTCCGTATATCTAAGGTGCTTTATTAAGAATTGCTTTTATTTTCATACCATGGGACTGAAAAGACCAGTCTTCATTTCTATTACATAGCAAAAAAGACCATCTGTGCATGAAAGGAATGAAAGAAGAATTTTAGAGACTCATAAGACCATACTATAAATTCTTTTTGAGTTTTGAAGAGATCGAAAATGACATTTTTCTTTTACTTTCTTTATTTATTTATTGAAACAGTTTTAATACTCCGGGAAGTTTGTTCTACCGCGAAGAGAGCTAATTAGGTATTATTTTTTCTTCTTTATTTCCCTTTCCGATATTTTTGGGCTTTTTATATGTGATTTTATTTCCTTTGTTTGATTTCAAATATTTATTTTCATACAATATTTAACATCAAATAGTTTGCATTTTATCTCACTCCTCGTTTCTTCGAACTAAAGAGCCAAACTTTTTTACCCGATAAACATGGATTTTTGTTTAATATTTTATAGATTTCGTAAGTACGCTTCTCATTTTATCACTTCCTACTTTTTTTCCGATTGAACTTAACAATCGTCTTTCTTACATTACTTAAAATACTTTGACGCTGAAGAATATTTATTTTGGTTACTAAATTACTTTCTTTTCTTATCTGTATCATGTGGTTTCGATCATCACAAATAACTTCATGATCAAATAGCACTCATAGAGATTTAAGACACTAAATTTATTTGTAGACGAAAAGGCACAGTAACAGCAAAAAAAACTGTTGAGTGTGCTCCTCGGAAAAACACCGAGGAGCACACTCAACAGTACCAGGGGACATACATCAGTCAGCACACGAGCAATACAGAGGCTGTTCACACATTTTTTAGACGATGTATATTGTATTCACAAAACTAAATTACATAAAATTCTTGTGTTTTAAATATTCTGTTCGACATCCCTTATTCTGAACTATCTTTCGACACCGCAATTTCCAGGATAATAATGCCTTTGAAGTGTCAGAAGAGGTATTCTATCCCATACCTCCTGAACAGCTTTCCAGAGTCCTGTAAGGGTTTTGGGACGACGTTTGGATAATGCAGATTTTAAAAATCCGAAAGCACAAAAATCCATAGGTGATACATCGGGAGATTTAGTAGGGATATCAATGAAGGGTATGGCCTTGATACCAGTTTTTTGTTCCATTTCTTTTAGGAAATTTACAGTGGATTTTGATGTGTGACTGCTAGCTTTGTCCTGATGGAGTCTCACAGATTGATGGCACTGTGGGTAAAGCGATGGTATTTCATTCAGAAAAATTGGCGATAAAATATGTTCCTGATAGTATTTGGAGTTAATCTTGACATTTTTTCCACTCTCTTTATTTTTAACTTGCTATTATAAGAAAAACCAGCACCAATCATGAATCGCTTAGAAAAGCTTTCTTTCGATTCTTTGAACCATGTACTTAATTTTTTTTCTCCCCTATTATGATAATAAACGGCTCTTTTTTTGTTGCAATCATTTAAATACACCCATGATTCATCTATTGTGACAATTGTTTTCCATTTTTCTTCGGAATAAGTGTTTCTCATATAGAATTCTGCAGCGTGTCCTGGTCTCAGCGATATGATTTGGAAGAAGACTATGCACATTGCGTTTTTTCGCTTTCTTAAGATTTAAATCAACGTTTATCATTTTGTTTACAGTGGACACCGAGCATTTTAATGATTTTGCAACTGTCCTTTGACTAGGGGGATTTTCTTTTAACATTAAACAACGTACCTTTGTAATAGTCGAAGATGTCCGTTTTTTCCTTGGATACTTGTTTGGAATTTTTGTCCCACTCGAGGCTCCAATTTGACGTTTTTTTCCTTCCTTGTTGACGATATTACCTATCGACGCTTTAGATATCACAAAACCATGACTCTCACATCATATTTGGATAACGGAGTATGCATATTTCTCTTCCGAAAGAGCATAAATGTAGCCTTCGAACCACTGCTTTGTTAAAAACGCTATTTTGAATAAAAACAAAACTTTCAAGCCGCAGACTATAATTTTGACTTTTAAAAACATAGTACAATTGCAATTATTTCCTTTGCAGCAAACAATTTTTTTATTACCGCTTACCAAAATCGTCTAAAAAATGTGCGAACAGCCTCTGTACTGGTGCGTCATCTATATTATAGACATAAAACTGAGATACAGAATATCTTACAGACGCATTCCTTTATAGATTGACGAGTCTTACATGAACTTCTTTCGATGGATCATCATGATATTAAAAATTTTAAATTCTTATTTTGTGCCACAATATCACAAATCCTATTTATTTGTTCTCATGAGTACTAATATAACAGTAAATTCTATACAACCTACTTTAAAATAAAATGTCCTATAACACCAGAAAAATAAGTTCACCTAACATATTCTTGTCCAATATACCTCCGCCTTATCAGGGCACAAAAGTGTGTGTCTTTCCGTTACGTAGCGTAGTTTAGCTATACGCAAATCATCTTAAATTTCCTAATCAATTTTCAATGGAATTCTACTTCTTTTCGCAGTCCGTTTACCATAGATATAAATAGTTTAATTTACTTCAAATCTTCTATTCTAAACCTTATTAAAGGAAGACAATGTAAGAGCATACTGTAACACACACGTTGAATAGATTTGCAATTGTACTATATCAAGCTGTGAAAGAGCACCTGTGTTAATGTAAACTGCAGACCGAAAATTCGGGTTTTATAGGTTTGTTCTGAACCCACCCCTAGCGCTGTTGCAGCAGCGTCCCTTTTTAAAAAGAAGTGTTTGTTTATCAGTGTTCAGCGAGAGACCCCTTCGGGAGAGATGTGTTTTGCTGGTATTGTGACCGTGGTAACCGACGGGTCTGAGTCTTTTATTGAGATATTTAATAAATTGAGTTTTAAACAGTCCATGAGTGTATACCTTGTGTTTGGTGTCCTGAGCTGTCGACAACAAGGTTGTTTTATTAAATCAAATTAACACCATCCGACAACCTGAGAGCACTGAGACAGCTATTAACACCAGCCTACTTATTTCCCATGCTGCTGAAAATGCTACTCAACTTAAACAGCATGGTTTGTGTTAGCGGCCTCAAGAAATGTAATCAAAACACTCCTGTATAAATGTGTTTTTTTCTTAACACTTATACATAGTTGTATCTAAAGCGCCTGTAGTGGGTGTCGTTCATCAAATTAAACAGCATGGCTTGTGTTAGCGGCCTCAAGAAATGTAATCAAAACACTCCTGTATAAATGTGTTTTTTTTCTTAACACTTATACATAGTTGTATCTAAAGCGCCTGTAGTGGGTGTCGTTCATCAAATTAAACAGCATGGTTTGTGTTAGCGGCCTCAAGAAATAGTAATCAAAACACTCCTGTATAAATGTGTTTTTTTCTTAACACTTATACATAGTTGTATCTAAAGCGCCTGTAGTGGGTGTCGTTCATCAAATTAAACAGCATGGTTTGTGTTAGCGGCCTCAAGAAATGTAATCAAAACACTCCTGTATAAATGTGTTTTTTTCTTAACACTTATACATAGTTGTATCTAAAGCGCCTGTAGTGGGTGTCGTTCATCAAATTAAACAGCATGGTTTGTGTTAGCGGCCTCAAGAAATATAATCAAAACACTCCTGTATAAATGTGTTTTTTTCTTAACACTTATACATAGTTGTATCTAAAGCGCCTGTAGTGGGTGTCGTTCATCAAATTAAACAGCATGGTTTGTGTTAGCGGCCTCAAGAAATATAATCAAAACACTCCTGTATAAATGTGTTTTTTTCTTAACACTTATACATAGTTGTATCTAAAGCGCCTGTAGTGGGTGTCGTTCATCAAATTAAACAGCATGGTTTGTGTTAGCGGCCTCAAGAAATGTAATCAAAACACTCCTGTATAAATGTGTTTTTTTCTTAACACTTATACATAGTTGTATCTAAAGCGCCTGTAGTGGGTGTCGTTCATCAAATTAAACAGCATGGTTTGTGTTAGCGGCCTCAAGAAATGTAATCAAAACACTCCTGTATAAATGTGTTTTTTTCTTAACACTTATACATAGTTGTATCTAAAGCGCCTGTAGTGGGTGTCGTTCATCAAATTAAACAGCATGGTTTGTGTTAGCGGCCTCAAGAAATGCAATCAAAACACTCCTGTATAAATGTGTTTTTTTCTTAACACTTATACATAGTTGTATCTAAAGCGTCTGTAGTGGGTGTCGTTCATCAAATTATCTTATTTAATTTAAGTACAGAGCTATATTTTGAATAGAAAAGTAGCTAAAAAAAGCGAATTTGTTTTCTTTAATCTATTCCTCTGAAATATTTTTCCTTATTCTTCACTTTCTTATGCAATACATTCTGCACTACTGTCATATTTTCAACACAGAAAAACATCTGAATGTATAACATTGTAGGACTTTTAGATCGCTTTAGGCATCATTGTTAAAATTTATTATCACTCAGTTAAAAACGCACGGAAAACTCCTTAATTATTTCATTGTCATATCTTAGATTATTGTTATTAATAATATATGTATATATTAATTACAAGTCTCTAACAGATTTCGGTTAGGATAATAGAAGTATTATTCGGTTCAATTTCTTTTAAATCCTTTTTTAATTAAAATGTTTTTAATGCATTAAATGCAAATGAACTTATTATCGTGTGTTCTAAAAACGGAACATATGAAAAACAGAAACAAAATGAAAAAAACAAACTTTAATTAACTTTAAGTAAAAAATGTAGTTCGTTTGGGGAAATGACTTTATAACTAAAGAATAAATTTTTTTGTTAATTCCGTATGCTACGTGCATATCTAAATCAAATAAAAATAAATTTACGAATTTCTTTCAAAAGTTTACAAAACATGAAATAATAGTTTTATAAAGATTATACAGAGAAAACGATATTTGCAATCATATTCGGGGACTTCAAGTATACCTGTGGCACTAATCATCTACCTAAAGACTTTTGCAGACCTTCGATTTTCAGAACCTTAAAAATAATCATAAAAATGAAAAAAAATAGTAAAAAATAGTCATATTGCATTTTTCATTCAATTAAGGTATCAGTTCGTACGTGAAAAAGTCAGGGAGTCAGTATAAAATTTCCTTAAAAAAATATTAGTCTGCTATATGGAAACTTTAATATAGTTTATGTCCACATCACGCGTTCTTTTATTTGTGCATTTTTTCAACAAACTTTTCCGAATACAGAATTATAAACAGTAGTTATTTTGATGCGAGCTTTTATTTTATGCTTACTTTTGTGAAGTTTTGAATTAATGTCGCTAGAAGTTTCCTCCACGGCCGTAGCATAGGGATTTAAATTAAGTCATAACTTGGACTCTTAATCAATTCCTTCTTTGGCATTCGAGTCGGAAAACATGGTTATTATAATACAGGAAACTGCTTCTGCGTGTAGAGAGCCATTTACACGTCTGACGTGGTAATGGCTGGGTATTAACTTCCGACGTGGCGTTATGGGATTACATACTGATTTAAGACTCATATTGTATCAGCTGGGATTTGCGGCATAAAAATTGAATTCCTTTCTGTGATTTATTGCACTCTTTATGCTGTATCGAAATGACTGCGCATTTCGTTTTTCCTTCTTCCATTCGGAAAGAAAAAATATGTTTATGTTATTAGCCGCATGTTTATATGAGAGTTTATTTTGAAATATTAAATATAAATTCATGTATAGTAAACTACATTTTCAATAAAAGTTTATTTTGAAGAAACTCTTTCTATACACTTTTTCTCAGTTATTTATGCTCAATATTATTTGAATGTATAGAATAAGATGAAATATTGCTTTCTTTTACGTAAATCTTTTTATATTTTTTTCGTATTCTCTCTTTCAGTTTACTAGAATATTTTTCGTTTGTGGACTGGAAGTCTTGATAAATAGATCGAGCTTTTCTTAGAAAAAAATATTGTCCTATTTTTCATATTGATTTAGAATTTGTCAGTAACACAGAAACTTAAACCAGAAATAAATTATAAACAACAAATCAGTTATTTACTTTAAAATTAATGCCGATTTTGATGGCCATCAGAAAATCTGGTTCCAGATTGCATTTGAAGTCACTAGACTGTTTATTAAAAACTGCTTAGCTGCTACTTATTAAACTTTCTAAACTGTTTATTAAAAATCATCCTCGACTTATCGGAATGAGACTAATTATTAAAAATTTTCAGTAGTAAGTGAATCTCTATACAGTTTCTCTGCTTTGAATGCAAGGTTTATTATGTTCATGTAAGGATTGTATTTATTCCATGTGGAATATCATTATTAATTGAAAAGTTTTCCATTGCCAATGAAATTATGTAGTAATGATTTTCCATTACGAACTATATTTTATGGTTAATGAAAATATGAATGAAAATATGAAAATATGAAAATGTATCAACCTTTGAAATCTTAGCAGCAAAGTAGCAACAGCCTCTGCGTATGTGGAGAATTGCACTGTTTAATCCTTTATGAAATGATAAGGAAATGTTTTAACAATAGAGATGTAAACATTATTTAATAATAAAGCTAAGAAATATGAAACCAACAACAAATATATGGAACAGCATTTTCCATTCTTTGATACTTATGTCAAGAATAAGAATTATTTTTAGCTGTTTTCCAGTCATTCTTTATAAGACGGGAAACTTTTTAATTAACGAGGGTAATCTTCGTCTTTGACAGGTCGTTTGGATAGAGTAGCTTCCCGAGCGTTTAAAACATCCCTTATCATATTTTCATACCATTAGAACCCGCAGAGTAAACAATGCCTGTCTCTGTAATCTAAATTGTTTCTCAGAATCACTAAAATGAAACCCTAGATCGTGTCCTCATGACTCGAATCGACTGGTACTTTAATGACTTACCCCACACTGGACTATGCATGTATAAGATACAAGCTAAAAAAGCAACACATAAGGGTTAAATATAAGCTAAAAAAGGGGGGGGGGAGATGATTCATAAGACTCAAAATGATATGTATGAAGTGCCATCGGACATTTGACGCACACAGCTAAAATTTTATGCAACAAGCAAAAATATATTCAACTAATGACTCATGGTTTATTAGAATTTTGCAGCAAAGTAATAGCAATATATTTTGTGATCAGTGAATCATACTATTAAATGAATGGTAACATTTTAATGGCAGTATATATTTTAAATGTTCTTATGCAATAAATGATTGAGCTAAATGTCTGTAATAAATATGGATGCAAGTAAAAAAATCGAACTTGTGGATAAAATGCTATCTAATATGAGGGTTAAATAAGGATATCATCTAGAAGCATTTACGAAAACATTAAATTTTTTAAAAAAATTAGAAACAGGGCTTTTTGAAAATTTCATTAGATTGACTTACTCATAAATTACGGATAACATGCAGACGTGATTTCACGATGTTTACAGCATTCTTCATATAAAATAATTTGGCACTTAAATTGTTTTATCAAGGACACACATTCTGTTGACGCATTCGTCACAGCTTTCGTCCAAAGGTTTGACCACTAAAAATGATCACATGCATTACAGCATTTTTTGTAGAGGATGATAGCTATTCGTAGATTTTTTTTCTTTCTTTACCTCAGCTGTAAATTTCTGTCATTCAGAAGTCTGAAGTGAATACTGATATCTATACATATTGCACTCTACAGGGGTAAAGTAAAATAACGCTAATTAAGGTCTGGTGAGATTCAGGATAAAAATGAATGGTTTATAAGACTATGTCCTCGGTAAAATATAAACATTGCTGAGTGCGTAACTTCGCACTCAGCATTATCCAAAGATTATAATATTGCTCCACACAATCATCCAAACTTCTTCTGATAGAACCTTCCA
Source organism: Dolomedes plantarius (assembly GCA_907164885.2). Lineage (NCBI taxonomy): Eukaryota > Metazoa > Arthropoda > Arachnida > Araneae > Dolomedidae > Dolomedes > Dolomedes plantarius. The sequence continues at coordinate 136,539,650 of OU015501.1, forward strand.
CTACTCTCATAGATCTTACTCTAATAGACTAGCATATTGTGTGTGAAATGACTGCCTCTTTTATACTCATTTGAAGTTAAACGGCTTTCACGGCATCCAATATTACCCAGCTTTATCAGAAAAAAATCAATTTTTTAGATACATCGCCCCAAAGTAGAAAATTATAGCTTTTTTTTTTCTTTTTCTGCTAAAGTTTCTGTACTGAGATATGATTTTTATGATCATGAGTTTTAAGGGCATATCATATCATTCCTTAGTTCTCAGAGATAAGTTTACAGTGATGTGGTTTGATTTGAATTCGCTTGCATAGATAAATTATAATTTCTCTCTCTTTTGTGTCTTTATCTTATTTCATTCGTTTTTTTCTTGATTATTTGATTTGCTGAAATTGTATTTAAAAAATAATATCCTTCGTATCGCTTTAAAATGTTTAATTTTGTATGTTATGTAAATGTAATCTCGTTTATGGTTTTCAGTCCTTGTTAAAGACTAATTCGTTTGAAATTACTTTCAAACCTTAATAGTTCTTTTGGGAAAAGTAATTAATTTATCGATCAACAGTATCGATACATGAATTTCCCCATTATAGCTTCAGCGATGTCATTTTGTGTCGAAAGTAATTTAATAAGTATTTTATCTGAGTCTGTCGAGAGTATAAATTATTAAACCCTAAAGACTTGTTATTTAAGTCTTATAATATTTCCAAAATTAATTGCATGAATAATATCCTTTCATCGTCTACACACAACAACGTTAAATAGTTGTTTATGTATTATAGTGTCTTGTTCAGATTTCGTTTTTGTAGCATGGAACAATTAATCATGTTTCATACTTTTGTAATACATAAAACAATTTTTAAAATATTAAACAAAAGCTCAGTGAAAACCCCATATAAGATTGAATTTTATTTATTAAGAATAAATTTCGTATGATTTACGCTTGGTGGGCAGTCAATTTTATATGATTAGATTGTGTCTACAATACGAAATAGAGTAATGAAAACATAGATATTTGCTGGTCCCAATATCTGTAGCTATGACATAGGGGAAAGAGGCATCTTATGTCGATATAACAGCTTCCTATACGAATATGTTCCACTTTATGAATACTCCGTGGCAAACGTGCTTGTAGTTGATATAAAGCTGTAGTATATTCCAAACGACTAAGGTTTCAAAGCAATAGCTACAAGAAAAATCTAATTAAATTCCTAAATTCAAAGTTTTTCCGAGAAACATTTAACATTTAGTATTTTACGTTTCGCTGCATCTTTGTTTCAAAATAAATCATCAGTTCTTGTGATACGGTCGCAGCCACTGTTAATCCATTCCAAGCGGTTCTTCCTATTTTGGACATCTATTTCATGTTAAATCAATTCTTATTACTATTGTATAAAGTTCCGACATAAAAAAAGTTTTTCCTTCCTTAGCCTTACATTAAAAACCTCCATTTTTATTGAACTTTTTTTTTATGCTTTTATAAAGAGAAACACTGGTTTAAAGATATTTAGATGTACCCTAGAAAGAACGTTAAAGGTATAGATATTCGCAATTTAAAAGAAAAAAATTTAAAATGTGAAATGATAGCATTTAATAGTCTACGCCCTAATTCATTTTTACAAAAGTTAAGATGTATTTCATGAAAAACTATAGTTTGAACCTTGAAAATGGCATTGTTGAATATACAACAAGTTCATAAAATCAATGAAAAAATGTTTTTGTAGTGGTTTACAGCCTGTAGAAAAATCCGATGATTAAGTTTTTAACTTTCCCACTATTAGAAGTTCATAATTATAAATAAATTATTATTACGTTAATTGGTATCTTATTATCGTGTCATCTGTATTTGCTGTAGATCAGTCTGAAACACTGAAGGTAACTTCTAAGCTTCATTAGACTATTTTTCTAGAACACAATATATATATATATATATATATATATATACACCGGGTGGTCATAAAGAAACTTTGCCGATATATGGACCTCTAGCAGCCGTGCCGTTCAATCTATCGAGTTGGGATTTCAGATATAGTTATTCAGAGATATGAGCTCGGGATTCTGAGAACGGCAATACAGTGACGCTCACAGTTACGGTTATAGGTACAGAAACTCGAAATTTCCAAATGACAACGCCCTCTTTTTCCCGTTACAAAATGCTTAGCACACGCGAAAACCCTAAAAAGCGTTGGAACGGTATGTGTATCACAAAAAACGGACGCGTTCTGCACGCACAAAAAACAGCTCTGCGAACGGCAAACAAAGACAAAATCGGGGCTCACGGAGGAAATTTGCATATGACAGAGGCTAAAAACCAATCACAGAATGCCCATCGCCAGATATTCAGCGTAGAAAACCGATAAAACTCTCTGATTTTGTTTTTTTTGGCCATTCGCAGAGCTGTTTTTTTGTGCGTGCATAACGCGTCCGTTTTTTGTGATACACGTACCTTTCCAACGCTTTTTAGGATTTTCGCACGCGCTGAGCATTTTGCGACGGGAAAAAGTGGTCGTTGCTATTTAAAAATTTTGAGTTTCTATACTTATAACCGTAACCGTGAGCGTCACTCTGTTGCCGTTCTCAGAATCCCGAGCTCATACATCTGAATAACTATATCTGAAATCTCATCTCCATAGGTTGAACGGAACGTCCGCTAGTGGTCCATATATCGTTTTTGTAGGCCGTTCGCAGAGCTGTTTTTTTTTTGTGCGTGCTTAACGCGTCTGTTTTTTTTTTGTGATACACGTACCGTTCCAATGATTTTTAGGATTTTCGCATACGATGAGCATTTTGCGATGGGAAAAAATGGGTGTTGCGTTTGAAAATTTCGAGTTTCTGTACATATAACCGTAACTGTGAGCGCCACTTTGTTGTCGTTCACAGAATCCCTAGCTCATACCTCAGAATAACTATATCTGAAATCTCATTTTATTTTTCAAGCTATTTTTTATTTGAGCTTAATTTTTTGTCATAAGTGTACTTTTAGTGAATCTGTTCGGTCGCTCAAATCGTTCCTCCTGCTGTATTTTTAGACCAGCAAGGTCCATACTATACTCCACTTGTATGGAGATATACATCCATTATACTGTTCCTACATTTTTAATCCAGACTGTTTTTTTTTTTTTTGTTGAGCTCATATAGAACTACGTTAAAAATAAAATGTTTTTTTTAATCCTAAAATTTGTGTGGACTTGATCTTATAAGAGAGTTCGTATTTTATTTATCCAGTTATGTGCTGATGGCGTGTATGAATCCCAGGTACGTGGTACACATTTCTAGGTTACGAAATCACTGTTGCTGTCTGCAGTTACTGAGATTGTCGTATTTCCGTCGAAAAAGTACCACCACTATCCGGCTTCATCTATTCGTGATCACTGTCTGCCATCGTGTTCCGATCACATCGTTTGATCGATCTCGGCCATACTAATATTTGAACTAAAGCGAACATTCTACTGACTACATTTCCGGATGAATCTTCAACTAGATAGCTGCCGTAACTTTGATTTGCTTCTGTGGGCAAAACGAACTATTGTGTTCCACTTCAGTTCGCTGCCGTTCTCGTTAACCAATAGAAGAAACGAATTTATTTTCATCAGTTACAATTCTTAAGAACACCCTTTTCTTCATCTTGCCGATGTGTTTCAATAGCACAGACTCTTCAGTACAGAACATTTCTCCAGTACAAAACTATTGTACAGCTTTCCAGCATTTCCAACAGCCATCTAGTTCCTCACGATTTAATAGCACATCTTTATAATACCAACTGAAAACTTCACTAGACATGCCTTAAAATCATTTAAAATATCTTTAGAAAAGATGTTTGTTGATAACTTACCGTTTTCTAATTATGGATACGTTGTACCTGCTACTCGTAATGCAACAGGTAAGGAATTATACACATTCAGCGACCTACTTTCTGAATTTTTACCCCGCGTTTCAAATAGATAACCTCTGAGTGAAGACAGCTCATTTCTCTTTTTTCTAAACAAAAGGGAAAGGCAATTTGTTTTATAATGATACAAAAAGTGAATTATACTTATTAAAAAGGCGTGTCAGAAGACTTTTGGAGACAGCTATACTGTTTCCTTTCTTATTTTGCGAAAGATTTGAAGTACATTTTTTTTCCTCTTTTTATATTTTAACGAAATATTTTGCTCATGATATTACAATTAACTGCTAATGGTCTTTTCCGTCACCTTTTAAGTGTTTATTAAATTCACATTATTTCCACAACAAAAAGAAAGATTACTTAAATATTTTCTCTTAATGAGGAAAATTCATCTAACTTTCCTTAAAAGCAGATGTTTTCCGATGCAGACTGCATGCAATTAACTGTCTAGACAAGTGCATTTTAACGCACAAATGTCTCTTAGTGCCATTTACGCATATTTTTCTTTTTTATTAGAAATTTATGAAATAGAGAAAATGACATTTAATTAGCATTCAAGCATTTATCACGATTAATTATTTGCAGCTTCAACGGCCATGATCAATAAAGGTATAATCACTAAGAAACATGTTGTTAATAACTTGCCGTAGATAATTCGTGTAATTCATCGCCGGAGATGATAAATATAATATAATGATAGCATTGATAACTGTTATAATTATATTTAAAAACTCTTGTTAATAGCATTCACGAGCATTCTGCTACAATTTCTGATATTTGTTCTTTTTTGGTAATAAATCTATCGCTTTTAAGTAAAACATGCTATTGTACCCGAAATTTTTTTTATTGGAATCTAGTTATTCCAAATGTCTTTCAACGTCTTATTTTAGTACTAAATGACAATTTTTAGGCTGAATAAGATAATTAAAGTAGAAATATATTAGCATATTTAACGCGTGCCGAGTAAGTTATTCTAAAACACTAGTCTGTGAGAGCTACGCTGTTCACATGATTCTACTTGGTCAAACCCGATATTGTTACAAAATTATCACACACGATAGACTTGATTTTTTTTTGGAGCGGGATAAACTCGTAAAAGGGACTTTTATGAACTGCAAATTTTAACATAAGTTACAGTTCTAAGAGCAAAAATTAAAAACTTTTGGTATTCATATTAAACGTTACGATACGATTTTAAATAAAAATCATTTGTTAAAAAAAATTTCAATTAAGATAATCTAATTCCAATCCATCATAGGTTCTTATATTCCATTATAAAAAGGTATAAGATTGTAGAAATTCGAGAACCATGCATAAATCAACCCGACGACTAGGTAAAGAAGGGCAGATTACTGATGTGTGTTTCTTTTAATATTTACTAAAATTAAGATTAACGATATAAAAAGATTAACATAGACTGTGTTCCTCTCTTTCATTGTACTTTATTTAGGAATGGAGTACCAATACTGCTAAAGAAGGAGCACGGAAGGGAATTTTTATGCATGAGAGACTTAATAGTAACAGTCAATCCCCTGGGACTCACATACTCATACACACACTAGTTGAAGACTGTATGAGGAAGGTTATATCAGGGATTTTGAGAGATTTTTATGGTGTAATGGGATCATTAATAACAACTATTAACTTCATATAATATAGTTTTAAAAGGAACTATAGTGAGCATTTGTGCCCGTTAATGTATATATATATATATATATATATATATATATATATATATATATATATATATATATATATATATATATATATATATATATATGTATGTATTTGTATGTATGTATTTGTATGTATGTATTTGTATGTATGTATTTGTATGTATGTATTTGTATATATGTATATGTATATATGTATATGTATATATATATATGTATATATATATATATATATGTATATATATGTATGTATATATGTATATATATGTATATGTATTTGTATATATATATGTATATATATATATATATGTATATATGTATATATATATATATATATATATATATATATATAATATATATATATATATATATATATATATATATATATATATATATATATATATATGTATGTATATACCGGGTGGCCATAATTAAACTGACAGTGCTCACAGTGTTCTGTAGCGCGATCTATTTGCGAGAATGACGCCACATTTTGTAGGAAGATTAAACAAGACGGGGGAGGAAGGATTCCGCGAAAAAATAAGTTAGTTCCAAGTCACCGTTAGGGGAATACTTGGCGCTGTGTAATAGAAAATAGAGTGTTAACAAATGCAAATTAATACGGAATAAAATTACCTTTTATTATGCACATTTTCTTATTTAGTTCAAGTGCAATGTGTTACGTTTCGAATCAATCGGATTGAAAGTTTATGTGCAATGTCTCCTTCTTTAGTCGAGCGTGCGTTACTGGTCAAATTCTTTTACCTCAACCAGTGCAACGCGTCAGCCGCTCTTCGTGCTTTTAGAACGCACAAAAAATGCGCAAAGGTAACGGTCCTGTGTCAGTTAATGGGGTAACAGCAATGGTTGCGACGTTTGAGAAAACAGGTTCTCTGAAGGTTCAGTCAGGCAGAGGACGAAAACCTGTACCACAGGATACAATCGAAGCAGTTGCCACGGCGATTGTCGACAGAGGACCAGACAATATTGCTGCTACCTCTAGTGCTCGTGGATTAGCTCGGAAAATGGATATGCCTTACAGTACGGTATGGAAAATCTTACGAAAGATTATCAACTTCTATCCGTACAAGATCAGCCGTGTACAGGAGTTACTGTACCCCGACCATGATAAGCGATTGACTTTTGCTCTCACCTTTCTTGCCAGAATGGAGTTGGATGATGCTTGGCCGTGAAAAATCTTATGGGGAGACGAGGCCCACTTTTACCTGCATGGAACTGTGAATACCCAGAACTGCCGAATTTGGGATGACAAATCACCATATGCAGTCACAGAAATTCCCTTACATTCACCAAAGGTAACTGTTTGGTGTGGGTTCACAGCGGAATTTATCGTAGGTCCATTCTTCTATGAGAACTTTACCCCGACAGGACCGGAAACCTGTTCTGTTACCGGAGAGAAATATCGCCATATGTTGAACAGCTTTGTCATTCCGGCACTTCAGCAAAGACAATGCCTGGGGGAAATCATTTTCATGCAAGATGGAGCCCCTCCACACGTTGCTGTACGGGTGCAACAGCTGTTACGACAGAAATTCACAACAGAAAGAGTCATTAGCCGCTACTTTCCAACTGCATGGCCACCTCGGTCGCCTGATCTTACCCCATGCGACTTCTGGCTATGGGGTTACCTTAAGTCCAAGGTCTATCAAGGAGTGGTCCAGGACCTGACTACTTTGAAGGATAACATATCACGTACTGTACGGGATATTCCTGTAGACATGTTACTTTCTGCTGTTGTGCATACTGTGCACAGAAGGCAATATGTGGTCCACAACAACGGCAGCCACATTGAACCTCATTTGAATGCAAAATGAAAGGTAATTTCCGTATTGATTTGCATTTGTTAACACTCTATTTTCTATTACACAGCGCCAAATATTCCCCTAGTGGTGACTTTTGGAACTAATTTATTTTTTCGCGGAATCCTTCGTCCCCCGTCTTGTTTAATCTTCCTACAAAATGTGGCGACATTCTCGCAAATAGATCGCGCTACAGAACACTGTGAGCACTGTCAGTTTAATTATGGCCACCCGGTATGTATATATATATGTATATATATATATATATATATGTATATATATATATATATATATATATATATATATATATATATATATATATATGTATATATATATATATGTATATATATATATATGTATATATATATATATATATGTATATATATATATATGTATATATATATATATGTATATATATATATATATATGTATATATATATATGTATATATATATATATGTATATATATATATATGTATATATATATATATGTATATATATATATATATGTATATATATATATATGTATATATATATATATATATATATATATATATATATATGTATATATATATATATATGTATATATATATATATGTATATATATGTATATATATATATGTATATATATATATATATATATATATATATATGTATATATATATATATATGTATATATGTATATATATGTATATATGTATATATATATATATGTATATATATATATATATATGTATATATGTATATATGTATATATATGTATATATGTATATATGTATATATATATATATATATATATATATATATATATATATATAAATGCGTGTGTGTGTGTGTGTGTGGTCTACAGTAGCTGCAGGGTAGGGAGTTCTGCTTTGAAATCTTTACACTTTACACGTATTGTTCTTTGATTGTTACATATACTTCGAAGATTTATGTAGCGTAAGAGGGTCGCGTTGAATCGATTTATTCATCTTTTGTAAATATGCAATGGTTTATTGTCTTCTAGATAATCTCGACACTTTAAACCACAATTTAATTAAAAATATTGGAATATTTCTGAAATAGTCAAACTGTTTTAACATATGTTCAATTAAACGGCAACCATTAAAAATTAAAACAAAATATTTCTCCAGTTTTCATTTTAAAAATGCAGGTTTTTAAGGAAGGTATTTATTCCCATTTGAAGATTTTATTCAAAACTACGCAAAATAAAATTTTAAAATTTGTAACCACTATTAATCTTTATAATAATTCTTCATCATCCTCAACTTTAAGACTACCAATTATGTGCAATAAAATATTGCTTTGACATTATCAGTTTATAATTCCTTTCTGAAATCTGTCATGATTTCTCAAAGTATTTTCAGCGGTAAATAATGAGAAAAATATATCTTTCAAAATACAAAATTTTATTTACACTTTAACTAGTTTCAATTCGACCGAAAACTGAGCAAACTAGGAATGTTTCTTGGACAATCTTATATTGTGATGCATATGTATTTTCAGTACATATGCGTGTTCAATACAATGTGCGGTTAATGAGATATTAATGTCCAAGACTGACCGATATATATGAATATTTCGCCATGACCAGAATATTGTTATCGATTAATATTCTCCATACATTCAACAATTATGTTAGTGGTTTGGAAATTGTAATTAACTCTGTCAGTGCACCAAGTCTCAAATGCTTAAAATAAAATTAAATATAAAACACAGATTCCTGTAATTCAAAATTATAGCTATGTAAATATATAATTATGCATTATTAGTACTATATTTATTTAAACAATCTGTTATCAAATATTTCTGAATTTATGTCTATCCTTTCAATTAGCACTGTATCTTAAAATGATATCATAGCAGGTTTAGATCTGTTGATGGAGTTTATGAGCTCTCGTCTCGAATATAAACAAGATAATAATCTCGTTGCTGAGTGCATTCCTGTGTCTTTCCATTACTTCATTTTCAATAGCATTTGATGCTCATGATATCTACTTGTTATTTATTTTTACTTCATATGAAACAGGAATGTGATATTACCCATAATATTAGATTCAAATTGTCAAATAATTCGTAAAGTAGTTATGATTTAAGTGTATTTACATGTAAACATCATTAATTATACTTTATGTGGCGGCGTAATTAATTATTAATTTTCTTATATGGCTAGATTTGTATTACTTATAAAACTTAGTCTGAACAGGAATTAACATCAAAATTCTAAGATACTGGAATAATATTATGAATGATTGAAAGGAATCTTTAATTTCAAAGATTTTAAAATTTTGTCATCTGCATATGCATGCTTTATTTCATTAAAAAAATCTGCGGAAAGGTTGATTAATATTTCATCTTTTTTTTTTACCTTCGTGATCATCCTATATTTTTGGAAGTTAGTTGATTTGTTGTTTGCTTTTGTGCCGCATCGTTTACGAAATTGACCCATATGAATCTAGAAGGAAAGCTTTTTAAGTTTTCCACTTTTTAGTGAGTTGAAAAATTTATTTATCTACCATTAAAATTCACTATTCACTTTAGTAAAGTTGTGCTTTACAGAGGATTAAAGACACAAAAACCAAAGGCTGAAGTCTTACGACGGCAACATGGAAAACTTTCAAAAGCATGTTTTACAAAATATTTAAAAAAATAAGCTTTCTAAAAATCCAGACACAGGACAGATCTTGAGATAGCTGAATCTAGTACTAAATCATCTTAATCTAAAATAATTTTTTCTCCTTGAATCTCTTTAGTTTTCATTGTCGAATTATATAAACTTCTTACAGTTTCTTACATAAAATTCATTAATAACACTGATCTGCAATTTTTCAACTTTTTTCTGTCGTTTTGAAATGAATATGTGTACCTGAATGGATTTTTTGCGCAGATTCCGAAAATGACCTTCAAAATTCCGTATCACGTCAAGTTTTGTAGTAAATGGTGGAAATGTGAAAATTTAAAAAAAAAGTTTTTTCTTAATGACATTGCTATTTGGCAACATTTGTAACGTGTGAAAATGTTCTATGGAGGGGTGGAATGATTTCATAAGGAACAGATAAACATCAATACATATTCAAAAGCAAACATACCTAACATTGACCACTAGGCTCCCCTTCAAACTTCCTTTTTTTTTGCTTTGTCTTCAGTGTGCGTCCGTATAGTGTCTTTTCAACATCCAACAATAGTCAGCCATCATATGTACAGTCCACTTTCCTTGGTATCTCTTTGACATCACTTTAATATCCTGATGGAAGCGCTCGCCATGTTCTTCCGAAAAACCACCAAGATTGTTAGGAATGTAATTGAGATGAGCATAAAGAAAGTTAGCTTTTACGCTCATATTGCAACCAAGCAGTTTATAAGATTCCAGCAGCTCCTAATCTTAAGTAGTGTAATTTGAAGCCTTTGTATTCCCCAAAAAGTTGTCTACCACATTTCTGAATGCAGTCCATGCTCCCAATTCGCACTCACATATAGTGTCCTCGAATTTGTTGTCTGCCATTAATTTTCGTATTTGAGGGCCTACAAAAATGCCAGCTTTAATTTTTTCAGTCGGATGCAAACTTACCACCCAGATACTGTCCATACCATTTACTGTCCCTGCTTAAAGCTGTCACGAATTGCTTCATTAAGCCAAGTTTGATGCGTAAATGTGGCAACAGTATTTTCGAGGGATCAACCATTGGAATTGAAACAATGTATTTTTTCGCCAGGTGTGAATGTACTAATGACTGGCCAATATTGTCAAACCCAATGTTCTGTCCTTGCTCTGGAGCAACATTCACACAAAAAGCAAGGAAATTTTGTGCAGCCTCCTTGTTGGCCGTGCAATATTGCAATCACCTTGAAATCCCCGCACAAAGACCATTTATGAAATTTGTATTGCACACTTTCTAGCAGTAATTTAAGATTCTCGTATGTCTCTTTCAAAGTCACAGAATGTGCTACTAGATGTGGAATGGTTGGATGGATGTTAATATTGTGTAATAAAACACCTTTTAAACTGGATTTGCTGGTATCTATGAACAACCTCCACTGTCCTGAATTGTAATTGATGTTGAAGTACTTCATGACTGCCGGAATGTCTCGACAATGTACCAAACCGCCTTCCTCAGCAAAAAACGGAACCAATACTGCTTCTCAGTGTCTGTACCAGGAGAATATCGTATTAGGGCAAAGTAAATTATTTTCATGAAGTCCTGATCCTAAAAGCTTTGCTGCGTCTTTAGATAAATTCAGGTCGCGAACCAAATCAATCAGTTCATGCTGTGCAAATGGCACTGGGGTTTCATCCTCCATGCTGTCCGGTTTGTACATCTCACTTATAACATCGTCTGAATCGGTGTCTGTTGGGGGCTTGATATTGGACGGGGATGGCACAGGGAGGGATTCACTATGGGGCACTGGTCTTATGGCAGATATAATATTGGGATACACAACGTTGGGATACAATATTGGAATACTGGTTCTCGTATGGTCCACGATATTCACTGGCAGAAATAGCAGTCATCACTATGATTTTTTGGCTCACTCCAAACCATGGGTACACCAAAAGGCATTGATTCCCTTTTTCCACTTTTCCAGTTCCGCAACCTCTCCACACATACACGACACACTTTGTGAGAAGCCCTAACTTGCCAGTTTAATGCCGGAGTATTGAAAATAAGCATTTTCACGAAAGGTGTAATGTATTGCCTCTGTTTATTTCCTGTCGTATAACAGCAACATGCGTAGCTAAAGATGTCTGTATGATTAACACAACCACTTGAAGCCAGTGCACAAGCCACAAAAAAACAACCAAACAGGAGCAGTCCCTTCTTTGCACTGACTAGTGTACCACTATCTGCCTCAGATAATACAATTGCATTTCCATTATCAGCCACATATTGATGTTTATCTATTCCTTAAACAATCATTCCGCCCCTCCAGAGAACATTTGCACGCGTTACGAACGTTGCCCTATAACAATGTCATTACAAAATGCCACTTTTTTAATTTTCACATTTCCGTCATTTGTAAAAAAACGTGACGTGATACGGAATTTTGAAGGTCATTCTCGGAATCTGCGCAAAAAATCGATTTAGATACACGTATTCATTTCAAAACAACAAAACCTTGCATATTAGTGTAATAGATATGTTCCAGTATGCAATACCATTTAAATTCTTTAAGAGTACGCATTTTACAGAAGCACTTGCTTCTCTACTTTAATTGCAAGAATAAGTCACTGATCTAAATTCTTAATCAAATGAACGTTACTGCTGAGAACCGCTAGAACGTTTTCCAATGATACTAGCAAATTCACCTGAGAACAATATACCAAACCAGAATATTAAACTACCTTGGATTTTATTTGTATACTTGAAATAAATTTCAAAATTAAATTACACCTGATGAAAAACTGGCAGAACAAATAACATTGTATGGTTAAAAAATTCAAAGAAGGTTTATTTAATAAATAATTATTCAGAAAATTACGGAAATTGAAGAAAAAAATATATTATGCCTAAATATTTCTTCTTTATGAACAGTTTAGAAAACGTTTATACCGTAGTTTCACGCCTACTATTATTTTTGCTATTTCATCAAAATACAGAAAAAAATACTATCAACTTGATCAAGTTATGTACAGGGTGGTCATAAAAAAACTTTGCCGATATGTGGATGTCTAGCGGCTGTTCCGTTCAACCAATCGAAATGAGATTTCAGATATAGGTATTTAATGGTATGGGCTCGGGATTCTGTGAACGGTAACAAAGTGACGCTCACGGTTACGGTTATAGGTATAGAAACTCAACATTTTCGAATGACAACGCCCACTTTATCACGTCGCAAAATGCTCAGCGCATGCGAAATCCCTGGCGTTAGAACGATACACGTATCACAAAAAAACGGACGCATTATACACGCACAAAAAACAGTTCTGCGAACGGCCAACAAAATCACGATGATGGCACCGGATGTGGAAAATTTGTAATCCAAATAAAAGTTTTCTTTTGTGCTATCTGTGTTGTCATCAGTGATTGGTGTCGTGCCTCTGTCATATGCAAATTTCCTCCCTGCACCAAGATCGTGTGTTTGTTGGCCGTTCGAAGAACTGCTTTTTGTGCGTGCATAACGCGTCGGTTTTTTTGTGATTCACGTACAGTTCCAACGCTATTTAGGATTTTCGTATATGCTGTGCATTTTGCGACGGGAAACGGTGGACGTTGCCATTAGAAAATTTCGAGTTTCTGTACCTATAACCGTAACCGTGAGCGTCACTTTGTTACCGTTCCATTAACGCCTCTTTGTTGCCATTCACAAAATCCCGAGTTCATACCTCTGAATGACTATATCTGAAATCTATATCTCGATGACTATATCTCGATCGGTTGAACGGAACGGCCGCTAGCGGTCCATATATCGGGAAAGTTTTTTATGACCACCCTGTATATAACAATGAAAGTACAACAGAAGATTAGACATTAATCGACATCCTTTAAAAATAGAGCAAAACATAATAATTTAATTCTATTACTGTCACTCGTAGCTGTTTTCTTGAGTTGAGACATATATGAAATAAAGAAGTTTATTTAGATTAGAAGGTTATTAAGATTTACCGTTGGAATTTCTGGCAAAAAATAACCCATTCCCTAGTTTTAGTCTTTATACTTCTAAATAAAGTCATAGTAGAAATCGTTAATGTCCCCTTTTTCATGAAAAGGTAATCAAATAAGTATAATTCGCTAAAATTTTTGTTGATTCAGAGTCTAGCGCGTGTGCTACCAACAAGCTGGATGCATGGAAACGTTTGCAGACAAAAGTATTTACATCTTTTTCACTTAATGTTGTCTTAAAAATCTCTGTTAAATATTATTTTTCAACTTTTATCATGTGGGCCATTCCTCTGGTTCTAATTTTTTTCTTACAAGGAAACCCAGTGTTTGTTATCTCACTTATTCAAGAATCAGAAATTGGTTAGTTGGTTTACTTTTATCCCTGCTTCTATCACTAATGTGGTTAGGATAGAGATCTGGAACCCTCTTTATTTATTCAGGACTTGCTAATCACCTTTTAAAAGCACGTTGAAAAATTTGAGCTAATATTTTGTTGTTTTTGTAAACAACTTGTTTAATGAATATTTTGAAATCATAAATGGGATCCTGAGTTGTTGCTGTTATTGTTATTGTTTATGCCCCTTGACCGACAGTATATCGGATCAAGTCAATGTAGGCTATTGGTCAGAATGGTGCGGCTCCGGTTTTGAATATCACCACAAGGGTCAGAGTCCGACTTGGCTAAACCCTCAGGGGGTTTACCTACTTTAGGTAAACATGGGTATCGCAATCCCGAGGTACCCCAGCGAAGTATCTGACCTTTCCTTTTTCCTCTCCTCTCTTCTTTCTACTTTTTTCTTTCTTTTCTCTCTCGGTGTGGTTTCTCTTCGGAGACGAGGACATACCATTAAAAGCTGTTGTCGTTCTTTTGCTTCTTGCTTCTAACGGGGTTTTATCACCCACGTGTTTGCCGTGCGTGTTCCCAGAAAAGGGAATCCTAGTAGTTGAATGTCAGTTTTGGTTGCCGAACACACTGCTTTGTCCCCCGCTTCGGGTAAACGGGAGGTACTTGGTGGTTCCCTAATGTATCAATATGCTGGTCGCTGACTTTGTCTTCGGCTAGGAACCAAGCTATCGTTTCGACTACTGGGCATCTCGCTAAGGGTGGAGGTCTGCTTCAGGGTCGTTTCGTGTGCGTATAGTTCTCTGTTAGCATTGGTGCCAGTATCTGCATTCCCTTGTTGGGCTCCATGGTGGGTGGTGCCGCAGAGAACTGAATTTAAGGACCTTTTTTATGGATGCTTTAAAACCTTAGAGTTTTTCTCCCACGGTGAGGGATAATTCACAGCAACAAATTGTCTTTGATAATGAAAAAGTAAGGTTTTTTGTAATTTCTTTGGTGAATGGAAATGTCTCTCCATTCTTAATACATAAAACTATTCAGTCGGTGCTAGGAATATTAAAATCCACTAAGAGGCTCCGTTCAGGTGATCTTCTCATAGAAGTTTCTTCCAAGTCAGCAGGTCAAGACGCTTTTTAAACTGCACTCAGCTAGGTGAATTTACTGATACCTCTACTCGTCACACGTTTCTTAATTTCTCTCGCGGAATCGTTTCTGAACCGGATTTTATGTACACCCCGGAAAATGAGATTCTTAGTGAGCTACGTAGTCAGCACGTGTGTGACGTTCATCGTATTACGATCCGTCGGGATGGTAAGATACTTTCCACGAAGCACATCATCCTGACTTTCGACTCGCCCACAATATTGTCTCATTTTCTGTTTTATTAGATATCCCTATTTATAATCATATATATCACAGTTTTTACAGCTATTGTGTTTAAATATCCACACCTTTTTCTGGTGTTCTCGGTTGTTAGAAATTTTATACTTTACTCTTTTTATTGTTTTGTTATAAATTAATACACAATTTTGTTTTTTATGCGTGTATTCATGTTAGTTTTTACTTGTACACTTGTATCTCTTTATTCTAAAAAAAAGTTACTGGCGCTGCCGCTGCCGCTGCCGCTGCCTCTGCCGGCAACGCCGCTGTCAAAAGCTTGTCACGCTATCTCCTCCGACACCGCTGGGGGTATGGGGTCGAGACCGATACCAATTGATGCAGAACAATGTGGGGAAAAAAGTAAGACATGTCTCATATTCGTCGGACTTTAAGTTTTTTTTTATTTTATGTTTTGTGGGAAAATATTGACTTTTTCATGTTCAGATTACGATAACTCGCCAAAAAAGGATCGTAGATTTTTTTTTTTTTACAATCTAAGACTACAGACATTTCTCCTTCAAACAAGACCTCATTTGTTTAAATATAATTTAAAACAGACTGATATTTTTATTAAAATTGAAAACCCACTTTTTGGAAAAATTTATGCGTTTCGAGATATATAAATTCGATGCTCTCAGACTTATTATGTTAGAAAGAAAATATTTATACCAACTGGAAGACGAAAGCTTTCTCATTCATATAAACTTCATTTCAAGTCTCTATCTTAAAATTTCGATTTTTAATTGAATTTTAAAGAAATACTTCAAAAAAATCTTCTCATTCGCAAAGAAGATCCAATTTTTCACCCATAGGCGGGCTCCATCCATTTCGCCGGGAGGGGGGAAGCTTCAACTGTAAACAAATGAATGACTCAATCTCTGTAAACAACTATTGAGTCATTCATTCACTTGATTCACCAGAGGAGCGAGCGTAGCGAGCCTAGGGGCGAAGCCCCTAGTATATATATATATTTTTTATCATGTGGGTTTTTGGTAAGAACTAGAATTGCTGACTTAATATATACCGGGTGTCCGAAAAGTATGGCTACACTTCCAAAAATGAATTAAAAATAAACAAAGATTTTCACTTACAGTTTTTTATGTTCCATAAAGAAAATATCAAAGTTTTTTTACAATGCTTTATTCCACGATTGCTTTTTACCGGGATTTCAATGTGCGCACTAGGGTGGGTCGAAAAAAATAAATATTTTTTTTTTCCGAAACGCTTTAGTGCGGAAAAGTTGCCTATTGTAATAAGAAGAAAAACGGCGTACGAAAAATTAAAATCGGTTAACATCTTCCATTCGCGCATCGTACTTGAAGTTTATGAAAAATTGTAAAATTCACGATATTTTTGCAATTTTTTTCTGTTAGTTAAAACTTTTAAAATAAACATGCTTTAGCTTTTTATGCTTGTTGTATGGTTTAAATGACCTAAATAAATTAAATTCTGATCATAAATCTAATTTTTTCTGTTCGCGCAACGTCTTTGAAAAAACAGAAATTTGGCAATTTTTCGCAATTTTCACTGTGCAACTCATCTCGATTTGCTAGAACAAAATGACCCAGAACTCACCACGCGGAGATGGTTGCACGTCGAGTTTCACCCACAACCTACCCAACCAACCATCCAATTGTTGGGTGTGGTGTTTACATTATATTTACATCTATTTACAAAGATTTTCCATTGAGTATGATTATTTGGCTCTGTTTTTACTTTTTCTTTTTTATATCTGTACATATTTAACGTCTGATTTTTTTGAGAAATGATGCATAACAGATCTAGACTCCAGTGTTGCTCGGATATGGCCATCTCTAGCTTCATGTCCACATACAATATTCGAGGCCTTTGTCACAATTTTGACGCACCTCTCCACAGCCTGGATGTGACCGCGAAACTTTAGTATTTCTCTCATTGGCATAGTATCAGAATTGATGAATGATTTAATATCATCTTCACTTAGGTTACGCACCATTGGGGGAGGATACACCACACAAGAATTCCAATTAATAATGTCAATGTAATCGGAAGCTTGAAAGTTTATCTTTGGTGGTACGAAATTTCCATCAGTCTTCTTATTTGGGACTGTTTGTCTTGCTTTTAAGATCCTTCTGTAACCAAGCTCCCGAATATGTTCTCTTCAACATATTCAGAATATGTTTCCTCAACAAGAATTGCCAACAGAAAATTCTCTGGGTGCACAAAGAATGCATTTCGTTGAATTTCTGAATCGACAACTTGAAGTAATTCGTCGGATAAAAACCGTGATGTTTGGATTGCTTGAAAGACATGTTTTCGTCCGTCATTAAAAGATTTGTTCTTTTTTATGGTAAACAACATAGCCATATATGATTTCAAGATGAAGCCAACTATTTCTTTTATGTTTCCGGATGGATCTAGTGAACTTATATAAACCCTAAGGACTCGGTTGGCCGCAGTTAGCCATCTGGTATGGGACAAAGGACAGGGTCCCTATTTGCCAAGTCTTCTGGACATTGTCCCAAAGTGAATGCATTTGAAATGTCAAACAAATACTTTTGGTCTTTGCTTAACAAATTCCTGTCTATATCAGGAATCTAACAATCTATGGGTTCATAATGAACCACAGGGAGTTTTTCACAGCAAGTGAGCTGCTGCCCGATCGACCCACTAAAATAATTAGGTCCTGCAGTTTGACCGTCAATATGTTGGAAAATGTGGCGAAACGGAAGCTCATTAAAATGCAGGAGGCATATGCACCACTGTAGCGGGCGTTCTACATGATTTTCTAGTGGATGACACCGTTCTTCCATCCAGAGTTGGTTACATTGCCATTACACCCTACTACTCGTAGTTTTTCTAGTGATATTGATAGTTCAGACAAACGAGAGATAATGCTATGAGTTATATCATTTGATAGACTCGAGGAAGGAGATGCATGTTCAATATAAGTTGATCCAGGTTCCTGAATAAGAGAATAGTGTTCTTCTTTCCCATTCCTGCGAAATTCCTTGGCATTATATTTTTCAACGAACAAAGTATCATCTTTTTGTCCATCAAAGAAAAGACCCCAAGTTTCCTCGGTAGGTGTGAATTGTCTTCAATTGAGTTTAAACCAGTTCAACCTATTTCAAGTGAGTTCTGGCGCGTTTTGTTCTAGCAAAACGAACGAAGAGCAGCACAGTGAAAATTGCAAAATATTGATAAATTTCTGTTTTTTCTAAGACGTTGCGCGAACGGAAAAAACAGATTATTGATCAGAATATAATTTATTTATGTTATATAACCCATAAAACAAGCATTAAAAAACTAAAGCATGCTTATTTTGAAAGTTTTAACAAACAGAATAAAATTGCATAAAAATCGTGATTTTTGCAATTTTTCATAAACTTCAAGTACGATGCGCGAATGGAAGATGTTAACCGATTTCAATTTTTTGTATGCCGTTTTTCTTCTTTTCACCATAGGCAACTTTTCCGAACTAAAGCGTTCCGAAAAAAAATATTTACTTTTTTCGACCCACCCCAGTGCGCACCATTAGTGGAGCGTAACACATCGGGTCTATACACGTTCTATGAAGAATTGCAGGATCAACACTCTGAATGGCCGTTATAATTCAACTTTTCAGTTCATCAGTGTCACAAATTGGAGATTGGTAAACAATGTTTTTTCACGCATCTCCATAAGAAGTCCAAAGGTGTTATGTCTGGAGATCTAGGTGGCCACGGTATTGGACCTCCTCTTCCCATCCAACGCCCGGGGAACTTTTTATTTAAAACCTTTCGCACTTCCAAACTCCAGTGTGGTGGTGCCCCATCCTGCTAGAAAGTAAGATTGGGTTGCAAGTCCTCTACTTGAGGAAATGCGATAATTTCAAGCATATCAAAGTAATTGTCAGAGCGGACAGTTTCTTTGGAAAAGAAAAAAAAGGCCTAATAATTCGATAATGCAGTAAACCACACCACACGTTTACTATAGGGCTGTCTCTTGCTTCCTCCAGTACGGCATGCAGAATATTGCAAAACGTGGATGTAGCGCCACCTAGTTTGCATTTCATTGAACAAAAACTTTAATCTTTTCTTTATGGAACATAAAAAACCGTAAGTGAAAATCTTTGTTTATTTTTAATTCATTTTTGAAAGTGTAGCAAAACTTTTCGGACACCCGGTACATTTATAATCTTATGCTTTTTCGGGTTTTTCAAACATGTGTTTTGGCGCAGCTTGTCCTGTTGCTATTAAAACCCCAAACAAAAAACCAACCAACCGACTTGGCTAAAGGACCGGTCCCTTAATTTTGAGCCTAGTCAAGTGACGAGACCGGTACACTTGAACCGGCACCTCCAGAGTCAAATTTTGAGAACTTGGAGGACATTGCAGCCACGACAGATTTTTTCGTGCACCAGCCGCCATTAGTGTACACGGGAACTCCTGCGTACGTACTTAAAAATGTATATGTACATGATGAGGTAGAATGGACTCCCAAATTTAAGAGGGTAATGAAAAACGAAGAAAAAAGTTTACAGAAAAAAAAGTTTTATATCTTATGAAAATGACAATCCGCCTGCATTCCACTGGAGTACAGAAAAGCAAAAGTTCCTCATATCTTCGCGGTGATCCTGCAGCCAGAGTTGTTACTCATTTAGCACCAGGGAGCAAACAGTGCAGGAGGCAACAGTGCTTTATGCATCTGTTCAATGCTTAGTTCTTTGCTGCCTGTAAATATGGATTAATTTTCCAAATAAAGCCATAGGTTAAAAAAATATCTTATGAAAATGACATCACTCAGGCATCGCCCGTTATTTGCTATGCACTGCCCAAAGCAGTCTGTAGAGTTTGCCATCACTCTGTTGGTCCTCTCTGGGGAATTGGCGACAACGTCCTCACGAATAACTGACTCATGGACTCATTGCAATTATTAAGGTGTTCTGTTGTTCCGAGGATGACCACTTTCTTTCCTCAGTAATGCAGATCCACTTGTTCTCACGTTTGAAACCCATCGAAGGATTGTTTTGAGATCAGGAACCACATCAGTTGCATAGACGATGAAGTGTACCCTAAATGCACTCTGCATCACGGTTACACAATTGAGGCGTTCCCGTTGAAAAGCGGGTAAGTGACAAAATTTTCAAAAAGTATTTTTTAACTGATACAAGGGTTTTTTCCAAGGCTAATGGCGTGGAAAAGGAGGTAAGTGTTGTAAGACGCGCCACGTCTGGTAACCCGTGTCAGGGTTGGCGTGTGGCAACCCTACTTCCGAGGGGAGCGCGTTGTTGTTCGGGAGTTGGAGTTGAACACATAGACGAGACGAGACGGGGACGAGAACACATTACAGAGCCAACAGAGTTTATCTGACAAATATGGCTCTGTAAGCCAAATCAATCCTTTTTTAATTACTTTATATGGGCTACATGTGCTGTGTCCCTTAAAAACGATGTAATAAAAGATTGGGACAAAATTCTGGAACTCTTTTTTTTGTGTCGTCTCTATTTCTCGCATAAAAGAACTCCCACGCAAGGCGGTTAAAACCGTTACAGTGTATAAATCAGAACTAAACCAAACTATCTAGGCATTTACCTCCTTTTCCACGCCATTAGCCTTGGAACAAACTTTTGTATCAGTGAAAAAATGCTCTTCGGAAATTTTGGCACTTACCGCTTTTCAACGGGAATGCCTCAATTGTTTTTTATTAGAACCCCTCTATAACAAAATCCGCTATGTTCACCGGACCAAATCATGGTGTACTGACAACTAGAAAAACCGCCCGACTCCACCACACTTTTACCAGTGCCCTTCATAAATGTGGGATTTCATTCTGCCACACCCTGCGTCTACCAAAACAGGTAATGTAATACTTTAATAACAAAATATATTGTTTAACAGTAGTTGAGAACTTGCTGAGAATTGAGTCACAAACTGAGTCACAATATTCACACCGACAAATGAGGAATTTTTTTTACAACTTCTAAAGATGAAAATGTACCCTATTACACTATTTCAGGTTCTAAAATTCGTATCAAAATTTTTGATTAATTGTCATACATTTTTATTTCCAAATATGTCAATACGCGCAAGACATATTAAAACATTTTAACGAGGTATAAATCCTTCATTACGATGACATAAATATATTTTTTTTACAATTAAACGAGTTGCATCCTAATCTCTGTTTTCTCTGGATATTTATCACTGCGACTAAACGATCCAAAATCATACTTTCTAGTATCTACAATCACACAGTTAGGCAGAAAATGAGCAAAAGGAAAGCAGGGAATTTTTTTTTTCCTGAGGATACGTATTTCCCTTCTAATGCTTCCCAAATTGCTTTTCATTATGCATGAAGAAACATTTTGGAAAAAAGAAAATAATATTCTTTGTTGCTGAAAGAATATCATGGAAAATAATGAGAATTTCAATTATTTCAGAAAATTAACGAACAAACGAGACACGGATTTATGTAATTGCTAGTATATTTATTTCAAATTATTATAAATATAATATTTCATCGAAATAAATAAATAAATTATAAATTTTCTTCATTGTTTCAAAGTCATTATGGATAGAAGAAATCGTTACTTTGAAATGAGCAATTTTTATTTTAATTGCATCAAAGCATCAAAATTCAATTAGAATATAAATTTTCCTTTTTTGTGCATTTTGTAGAGTAGGGTTTATCATACATCTGTATATAAATAAATTAAGCTAGAAAATGTGCGCATATTATTTAAATTAATTCCATTAAATTTAACAGCATTTGAATAAAATTCAAGAAACGGGTTCGAATTCTGAAATATACAATATATAACTATTCATTGCTGCAAAGTAATAAATATGAAAAATTGTAAAATATTTTATGCTGTCAGAATATTCTTACTTTGATAAAAAATGATTAAGAAAATTTAAAGAAACGAAAATTTTTATTATTGTCTTAAAAATGTCATCAAAATATTTTTCTGTGTGAATAAGAGCTATTATATATACAGTATTAAATTGACAGGTTTTTTTACTGAATTGTAACAAGAATAAAGTATTAACAACTAAAATAAAACAAATATTAGATGTTTCTAAAGCTGAAACGCTTCAACTTCACGATCTGTATTGTTTTATCTCAGTTATATTTTATTGTAGTAATAGATTTATGTTAATCAACTTTTCAATCATCTTCATGCTTCTGAACTTTGGCGTAACTATTAATCTAAAGCGTGAGTTTCAGCTAGGAAGAGAACCAAGAATAAGAGAGCCGATTTTTTCGGCTCATTAACTCTTGTTTCACGCTGTGAGTGGGAATGAGTAACTCTTATCAGGCTGTAACGACTCCCGTACATTAGCAAATTTTAGAACGTGGAAATTCCGAGAAGACCAGCCAACGCTCTGTTTGTACACATAACTGATATGGACGGCTGCAGAAAGACCGTCGCCTGGCGACATAATGGCTTGAAGTGCTACCAACAGCTCAAGGAACAGTTCGTCAACAACGAAAGGGAAGTTGCCCACCGGAAGCGCCCTGTCGTCTGGGAGCGTAACTAAATAGAGAAAGGTGGCAGGTACCAGACCTTTCGAGAATGTTCAGCGAAGGTATGTAAAGTCGCCGAACGCGAATTAAAAAAAGCCAGGGATTTAGCGATTAAGTTATTCAGAGTGACGCTGGAGCCGGAGACAGGGACATACTGTCGGGCCTATATGGACTTGAAAGAGCACAGCGACAACTCAAGTCTGACCTTCCTCGTCGATGCCGTGAACCCACGAATTTAATATATATATATTGTGAAGATCCGTTACGACCTTCCGAACAAATCACCATAGACAGCGCAAACAACCACCAAGTGAGCTACGGAAATTCTATAGATCGGCGGCAAGGAGTATGCAAGCAGAGAGAAGCGTCGTATCTATCTGCCGCCCCTGGGGTGGACGTGGACTAATGATTTGGTGGACGTGGACTAATGGTTTGTTGAACATGAACTAATGGTTTTTTGATCAGCTGATTAAAAGAATCGGCAGCGTTGCTTCATCATCAGGACAATCGGAACCAACGAACATGACGTCACAAATTTGACCGTCCAATCTAGAAAAATTCCAGTCACGTGACTGTGAGCGCGAGTTTCCGGAGTCGGAGAAAAAATCCTGTTTTATAGCAGACTTGTTCGAGATTCTCATACAGAGAGCACCTTTCATCACACATGTCCTTTGAGCGACCGACTCCATCCCGGAGTTATATCTCTTTCAGAGATGCACGATCTAGAGGCTTTTCCGAACAGAATACTCCACGCCGGATTTACCCTACTTTAAGAGCAGCCGCTCTAGAGGTCTTGCGCCGAATCTTATACTCCAACTCAGAGGTAGCTACTTTCAGAGCTGCATGCTCTAGAGGCTGTGTGCCGACCTATATCACCTTCAGTTTCGTGACTGTAAAAGCTAACATCTTGCTAGTGAATCTATTGGGCCACTGAGAAGGCCAGTTCCCTCTATGTCTAGAGGTAGATCAAATCATCTGTAAATATCTGTAAAAAATCATCGAATTAATCTTTAATAAAAGTGTATTTTATGTAGCAGACTGGCTCTGAATGTCCATATATATATATATATATATATATATATGTATATATATATATATATGTATATATATATATGTATATATATATATATATGTATATATATATATGTATATATATATATATATATGTATATATATATATATATATATATATATATATATATATATATATATATATATATATATATATATATATATATATATATATATATAAAAAATTGAAAATAGCCTGTATTTAGTTGAGAAATGCAATCAAGGCATAAAATACAAAATCCTGGCAGTCTTTTATATAAGGCAAATTCCTTATAAGGCAGTCAGACGTAGAGTTCGGTCATTCCTCTTTGAAGGTGTTATATATTGCAATACCAGGCAAGAAATACAGAGCCCTGGTTGCTTGTTTTTGAAGAGTTGAAGTACAGGGAACATGTTTCTTTAATGACATGCATAATCAACTTTCATTGATAATGGGATATTGTACTATTGGATATTGTGGTATGCTAATAAAGACCTATATAAAGACAACATGCTTTCCTGTCGTATTTTCACAGTCTCCCTTGTATCCCAGATATACCAATTTGTTGTTTTTTATTTGTAAATTAGAACCAAGCCACCATTCAAAAAACACTCAAGACAGAGAGAACTAATCCAGGAAACTCGAGCTGAACACACCAACAACTGGTCCTCATGGGAAGGGGCCTCCCTTCATGCTCGAAGTGGAACACCCTACTTACAACAATGAAAAACTCCCGATTACAAAAAAAATGAAATTATTAGAGATATCTCAGCATTGTGTTTCGAGAATGTGGATTTTTTTTATGTTTCATTCATCATGAAGGTTTATCAGGCCTTACAAAAACAGTTGAAGTTAACCCTGCAGGAAAAAATAATAACGTAGTAAAGGTGAACCATATGAACACGTAAATCCTTATAAAAACTATTTCCATTACCTTTGCAGTTAAAAATGGAATAAAAACTGAAACACTGGGTGTGTCAGTCGTTACATGGTTGAGTTTGGCAGTAAAGTGATTCCCAGGAAAAAGTTTTTGGGAAAAATATGCCAAATTAGATACATCAACACATCGAACCCTTAGCACTTGAAACACAGGGCCATAAAGCGCTGATTTCACCAAAAGTTACAAATACCCGCACTTCCTAACTGAGAAATCTGCAAAATTTATGATCGTAAGGGACCTGAGATGGAAATATTTGTGGATAAGAAAAGACAGTTATCAGAATTACATCAGAGGACTTTAGAGCTTTAGAAGAGGGGGGGGGCATGATATTAATTTTGTAGCCCTAATCCCTATAAGCAAATACGCACAAACTAAGAAAAATGGTCAAAAGAATTCAAATGATTAAGATTTAGAATCGAGATGTACCTAAAGGGATTTGTTTTTTGCCTGCCTTTCTTTCGGGTGCCATTTTGTCAAGGAAAAATCAATGCAGAGGCAAAGTAAAACTATGCAGAAAAGGGTAAAAATATGCATTATGGCATTGATTTCATTCTCAACTGCCCGTCTTTCTATCGGCAGTCATTCATGTAGCGAAAAATCATTTCAGCTCCATACTAAAATCACGCAAAAGGGAAAAAATAAATCTGATGGCATAAAGATTCCCCCTTGGCAGGACTCGCATAGGAAAGATAAATGTTTCAGATAAAACAATCGTCCGATTCCTATTACTACAGAAGCACGTGGATTGGGTATTCCTCATACCCTTAAATCATAGTGGCTGACTGCTTCTCGTGCACTTACATATTAAACAAACATTGGCGGAGTCGGAGAGTAACATATATTCATGGACTGAATTCAGAGACTTGTTTTCGCTGCCTAATGATGCCTATGCATTAATGTATCTGAAAAATCAAAGTAGTAAAAGCCAAAAGAAAAGCTAAAGGCAAGCCTCGTAGGCGAACGCTCTTAACTCCAACCGAACATACCTAACAATTATTACTATTATTTTTCTTTTTGCTGTTGTTGATCTCGTTAAATTCTAATTACGTTAATCTTTCCGAGAACTGAAATTTTATTATATAAGATTAAATGGATGGAACAAATGAGAAATAGAGAGCCCAAAACGCAAGTTGGCGAGTTTTATTTGAATAAGGGAATTATAATCTTGGATTTGTTAGTTTATTTTTTCAGCAAAAATGGTTTCCCCTAAATCAGACGTAATACAAAATTGGAATAGGCTGGAATGAAGAGATACGATTCAAAGGAAAACAAAATGATTCTATATGTCTAATGTCTTCTTAGTGTGCACCCTCAGCTAACAAATAACTGCTTTTTTATGTACCTTATTTCCGTCACGAGTGTTCCATGTTTGCATTTTCTAATGTTTGGTTGGCCTTAAGATAAAATCATCTTTGAAAATTCTATGGTTCTCCATGGTCAACCACAAAGAGATAATGCATCCTGAAAGTGAAGTTCAGGCTAAAGAATTTTCACTTGGTTTGAAACAAGGGGCCAATTGTAATTTAGAAAAAAATCTGAGGAAAACGGTCACTGAAAAGTCCTCACATCACATAATTTAAAGTTCAATGAGTTAATTGCTTCTTCAGTCAGTTCATGGGAACTCATGTTAATATGGGTGAAGGGTGGACACCACAACATGCAGTAAAGCAATTCCAAAATTAAGAGGTTCTTCATTATATTTTATAAAATATATTATCATAGGAAAACTTTACTTTCAGATGTTTTATTTTTTTCAAATTAAGTAAATGAAATTTTTTAAATGTTTCTTCAATAAATCTCAACGAATATACATTTTTTCAAATGCATAGGTGTCAATGTTTAACATCAATAGACTAGTTTAAATTACGCATTAAATATCTTAATTTCAATTATATAAAACTACATAAATTATTGAATTAAATATAAATATATAGAAATGGTAGTAAAGGAAAATTATTCTATTCCATCGGGAGAAAAAATCCTGTTATTTTAAATTTAATGAAGAGAGTAGTTTATTTTCTCATAAAAATAGAAATCTTAGATACAGAAATTCAGTTGTTTTTAACTCAAAATTCAACTTATTGGATTGTGTTTTTGTTAACTATTTTTTTATTATTAGATTAAGACTCCGCCGAATTGTTTTAAAAGATTTATTTACTACTGAAAGGAAACATCAGATAAATTATGTAATTTCTCTTATAAATGAAGACAAACGTCCAAGGTGGATACACGATTCTGCAAAAATATATTTTTAAAACTAATTTTACATTTCATGAAAGAGAGATGATAGAGTCAGTTTCTAGTTGCAGCCAGTATACTTCAGTAACCATAGTGTCTCATTTATTTTTTCTATTGATATTTTTTGTTAAAAGTAAGCTACATGTAATATGTTAAACACCTTGGAAGAGTGATTTCAGTTTTATTTGTATAATTTGTATATATTGCTCGCAAAGTATATTTATATGATGGCCATTTAAAATTTTAGTGCTTTGCGAAAGTACATTCGGTAAATTGCATACCATATTGAAAATAATTTAGAAGAGGTGATCAAAACTGCGAGCAAATGAATTGATGTGAAGAAATAAATAAAATGTGAAGAAATGAATGAAACGTGAAGAAATGAATCGATAACTGCATGAACATGTGTCAAAGTTAATGGACATTCATGCTATTAAAATAACACCATTTCATAAAATTTTTACGCCTGTTCTAAAGTACACACTGACTAAATAATACAACCTCGCATGTAAAGATATAATGCCTCTAAAATATATAGAGAATCTAAATACTAGTACAAATTGACGGGAAAAATAGAATTTTGATCACCGAAGTTTAAAGACTTTTTAAACAACTATTTCTTTTCTGTACATTATTTTTACCAAAAACAATATTAAGGAATTTCAATAATATTCAATTGAACAAGAAATCTGCCCCGTGTAGATGATATTAAAGGATGAATTGCAATTCTGTTGAAAGACGAAAATTTATTGAACAGATTTTTAACTGTTGAAATCTAAATCAAATAGTTACCACATTTTAAAGGTACAAAGACCAACCTGAGATATTTTCTTTCAAAATGTTCGAGAAATGCAGTAGACTATAAATCAGGATGGAAATAATTTAGTGTAATTGCAGCAAAAATAATAACACAAAGCCTTAACTGTTGAATGAAGTAAATGTCTCTTAAAATATTTCCATGGCGGTTCCAAAATTAAAAATTAGTGTCCGCTTTCTTGATAAAACGAAATGAACATAAATGTCATTGCTATTATCTTTCTGCATATTTCTTTCTGTATAAGATTGCACTGTATTTATACCTTGTATATGTTCATGAAACAACGTGATATTGTTTTACTTCATGAAGGTAGCCAAATATCTAAATTTTCTTTGACAAAAGATATCATTAATAGTGCGCAAAACTATCACCTTTTCCAGCAACAAATTATCGTAGTCTTGCACCATAAATTTCGCGTAAGAGTGATAAAATGAAATGCATTACGTAGAGCAACACAATTGATTAGCAATAACATTCTGGGAGTACAAATTATCATTGAGCTCCATTAATCACCCGAAAATCTAAGCTAGTTTAAATAGATCAGATGTAAAATCATCATTTACAACATAATTTATAAGGATTTCGAAATAAAAGTACGGTGAGATTCAGTTTCATAAAACCTATTTTTAGATCTAAGTTTAATTAGGATATTAACCTGGTATAAACTTTGCCGATTTCATCATAGACGTCCAAGATTGAGTTAAGTCTTAGTCAAACGAACGTGGATATTTTTTAATTTTTTGTTTGATTTTTGGATTCATAATGTTATTTGCTGCTTCTTGAATAAGAAATTTCCCTATTTATTCATTCATTGCAGGAAAACAGACAAATGATTATTCACTGTTTATAGAAGAATGAAATTTGAATACAAAGTACCCACCAGCAAATATATGAAAATCTTTCTGGACTGTGATATTATATTAACGTCAAAAGTGAAACATTACATATAAAATAAATTAAAACTGTTTTGAGCGGGTTCAAAATGTTAACTGTGATACATGAAGTTGAGTTTCAAAAATATTTTTCTATCCTTGATGAGAATTATTTTTCCTGCCTTAATAATAAAGTGCACCTTATCAAAAGTTTCAGTAAATAAAAGATTCACTTTATTTAGTGATCTAGAACCAGGATCGAACCCGGTTTCCTTACGTCGAATCCATATTCTATACCGTGTTTGTTTTGTGAGATCAGAATTATTCTTTCATACCTTAATAATAAAGTGCACCTTATCAAAAATTTTAGTAAATATAAGCTTCACTTTAGTTAGAGACCTAGGTTGGGATCGAATCCGCTTTCCTTACATCGAATCCATATCCTATACTAACTGAATTATCGTGGCCATGTGAGGAACTCTCTATATTTTAAGTTCCATTCTTCCAAACATTATAACATAAATTTATATTAGCTTGAGTTTAATGGTGTGCAAATTCTCCTAGTGCTTTCCTCATTACTTTTTATCAACATATACTTATAACTTTCTTACGTAATGTTAAGTAACCAACCCATTCACTTCTTCTTATTCATTTCTGCTTAAAAACTTCATTAAAAACGTTGAAGGGTTACGTTTCATGTAAGAAAAATTAATAAAATTGTGTTTTTTATTTTATGAATTTCAACGCTTATTCATTTTTAATATTATAAAATACTGTATGAAAATTTAATTTCATCTTTTTTTTTTGAAAAGGCAACAATAAACGAAAAATCGATCTATACTGTATAAAAGAAATCTCTATTTTCGAATTCAAATGAATTGCTTATAACTGTTGACATTTCGACTCCACTCTTCATACAAAGATGTCACTCGCAACTGTATATAAGAAACTGCATCTGCTCAGTATTCTATAAACGCCTTTATACATTTTCGTCAAGAAATATTTGTAAATAGATATGTTTTCATAGAAATTCGTGTAAAATTGAGACTGCTAGAAAAACGCAATGGACTCTGCAGTACATATCTTTTTTTATATACATCTTTTCCTAGTAAATATGAAACATTTACAGTAATACTTTTATCCCATTAAATGTATCTTATGCGCAAAATAAGAGTAAAACTCTTAAGAAAGATAAAAATTGAAACAATGGCATTTAAAATATATGTATACGAAATTATTACTTTGAGGAAATACATTTAGGATACTCTAAATAGTTTTTTTTGTTTGTAGATAATCGTAATTGTAAATACACGGTATGTTTAAAACAAGACTGAACTTTTGCTATAAAGGCTTTGCTGCTCCTTTTACAAAAAATAAGCGTTGTCTACTTCAAAGTATTCTATTCTACTGGCGATACAAGGATTCTAACATAACTTTCTTTCTTGCACTACATCCTAGAACACATTCTCTGTGATGGCACGCAGTTCTCTTATAGTATTTTTCTGAATCTTCTCTACGATTCGGAAACGACATCCTTGCAATTAGGTTTGAAGAAACAGGAAAACATTTGCTGGAACTAAGTTCGGAGAATAGGGTGGTTTGGGCAAAATGGATAACTCATGTTTTGCCAGTTAAGTGCCACTCATGAACGACGCGTCAGCAAGTACATTGTCGCGGTGCGGTTTCCAACAAGTCTGGTTTTACAAAAACTTCCTGTACATAAGATACCTCAAACGTGCTAATAATTGGTAATATCTTTGTATAACGTCTAACCCCGTGCAACAAACTCTTTATTTACGATGCATTTGCAATCAATAAACACAACATCACTTTGATCTATGACAGACTGATTCACGCTATTTTTGGTAAGCAGACCTTTTCTTAACCAAATACCACGACTGCATGTTGATTTCAACGTGCCTTAATCCAAGTCTCCTGTAACTGCAACGTAGCCTTAATCCCATGCCTCTTTTCCAGTTATGTTGTTCCTATAAAAATTTAGAATACCGTTTCATTGACAAGCAGTTCCTGTCTGATTTCAATACGGTTCTCTTTCTCATCGCCACACAACAAACGCGACACAAACTTTGCTCTCACGCTACACATCTGAAGTTATTTGATGACAAGATACTATGGTGAGACCCACATCGTCAACAAATTTTAGAACATTTTTACGGATATTTTCACGTATAACAACATGGTCTCTCCCGACATTGCTGATGTCTGTTGATGCGGAGAACCATCCAGTCCTGGAATCTTTGCAAACTGACCCTCTGCACTCTTTAAAATTCTTAAACCACTCACAGCACTGCGTCAGCTCAGACAGTCCTCCCCGTATGGTCGTTAAGCAATCGAAATGTCTCTGTAAAGTTTTACCAAACTTACAGCAAAACTTCACGCACTCATATTGTTCTTCAAGATCTGTCATTTTTACTGTGTCGCAAATCTGACTAACAGTTTGTGCACGTGCTCAGTTCAGAACATGTACCACGATGATTGACCATAATTTACAAGTTAAAAGGTAATTTGTTGTCAAAACCTGCCTCCAGGTGGACTCAGTATCCGCAGCATGTTCTTTGTACCGGTTGGCACGCTATTTAAAAAGTTAGATTTTTTAAGAAAAAAAAAGGAGTGTATAGTGTTTAATTTTTTGGTACATTCTTTTTATTTTCCCCTACAATTTTTCCTATATAAAATACGTATTTCTATATTAGTAAGATTACAAAAATATAGAAACTAAAGAGAGGAATTCCTTGCTTCAAATAAGGAACATCTATAATAGATAGAATGAATCTGGTCTGCGCTAGGACCATTTAAATTTTTAGATTTTAAAACTGAAGCATAAATTTTAAGTGGAAATTCTCAAAAGTAAATTTAGCGAATTTGGCAAAATTACTCATTTAGTGGCTGAACAAATAATGATATTTATACATTTAAATTAATTCAGAAGGTCGTTAGCACTTTATGGAAATGAATTTGATAGTTAAGTTTTATGTATAAATGCCGTATTTTTGTGGTAATTTGCTTCTATCTGATAGCCAGGGTTCTTGACTATAGCTCTAGCTCGAATGTTCCATGAAAGTAAATTTTTTCTTTGTACTGTTATGTCAATTTTACCCCATTCCTCTTGGACCGTTTCCCGAAGTCCGTTCACTGTTATTGAATGCCGCTTTCCTAAGGCTCGTTTTAATAAACCGAAAGCGCAAAAGTCTATGGGAGAAATGACAGTTTTTACAGGTATTTCTTTAAATGGTATACACATTATTCCTGTTTCTGATTTTTGTTCTTTGCTAAATAAGCGGCAGTTGCTTTAGACTTGGGACTAGAGGCTTTGTCGATATGAAGCTTAACTTTATCAATATAATTTCCATATAAGGCTGGAATTTCTTTTTCAAACATTGGCTCTAAAATTTTCTGAGGATAGTAGAGTGAATTAATTTTGGCTTTACTTCAGAATTTTGTGATTTTTAATTTGCCGTTGTAACGAAATCCTGCAGTTATCATGAATCCCCTTGGGAACTTTTCTGTACACTGACGAAGCCATATCGTACGATCATTCTCGTCAGTTTAGCAATAGAAAACTGATCTTTTTTTATTACAGTCACATAAATGCACCCATGTCTCTTCGAGTGTTACAAAAAATTTCCATTTTTCAGCAGCTAGGTGTTTTTCGTATAATTTTCTACAGTTTGTTTTCTGTCAGCAATATGCTTTGTCAAAAGCAGATGAACTTTAGGTTTAAACATCTTTTTTTACTTCAAATCTTTATGAATGATTTTACTTACAATGCTAGAAAACATTCCTAGTTTCGGTGCAATGGATATTTGAGTCGACGGATTTTCTTTTAGGATCTGAGACTTCCCTTTTTTGATATTTACCTGCTTTCGAACAGTCTCAGGATGAGGCTTCGTGGTCATGTTTTCCTTTTTACTTTCAGTTAGGCTTTTTTTCCTTTCAAATTTAATATATTTATAAATACCTTTCTTTGAAATGCCATAACCACGATTTTTATACCGCTTTATAATTTGTTGTTACGAATATTTCTCCTCGGAAAGCGCAGTTACGTAACCTTCGAGTCATTTATCCATTTTAGGAGCCATTTGCAAAATAAATCTTTTATTTTATATTCCAATCAAAACAAAACAGTAGCATATGATTATTTTTAATTTGCCAAAATTTTATCTCAAAATGCAAACGACAAAAATAAATTTGAAAATCGTTTCCATAAAGTGCGAACGACCTTCTGTAGAATAAAATGTAAAATCCTACAAACTAACATTCATAGTAACTTTTTTTGTTTACTTAGCACTCACTGAGAGCTTTTTAAACACTTTTTTACGATCTTTTCAAATCTGGTGATAAAAAACTTTGTATTGAGGAAGATTTAAAAAGATTTATTTTTTATTGACCAGAAAAACGTTATCAATAACGGCGAAAAAAATAATCTCAATTTTTTGTTAAGTTACAAGATTAATTCTTAAAGAATTTTCTCCGTTAACCTTAAATTTGATAATGACCTTTTTTAATCTCAAAACTATTAATATATTATCAACAGTATGTTCGCAATACTCTATAGAGACAGTATCTTAGAATGTACATATAGGTATTTGATTTTTTTGTACATTATTTACTTAGGAGTCATCTCTTTTTAATGTTAAATACCGAAATGTACCGCGTCATCTCTCTTTCAATTAGATCGGGTTTCTTTGTTTGGTATTTTATTCAACTGTTATTCATGATCTTCATTGTCCGTGCTAATATTCTTGGGTATGAAAACACGAAATGCGATCAAGTAGTGGATATTAAGGGACACACTGCCTAGCAATGCTTCGTAGATTTTCAAGAGCTCACAAACAAGTGCTCTGTGATATCATGTTTTTTGGTGACACAGGAACTTTTGCACCTGTTCGAAGGATTCCTTGAGGTGATTCGTTCAGTGATCAGAACGATGATCCCATTAAATCTGCATTTTTTCACAAACTACTTGGAAATGAGTTTATATTTCAAATTTTAGACTTACATATATTTGAATAATTTGCAAGAAAGACTTGAACTTCAAGGATTGCAGTTTTTCACAGCTGAATGTGTCGAAATTTGAAGGCATGTGATTACTTCTCTATTTATTGTAGAAAAAGAAAAAAACTTAACAGAAACTCGTTTGTGTTGTATGTATACATCATAAAGGGCAAGTCAAGGAAAATCATTTTGACACTGCAAATGAATATTATGACTATATTGATATTATAATTGTTTAAATATCGGACAGTCTCATAATCTTATAAAATCTTTGGTTTTTTTTCATTAACTCCTCGCATACCAAATATTACTCTTCGAATTAGACGCACAGTATAACACTGAAGAGTGGGTATTGTGCAACAGGAATTTAGTTAAACTCCAAAATACAAATTCTGCTTTATTCTTATCCAGCACCAGTGCAGCATGCAAATGAAATTAAGAATGAGAAAAAACGATATATTTTTAGTAAAACTATCATTGGTCTATCTAATAGGTCTCATATATTTTAATTACAATGGAATACGAAGATGAGTTTCAGTACAGAATTATTGAATAAAAGAAAGAAACTATCATGGCGGGAATGAGTTTTCCTCAGATATTATACCATTCTAACGTTAATCCATTATAAATACCGTACAATTCCAAGTTTTGAAACTGCTTCGAAAATGTTTTACAGGCGTGAGAAAATAATGTTATGAACCAGGTTAAAAAGATATAATGCATAGTAATTATCTCGACAAATGCTGAGTTAATATATATAAAACTGTACTAGTTAAAATTTCGAAAGGTATATGTTGAGTGTATTACCGTCATTCAAACGCACGGGTGGTCACATCCTTATGCTAACCTGTTTAGAATTAGCAACTCCCTGTTTTCAGAGGCCAACCAATCTGTTTTAAGTAGCCAGTTGTCATAGAAATAAAATGCAGATAGATAAAAAAATACCCATAAACTTTGCTAAACCTCGTGGTTTATAAATTCTTAAAACCATTTTTCATCGGAAATTAAAAATCAATTGCATCGGAACTTAAAAGATAATTAAAAAACAAGTCAGTTTGCATATGTTGAAAGATGCCGACGTAATTTTTTTGCATTAAATAATTTACGTTTTGTTCTTATATTTTGATAGAAATAAATTTATAACTAATGAATAAATAGTTTACTTACGACTTGATGATCAACCTGTTAACAATTACGACTATTTTTACGAAATATTATAATGATATCATTCATTACAATCTAGTATGCAGGAAGTAGAATGTAGTGATGCGACATCGATAACAAAACATCGATGTTTTGAAACATCGAAATTCAATATTAAAACATCGATGCTAATAAAACATCGCCCAAAAACCATCGATGTTTTTAAACATCGATGTTTTAGAACATCCATTTTTTAAAACTGGTTTAGTAATCTCTAACATTAATGTTATTTCCGTTAGTCGAGGGTGGAGGGGGTGATTTAATTTTACTCTCTGATTGGGCAGGCACAAATGACCAAAACTTGGTTGCTTTGGGCTACATTGATGACTCAAAATTCTCGTTGTAAATACCGCCATGTTTTGCCTTCAAATGTCCAGATAAATTCGTGGTATTGCCAGAAGTTTTGAAAAACTAAAGGCAAATATTGCATTTCTCCAATTTGTCAGTGGTTTTGTAAAAATATTTCCAAACGGCACTTTTGTGAGGCATCTTACTAGTAATATTAACGTCAACTTATATAAAACCAGAACAAAACAAAAACTTAAATGGATGCACTCGTGTGTATACTATTTGTAAAATAAAACCCCATGGAAGGTTTTGGAGTGTCAGGAACATTCCAAGCCCTCTGATTGGTTCATTGGTTAATAATTGCCATTTGTCGGTTTGCTAAGGAATCATTCCCCCTTTTGTATTCGTCCTTTTCAGAATTCAGACTTACGTTTACTGAGTGTGAAAATTATGCTACGTGGTTAATTTTTTTAATTACGGTACTTTTTCATTAAAAAAAAAAGATCGAGACAACGTAAAACATCGAGCACAAAACATCGATGTTAAAAAAACATCGGCTTCAATAAATCGATGTTTAAAACATCGATGTTTTGAAAACATCGACATCGATGTCGCATCCCTAGAAGAATGTCGGCTATGTTACAAAAGTATACATATAAAACAATATGCATCTTAAATGGAATTGTGATGTAGTGAGATTTACAACCATTTTAATAAACATGGAAAATACGTAGTTGAAACTGACATATGCATTGGTTTTTAATTCTTCAATGTTTAGTCGCCATTACTTGTCATCATTTCTATTATTTTTCAGAAGCAAAATAAGAATTCGAAAGAAAATTAACTTATCTTGAAGGGATATTTCACCTAAAATATTTTATTTAACAATATGTTGCGAGTATAGATATTATTAGTTTAAATATCTCTTATCTTTTAAAAATGAAAGAAAAATGAAAAATACCGTTTTACAGTAAAAATGTCAAAACTGTAGATGGTTATTTTAAAAACACATATTTTTGTTTTTAATCAAATGAAAGCATTAAAATATGTTTTAAGCTAAATCTTATGGCATTTGAGACGACGAAATCACAAACTTTTTCAATGGTGTCATAACTCATATCAATTACTGAAATCCCCTGCAATGACAGAAGGCAGGAGAAATCAGGCCTTATTGTGTTACGACGCCTAAATTTATCAAATTACTCTATTTGTGCTCCATACAAGCAAAGAAATTTCGAAAGATTTGAAGCGGTATGGTGGGAAAAATACACATTCCATAATAAAGAACTTTCGTGAAACGAAGGCTTTAAAAATTATTGAATTATGCATTTTAGAAAATAGAAATCTTCTCGTAATGACTCTGCATTCATTTCTAAATGTAAAACTTTTATTTGTAAAATTTCGCAAAATATAAAACTGTCTCTTATCGTATCATTTACGAAATTTTATACATTATTTTATGAAAACACATTCGTATAATTAGGATTATGTTTTCGGGGCTTTAGGTGTTTTACACGCTGATCGGATTTCATCGCACAAAATTCCTTAAATATTCTCGAACGGATAGAATGTTTATATGATCTAAAATTTTAATACTTTAAAATAACAAAATGCCGTGTTCGCAATACCTTATAGAGACAGTATCTTAGAATGTACATGTAGGTATTTGATTTTTTTGTACATTATTTACTTAGGAGTCATCTCTTTTTAATGTTAAATAACCGAAATGTACCGCGGCATCTCTCTTCCAATTAGATCGGGTTTCTTTGTTTGGTATTTTATTGAACCGTTATTTATGATCTTCATTGTCCGTGCTAATATTCAATTAACCAAATTGACTAAGTAACAAAAATATCGTAAAATTATGCTTTATGTTACTGTTTTCATATACATTTTTCGAACGTTTAATTTATCTTTAAGAAATTAAAACCATGGTTTCCAACCTGGGAGGAGCCAAAATTTTTAATAAAAAATCAATGTTCATACCATAATATCTATAAATAAACGAATAAACCATAATATATATAAATAGACCTATTTGAGTTGACAACCATCGAAAAAGAAAAATTGATAGAATTGTCATGCAATAGCGCACTAAAACAAAAGTTTCAAAATGAAATTATAATTCAATATTGGATGAATGTTAGTGGATAGTATGAATATTTGTATTGCAAAGCAATGCAAGTGCTTCTACCATTTATAACTTCTTACTTATGTGAAACGGGCTTTTCGGCACTAGCTGTAAAACCAAATATCGAACCAGTTTAATAGTCGAAGAAGAGTTACGAACGGCATTCTCCCCATTGCCCGCAAGATTTGATAAAATTTGTGCCAATAAGCAACAACAACCCCCGCATTAAATTTTAATGTGCTAGATGTAGTTTAATTAGTAATCTATATACGGTGGAATCTCGATCGATCGTTTTCGGATCCATCGTTTTTCCGTATGTGTCGTTCATTTTATCCAGTCCCAACGATCATATTGCTTTGTTATGTTTCCGCATCTATCGTTTTCCCGCATTTATCGTTCATTTCAATCGGTCCCTTCGAAAACGATAGATCGAGATTCCACTGTATATATAAAACAGTTCCGTAACTGATTCATTCACTGACTGACATACAAAGCACAGACCAAACCGCTGGACCAAAAGGGCTGAAATTTTGCATGGCGATTCTTCTTATAGTGTAGGGGTGCACTAAGAAAGATTTTTCAAAAATTCTTCTTAGATTATTTTACATTAAATTTTTAAGCTGTTTTTTTAACCTTTTTTACATTTGCATTTAAAATAATACTTTGAGGGTTATAAAATTTACATCACGAGAAAGATCATACAAATTCCTTTAAAATGAAATCTTTTTCGAATCTTTACCTTCATTTCCTGAACTTTGGTGAATTTTTAAAGATTAATTTTTATAATTTAATTTATTAAATGCCGATCACGTGATTTCTTTTTCTGGTACTTTAAATAAATTTATCGTCGCATGCATAACAACTAAATAAACAAAATATATTTTTTTCCTTGCTAATGCGGCAGACGATTGGACATTATCCAAAAAATATTAAAATACATTAAAAGAAATGTTCTACAAATTGTACTATATTAACTGTACTATATTCTCAGTATCTCCTATTAGATTTAATTTGAATATTTTTTTCTACATTATTTTGTCTATAAAATTATCCTTTACGATTTTTTTATAAATATATATATATATATATATATATATATATATATATATATATATTGCATCAATTGTATACATTGATCGTCGTATTTATCATATAATATATATATATATATATAGATATATATATATATATAGAGAGAGAGAGAGATATATATATATATATATATATATATATATATATATTGCATCAATTGTATACATTGATCGTCGTATTTATCATATAATATATATATATATATATAGATATATATATATATATATAGAGAGAGAGAGAGAGAGAGAGATATATATATATATTTGGCATGAATTGCATACATTGACCGTTGTATTTAATTTGAATGTACTCTGTAGCGAAGTACGGGTTTTCAGCTAGTTTAATATAAAAATATACATGCATGTTCGTATTGTTATAGCAAAATCTTGTTATTATTCTGTTAAATGTAGTTTTCATTTGTTTAAAATATAGTTACTATTTAAAGCGTGTCTATATTATTACATGAATTAAAAGATAGGGAGGTGTGGAAATTGTTTTTTCCGGGAGGCGTAGTAGCATAAAGGTTCGAAACCGCTGAATTAAACAGATGGATTTAAAAAGACGTTTTATTAGGAACATCATGTATTTTTCCCATTCCAGCTACAGAGTTTGCTTCATTAAAATAATTTAAAGGTTTTTTTTTGTCTAAAAGTGACAGACCTCTTCTTAAGTTCAGTTTTATATCTTTTTAAAAGTTTTGA
Organism: Dolomedes plantarius; assembly: GCA_907164885.2. Taxonomy (NCBI): domain Eukaryota; kingdom Metazoa; phylum Arthropoda; class Arachnida; order Araneae; family Dolomedidae; genus Dolomedes; species Dolomedes plantarius. Next base: position 136,579,189 of record OU015501.1, read on the forward strand.
TGAAGTTATTGTGAAATTTAAATTACCATAACAGTAAAAATGGTTTGCAGCACTTCCTGTAAAAATATGAACTTAATTTCCTCAAAACACTAAAACACTTCATTCACACATCATTTACGACACCAAAAATTTATTAATTTTTGAATAGAGTTTTGTTAAAAAAGGCATGTTAAAATGCTAGAAACACTTGCAATAAAAGATCATATTTTAACCATTACAATATCATTGCTCCTATAATTTCTATAACGGGACCATTATATAAGGAAATGCGGTTTGATTTATAAAAATTTTACTGTGGCATTTCTTTTCCTGTACGTAAACTCGGTTTAATAGAACCTAGAAAAATGTTTGATACGTATGAGTGACGGAAGATTGGTATATAGTAAATCTTTGATTCAAAGTGCAGTAACCACCGCTTATAGTGATCAGTGGTTATAAGAATCAACCGTTTATAAGAATCAATATCGCGAAAACAAAAACATATGTATTATTTCCATGTTAAAATGTTTGCTTTAAAGAATCAATCCACCAGTTTTAAGAATCAGTTTACACCATTCGCTTTCCTTTCCTTTTTCCAAAAAAGCCACTTAAACCGTCAAAAGGCACGAAGTGTTGTTTATTTTTGTGTGTGTGTGTGTGTTTTTTTTTAAAGGAAAGATTGATAAGATGGGATGGAATATAGTCGTAAAATTCCTCCTTTTCTTTGTTAGACATAACATAATAGTTTTCCCTTAAAGGCTTTAGCACAACACTGTCCTATTAGCTTTACCTGTCCGGGTTCGATTTAGCTTTTCTCTACTGACAAACAAAATAGGCACTCTTTTTTCCCACCTCCCACATCCTGGTTGCGGCTTCCTGGACCTTGAAACACATAAATCTTTTGCGAAGTGTCCACTATCACTTAGGCAAACGTGACATTTAGATTCAGCACGATATCAAACCGTGAAACGTAAGCTAGAAGGTGAATCTTCGGCTGAGACTATTAGTATTGAAGGAGGTATAAACAGCCACCTGAAAACTTCATTACGTCAAACTACCATAGAAAACTTTTTCTTGCTCCCTTCCTGTAGTTGAAATGTTAAAACTGTTAAACAGTTATGTTGTAACAAATATTGGATTTTTTTCTTCTCTTACTATAATCATGTGTATCTACTTATAGGTCTAGAAATTAAGTTGTATTTTTAAATTTATTAAAAATAATTTTAATAAAATCTAATTAACGTAAATTAAAGAGTATTTTAAAGTAAATTATCTAATATATGTATATATAGGTATGTGTGTGCCTTTCCAAAAACATAAATTTCGGCTATAAGAATCAACCGCTTATAAGAATCAAAAGCAGTAATAACAAACGTGATTCTTATAAGCGGAAATCATTGTATTTCAATCACGTTGTTTTGTACTGCTTAAAATCGAACTGATCATACAACAAATGATAAATCTGCTGTTTCTCGACTGTGATACCTATTTACATGAAACGTAAATGACTTCACGTCTTTTAAAATGTCATGGAAAAAAAACAGGTATGGAATACTTATATACAAGTGATGGGAGAAATTAGAGTTTCGATGTTCCAGTCGACTGGAAATTTTGTTGGCACCTTCTTATAAAAGGAAATTAAAACTTTTGTGAAAGTCATATATGAGGAAGAGGTTTAAATGTCATATGGGGATTCAATGGAAGAAAGGATCGCTAGTCTTTATTACAGAACTCCTGAAAGTCACAGAATCATTTCAATCAACACTTAATACCAAATTAGCATTTTTAGGTGCTTATTCATTTGAATTTTCTTAAAAACATTCTCTCTCGTGAAAGAAATTTCATTTTGGAATGGTTTCCATCTTATGGAATTCCTTAGAAGGACTGATCTTCAACGCTAATTTGAAGGACAATGAGGTGAACATGGTTGAAAGGTTTATGAACGTGGATGGAAGTATTGAAACTTAAAGCATATAAACATGAATTCCAAAGAGTGGGAAAATAATTTTCAGAAACACTGACAAAAATTTGTCACTTAAATGATAAGGCTTAAAATCATTTTAAAACCTGCAAATTTATTGAAAATAAAAAAAAATTATACTAGCTGCATTTTTATGAATGTAATTATTGGTGGTATAATTCATTCACGAGCATTTTGATACCAAATGAAGGTAATTTTTCTTGTATTCATTATTTTGCCGTACCAGACTTTGTAGTTTTATAAACATTCTATCCGGATTAATAACATTTATTTTCGTCTTTGAAACTTATAATAGAACAATTTCAGTGAATACCAACAAAAGAATCAAGGCTTTTGCATTGCCTTATATTGAATTTTCAGGAAAATTAACGATTTTTAAATTTTTTTTTTGATTTCTTTATTTGACATTTTGACAGCTAACCAAGATAGTTTGATATTAATTTAAAATTTGTGTTAAGTTCTCACAACAAAATATCAGATTCTAGAAATATTTTCCTCTAAACTTCTCATCTTTGGAAAATATAGACAAATTTTCAGGAGTGAGGATAAAAACCATGTGTCAATGAAGACCATGTGTCTTATTTGAAGATATTATGTACAAAATTAATGAGGTCTAGATCTTTTTTTCAGTCATAGAGCTTTGACACTATAAAATTTTACTCGCAGGCATGGATACGTGATAGACAAAGAGATCTAATTTCATTCGTCCTTATAAGCCTATTTCCTCACAATAAATAACTTTTCAAATTTTGACGGATTTGTTGATTTAAAACCCCTTTTTTACTGCATACATGATAAATAAATGAAAAAATCAATGTTAGTAGAAAACAGGAAAGTTCAGACTTCATATGTTACAGCATTATGTCTATAACGTAATAAATCTTATATGGCGGATAAATGGCTTAGCTGTCATTTCCTTTGCGCAAAGAAAAATGGCACAGCTAGCTTTGAATTTTAAATTTAGTGGGGGTCATGTGTTAGTTGGTATTTCCGATCTTTCCATAGCATGTAACACATCTACGATAAAACATCCTTTAAAAATATTCAACTCTTGAAATGTCTTCTTTTGATAGATCACTTAAACAAATACACTTGTTTTCAAATTTATACAACATCTTTTAATTAAAAGAATATAATTTTCTTTTCTGAGATACCTTAGCATTACTACGAATTTTTATTTGGCTTTTAGTTCCAGCCCTACAAATGGAGAATTTAAATCGCTATAATACAAGTACAGTTTAAATTATTATTCTAATAACTCCTTCAATATATATGTCTTAAACAGTTCTCTTAAATTTCAAAATCTAGTGGAATTTGATTTCTATTAATAGTTCAGAAAATATCTGTCTTCAAGCTTACAACATTACTATGACGTCACTTAAGGGAGCACACTATCTTTGACTACAATGAAATGACTGTAAACATGATCAAATTCGTGATACTGAAACTCCAATAATATTAATATATATATATATATATAATTTTTTTGTTTTATATCAAAATTACAATTCTTCAGTTATATTTTATACAAAAATAGAGCTTGTAAATCCATAAATAATTTATATATTTTATTTTTAAATGTACACATTACTAAAAAGGAAAAAAAAATAATTGGATGTTTCGCGCATCATAAAATTAAGAAACATGCATACGGAAGCTATTTCTTTATTCAAATTAAATTAATAATATCCTCAAGTTTAGTGTAAAACAACAAAAAATATGCAAAAAATATAGTTTAAACTGAAAAATTTACATAAAATTAGAAAAAAAAATATTAAGCAATTTTTAAAAAAAATTTCAAGTGTAAAAATTTTTTTTACAAATTTTCTTTTATTTTTTTGTGATAGTATATAAAGAAGCTTAAAATACAAATCTGATAAAATTTTTTGTGTCTAGCACAAATACACTGCTGGCCACCCAAATTGCAACACCAAGAAAGACAAGAGATATCACAACAAAATTTATTTTGTAGATAACATGTTGACCAAGTATCAAATGATTAAATTTATAGACTTCTGTGAAGTGTGGTTCCTGCCAAAATCAGTAGCCAGAGTAGCCGCCATTGTTGGAGATCACCGCTGCCACACGCCTCGGCATTGATTCAAAGAGACTTTGGATGAGTTCTTAGGGTTATAGCAGACCTAGCAGATTCCACACGTTGCCAAAGTTGATCTGCTGTGGCAGCTGGGGATGGAATCTGGGTCTATCGTAGAGCAACCATGGACCACATGTTTTCTATCGGCGAAAGATCCGGAGAGCGAGGCGGCCAGGGAAGCAATTCAATCTGGCGACTGACGAAGAACCGTTGGACAATGCGTGCCACGTGTGGTCGCGCATTATCCTGTTGAAATATGGCTGTGGGCAAGCCCTGAAGGTAAGGAAGGACAACTGGCTCCAACACCTCGGAGATGTAGCGCTGGCTGTTTAAAGTACCGGCAATGCGTACTAGAGGTGTGCGAGAGTGATATCCAATACCACCCCATACCATAATACACGGTGCAGGACCAGTGTGGCGGTGCATAACACAGCTGTTCAGCATCCTCTCTTCACGGTGTCTCCAGACTCGAATGCGACCATCGTGGTGTTGCAGACAGAAGCGTGACTCGTCAGTAAAGACAATTTCCTTCCATTCTGCCGTCCACATCCTTCTGTCATCGCACCATTGGCGGCGGAGACGTCTGTGGTTCTGCGTAATACTTTCGTAATACTTTCGTAAATTCCCAACTAAAATGACGCTTTCAAATTGATTGGGGGTACGTTAAGTATTACGTACATGTGTCATTACCACCAAGCAGAACTTTACAATATTAGATACGCCTATTCAGCTTTTTACTGCACAAACTCTAAATCCTGAATTAAAATCTGTCCCAACTGAATAATTCCCATACATGGTCCTAAAGTATTTTTACTCGCATAGAATATATGTTGTTTTTAACTGTTCACCCCCCCCCCCCAAAACAAAAAAACAAACAAACCAGGAAATCTTTAAAATCATAGTCCCTGCTTTTTATCATAAACTTATGCGGTATACTTTGAAAGATTGTGATATCTATTTGGTGTCATGATTAACAAATGTTTGAAAATAATTTAGAATCGATACCCGGGCGATAAAAAATTTCTCGATAAAAATTTTATTAATTAAATCGATAAAAATTAAAAATTTTTAATTTTTAAAAAACTTTTTGAGAAGTTTTGTGGTGTGATTTTGTTTGCAAATTATATGGTTAACCATCACAAAAAAAATCAAAATCTTAACTCAATAAATTAAAAAAAAGTTTAAAATGTGTCCCGGACCCCCTTCACAGAAACCTCGCCATTCTATTAGGGTTGCGAACGTTACAGAATCTCCCGAATGTACAATAGAGCATTTGATGGAAAGAATGGACGAGTTGTCAAAACAGGTCAGTGCTATATGATCACTTAAGCCTGACAGACAAGTCATAAAATGCTGGATTTGCGGTGGCGAAGGCCACATCCGAAGAAACTTTCAATTGCGTCAAATTTCGGGAGCCAAGAACACTCCCAAGAAACAGGAGCAGGGTAACTAGAATCTGGCAATCTCCAGGGGCGGAGGTTGCCAGAGATTAAAAAGCCCCAGTTCAAAGTACTACAAATTTCTCCAATGACCGACGGCTATCACGGACCTTTTTGTCTTAGGACATGTTAAGAGACTTCCCTGCCGCATGATCATCGACACAGGAGCCAATGTGACGGTCATTCAAGAAGATATTGCTAAACGTTTGGGGTTCGATCTTCTCTGGACCCCACCATGCCTTACCCTGCAAACTGTGACCGGTGACAAAATTCCGTTTCACCTAAAGACGAATATTAACATCGCATTCGGGAATACCGTTTACAAACATACGGCATATGTGGCAGATATTGCGGACGCTTTTATTATAGGCTTGAACTTATTTACTTTGGAATTCAATGACAATAAGCTGATTCTTCATCAGAAGACATCTGTTCATCAAATAATAGCCACAGAGAACATCACTTTAACTTCAAGAACATAAATATTATTTCCTAGAACAATAGCTGAAGACAATAGTTTCCGATTTGGCGTCATCGAATACCCCAATGTTGAAAATAACCTGAAAGGAATATTAGTAGCTTCCACACTTGTCGACATTTCGGGAAGCAGTGTGCTTGTGAGGATTTCTAATGTTACCGGAAAGGCGAAAATTATTCGGGAAGGGGAAGTGTTAGCAACTTGTACTGCAGTTACCTGCATAAATAGGGTATTGACCTCTGTTAAAATTAAATTAACCTCTGTTAAATCTATTAACCTCTGTATTTCTTTTTTTTTACTTATTTTAAAAATCGAAATCACCTGTGAGGGAAAAGCTGTGTATTGCTATTAAATGTTTGTAATTTTTTTTTTTTTTTTGAAATTAAACTATATTTAGGCCCCCACCCGGCCCTTGAAGTTTTTCCAAAAATGCAAAAGAAATGCATTTTTTATTTATTTTTAATTTTTTTTACGTATCAAAAATTTTAACCATCTGTAGTGGAAATTGTTCCACAGCAAGACCCTTTGTTTGTGAATTTTTTTTTAGAAATTAAAACATATATAGGCCCCCCGCCCGGCCCTTGAAGTTTCTCCAAAAATGTAAAAATGCATTTTTTATTTATTTTAAAATTTTTTTACGTATTAAAAATTTTAACCGCCTGTAGCGGAAATTGTTCCATAGCAAGACCCTTTGTTTGTGAAAAGAAAATTTGATATCGTACCATAATTAAAGCCCCCGTTAGGCCAGCGAAATTTTGATATTTTAATCCTTTGAAGCAGAATTTTTAATAAACATATTTTAAAATTAAAGTCATTATTAAACTCAATGTCCCATCTGTCTTAAAGTGTTAAAACAACTCTTTGCTTATTTTGCCAAAATTAGGGCAGAATAACCCATAATTCACGACGAGGAGGTGGCTGCATTCGAATTCCTCCCGCACCCACCAACTCTCCCAACCAAATATGGCTGCATTTTTTTTTTCCTGTTTAGAGATATAGCAATCTGACACTTTATATTTTGCCTTATTTTCCAAGTTTGGCATCAGCTTTCGAGACGTCAATGTTGTATGTATAAAGCCATCGCGACTTTTTGTTTCTCAGACAGATGAGGATGTCTCTGACACTATCTTGACTGCTCTTTCGACATCTTGTGTACGGCATGGGAGAGTCCACAGCTTACTTTCAATAAAGCCACCTATTTCAGTCATTTTCTTAATTTCTGCACTGGGTATATGTTTAGTCAGTCGAGGTTCTGTGAACATTTCTTCCAATCGATCAGTTCTGCACAGTCGTTTGCGCGAAATTTGAGAGGCGGAATGACAAAATCACAAGTTGTTTCATTGGGAAATGTTCGGGCCTTCATGATTCTTCTTCTGAAGTCTAATTTCCTCACATAGGATCATTTATTGTTGATCATGGCAATCAGCAGGTTTTCTGAGTGACCATAAAATCATTCATTTGCATTACAGGATTCACTACTAATTTTAGCTCAATGCTCAGATATCTTGAGTAGTGTATAACTTCCCAAAGATTCTGTGTACCAGCTATTCACGAAGGCTCACTTTTAGAGAGAAACCAAACTTTTGCATACACTTTTGGAGCTGCCCACTTCTTTTGAAGATGTAGCAACTTGCTTAAAATCCTCATCAAAATAAAAATCATCTTCACTTTCAGAATTAGAGCTACCATCCATAATACTTTCTCAACTTTTCTTCTTTTGGCTATTTATCTCAGTTTCAGATTTGCTTATTCACATGTTCAGCATCCATTGCATTCCTTGCCACTCTAGATTTTAGCACCCTAATGATTTTAGCATCCAAATTCCACATATACATTTTCGTCCAAGATCTCTGGTCCTTCAAAAATTCTTGTTCCAAAACCGGCACTTTTCTTGACTTCTCATATGTGCACAACGAAAATTCATGACACTTACATGTTGGGATATCAAAAAGTGTAGATTTTGCATGATTTTGAAACCTTCTTAATTTAATTTTCACAGCTTCACTTTTTTTCCAGTAGACTTCTTTATATTCATGAATTTTTTATGAAACTTTTTTATGAAACTTTTTATGAAACCCCGCAGTACAATCACACCATCTATCGGAGAAATTCAAAACAAATTTCGCTAGCCTAGCGGGGGTTTTAAATATGATACAATATCAAAATAATTTTTTTAACAAACAAAGGGACTTGCTATGTAACAATTTCCACTACAGGCTGTTAAAATTTTTGGTACGTAAAAAAATTTAAAAATAAATAAAAAATGCTTTTTTTACGTTTTTGGAGAAACTTCAAAGGTCGGGCGGGGGGCCTAAATACATTTTAATTTTAAAAAAATTACAAACATTTGATAGCAATACACAGCTTTTCCCACCACAGGCGATTTCGATTTAAAAAAAAGTAAAATATCGACCCACCCTACTGTATCAACTGGAACCAAAACACAGCTTTGTCCGATTCTTCTGAAATATTAACAACGGATACTTTAGAGTGCACAGTTAAGAGATGAACAGAAAAGTGCTGCGGAAGAAATAATTGAAGAATTTAAAGATTTATTTTCTTGAACATCTCACGATGTCGGAAGAACTAATTTAACGCATCACAGGATTGACATAGAGAATCATTCCCCTATCAAACAGAATCAGAGAAGACTTCCATTTGCTAAGCACGAAGAGGTGGATGAACTTCAAAAAGAAATGCAAGAGAATGACGTCATCGAGCCGTCTTCAAGTCCTTGGGCCTCCCCCATCATATTGGTCCGAAAGAAGATGGCTCTACAAGGTTTTGTGTAGACTATCGCCGGTTGAACGACGCTACAAAGAAAGACAGCTGCCCTCTTCCTCGAATTCACGACACACTGGACACACTGTCTAGGCACAAGTGGTTCTCTACATTAGATCTAAAGAGTGGTTACTGGTAGGTAGAGATACACTCTGACGACCGAGGAAATACTTCCTTTACTACGGGGCAAGGTTTATGGAAGTTTAAGGTCATGCCGTTTGGTCTGTATAACGCACCTACTATTTTCGAGCGCCTGGATACAGTGTTAAGGGGACTGACTCTCTTATGAAGCTTGCCTAGTTTACTTGGAGGATATCGTCATTGTGGGGCGCAGTTTCGAAGAACATCTAAGAAACATCCGAAAGGTGCTGTAGAAACATAGAGACTCTAACTTAAAGTTAAGCCTCTCCAGATGTCATCTGTTTTGTCATGAAGTAACTAATCTCGGTCATATCATCTCTGCTGAAGGTGTCAGAACCAACCCAGAAAAAGTGTCAGTAGTAAAGAATTCGAGTAGTCCTAAAGATGTCCATCAATTGAGAAATTTTCTGGGTCTCTGAACATACTATATAAGATTCGCGAAGGGATTTTCTAACATCGCACGACCCCTTCATAGACTCACAGAGAGTAAACAAAAGTTCGTGTGGTCAGAAGAAATCGAGAATGCGTTTAAGAAACTAAAGGGGCATTAACATCAGCGCATATCCTGTCGTATCCTCAGAGAAACAATTCATCTAACTTCGCATTTACACAATCGCGATAGCGGGGAGTCGAATTTTAGGGGACGAATGTATAAACGGTGTTCTCGCCGTTTCTCCTCGCCAATCGTGTCGCTCGTTTCGGGAGCGGTTTTCTGGCAAGAATCAAAGGACCGAATAGCTCCGGGGGGGGAGAATGGGGACGGGAAGTTGCGACGGGAAGTCTTGTCCATAGGAAGAGGCGGGAATGTGAGAACGGTCACTCGCGCGTCGATGCAGGAACGTGACTAATGTCTCGCGAATGTTTTGTGGGTGGCACGATAGCAAATGGGTAAATGCGGCATTGGATACAGATGCGACGATCGAAAGTGTTGAAGTCGTACTATCCCAAGAAATAGACGGTCAAGAACATGTCATTGCATATTGGAGCAAATGCCTTTCGAAATTGGAACGAAATTATTGCGCCACTAGAAAAACGTTACTCGCAATTGTAAAAGCGGTGGAACACAGGTAGTGATGCGGCCGTACAGGCCGCATCACTACCTGTACGGCCAAAAGTTTCTACTCCGAACTGGCCTTTGATTTTGACCTGGCTATTAAATTTTAAGAACCCAGAAGGAGAGATAGCCAGATGGACTCAAAGACTCCAGGAATACGACATTGAGATTCGTCATCTTAAAGGATATTTGCACAGGAATGCAGATGCCTTATCACGAAAATCCTTTTCCGGAAGCTGCCATTATTGTTCCAGATTGGAAAAGAAATTCGATGTTATAAATCCCGTAGCAAGACAAACTACAGCTTCTACATCATCAGAGCTAGATCCATGGATGGATGACGAGGTTTGACGAGACGCCCGTGAGCGGATCAACATTGCGATGGAGATGAAGACCCGGTACGACAGGAAAGCAACGAGACATGAATTCTATGAAGCTAACATGGTATGGTTCTGGAACCCGATTCGACGTAAAGGACTTTCTCCAAAGTTACAGTCATCTTGAGTTTGTCCATATACAGTTCTAAAAAGACTGAATGACGTCGTGGTTCGTATTAGAAAGTCGTCTAATTCTAAGTCTATAATAGTGCATTATGATAGGCTAGTTCCTTACTATGGACATAGTTAATAGATTAAAGAAATGTTCAGACCATGGTCTTTCTCTTTTTATATATAAAATTTTATTTAGTGTAAAATAATCCTTAAGTAAGTTTTTTTTGTTTTATTAATGTCGTTTAAAGTAATTAGATATTCCTAGTATGTATTTATTAGTTACATGAAGTATGTATTTGTGTGTATTCTTGTTGATTTTGTATTAATCTTAGTTGTGATTTTATAGTTTAGTTTTCTATTATGTATTGTAAATAAGGCTTCCTGCCCAAGACCTGTACTGCCCCCTGTACAGTCCTTGAGGAAGGAGCAATGTTACGAATTTTACGAGTCTATGGTAATCTAGCCAAATATGAAAGTTATCGCCAAATTGGCAATGGATTTGGTAATTTAATTTGGTGTCCAAATTTGGCAATATTTTGCCACATTTGGCGATATGGCACAAAATGGTTGCCAACTTGTCGTCTAGACCTTTCTGGACGTTTCTAGAGATATCTAGCTGGCTGACCAATAGGGAGCGCTTTGGAATTCTATAAATCACCTGACATTGGCATTGGAACTCAGTTCAATTTCTACTGAGAATTGAAGGTGTTGAAAAATGTGTTAGGCGTGTATTGTATTGAAGACTCTTGTATCCTGACTTGTGTTTTTAGACTTTTCTGCTGTATAGAAAACAGTTACATGTTTTCTGTTTGAATTTGTGTATGCGCCTGAAGAATTTACAAAATAATAAATTATATTTTGTGTGCAGTTTCTGAAGAGATTTTATTCAATTCTAACGAACCCAGAACAATATGTATATTAGAAAAGGGTTCTATCAAAATATTGGAAACATTGACCGTTTCTGAAGAACTTTTTATTAATAAACTGTTTGTCCCTCTTTGGCTTGCTCAGCGTTATCAATTCGCTGTGAAGTAGATAAATATAAGATATTTGAATCTAGCACCATTCCTCCGTTCCATACTATTGTTATCAAAATGTATTCGGAAAAATACATCTAGAGTAGATAAAGTGTGCAAACTTTTATCAAACATTTTTACGACTTCTAATAACATCTGGCAATAGTCAAGAATATATTTAATTTTACCGTCTGAAAATAAATTTCTGCTTAATGAGATAAGAAATTTTACTCTGTTTATTTTCCGAATGCATTATATTATGTTTAAAAAATGCAATTGCTGCTACAAAAGCATTTGAAATGTTACAAAAAGCTTTTAAAGATGACTGTTTATCGAAAAAAACTGTATTTTATTGGTATAAAAAGTTTAAAGATGGTAGAGAATCCGTCATAGATGATCGGCGATCTGCTAGAGCATCCTCTTCGATAAATGACCAAGATATCAATAAGGACAAATAACTGGTGCTTGGTGATCATCGTTTGACAATAAGAGACATTATCGCACAAGTTCCTATATCATTTGCGTCCTGTCAAGCAATTTTAAATCATCATCTAGGGTTGCGACACGACGCTTCTCGAGTTGTTCTAAGAACTCGAATTTGTTCCAAAAACAACAAATGACCCGAGAAATGCTTTCTCAAGACTATTACAAGGCAAAGGCTATTTCTTTTCTAATACACATTACTAACGAAAATTGACGAAAATTGGTGATGAAATTGGTGATTTCGTATGACGAAAATTGGTGAGGAAACATGGTTATACGCTTTTGATACAGAAACAGCTCAACAATCAAATGAAGGAGAAAGGTGAAGGGTGAAGTTGAAGGGTGAAGCAAGAACGAAAACACCATGTGAAAGTCGCTCAAAAATCGAGGTAAACTTGACTGTTTTCCTTAATTATCCTGGTTTTCTGCATTATGAATTCCTACCAACTGGCCAGACAGTCAATAAATATTATTATTTGAGTATTGTGCGCCGTTTGCGTGAAGCAATTCGTCGAAAATAACCTGAAATGTGGCGAGAAAACTCATTTTGTACCACGGTAATGCACATTCTCACAGTGCAATTATTATTCGTGAGTTTTTAACCAAACATTCAGCAAATACGTCTCAAGTTCCGTATTCACCTCATATGGCACTTTTGACCTTTTTCCTATTTACACGGTTGAATCGGTATCACGGTTTCTTATTTACACGGACTTATTTTTTGATTAATTTTAATAAATTTCATTCATTTATTGTGATCAAAACTTGATAGATGAAATACCTTTTATATGTATTGACCTATTTCATTAAGTTTTAAAATGTATTATCTAGACATTTTACTAATATGAATTTTGACGAGACTAGAAACATGAATGACAAGCAGAATTTTGTAGTCATTCTTTATTGTTATTTTACTTAACATTCTAAATGAAAATATAATTACTTACCTTCAATGATTTATACCTGGATGGATATATTGTCTTTATTTTTATGACACTGGTTATATTAACTACATTTTGATTTTTCATTTCGCGTCTAATACGTGATTATGCTGCATTAAGCGTTGCATAAAACTTTTTGAAATAGTATGAAACTAGTGTTGGGGACATTTTTAAGAGTCTTGATTATTAATCATTTGTATACTCTTGAATGGAATTACGATTTTCCTTTTTCTCTCTCTTCTTGCTTCCATTTTTCCATATTAAATCAACTGCTACAGACGGAAAAGGAAAATAAATCATTGTGCTAATGCATATTTTTCTTAATATTTATTGCTTTTAATATTTTTTATCTGAATGAATAGCAGATTAGAGGATTCAATCGGTATGCTGGAATATTCCAGCAGTTTTTATAAAAGGCAGGTTCTTAAGAAAGCGTAAATGTATAAAACACTCATAGGTTACAGTAGGGTAAATCAAATTTGCGATTAAACTTTAAGACTCTATAGTTCTCGGAACACGTCAAGTATCTATTTACATTACCAATACTTTTTTTTATTGTAAAAGTAATAGATACTAGTTAAATTTATCAGGTTCAAAATTTTATGGTAGTTTTGATAATACCATTAGGACGACTTTACTTTTTTACAAAGTCATTTAAAAGGAATAAAAGCATAGTTATCCTAATTTAATCTATTAGCAATGACTTGGCTAAAATAACGTACGAGATCACCACTGAAATAATTCAAATGGTATGCACATATTTTGAACCATGTGGTGTTAAGTAGCCTGAAATTCGAAATGCATCTCAAATTTATTACTTTTGGGAATCATCTTCAAATAGAAGATATTACACTAAATGATATATTACATAGTTACAGAGAACATTCTATGATGTAATATCATTCCATTTGTCGTATTATGAGATACAAATCTCCAAGATATTCCAGATATTACTGTAACCTGGAATCTCTACGCAACTACTATTTAAATTATTTCTCCACATTCAAATCAATTTTCATATGTCACTAAGAAATGTTCATATTACAAAATTAAATAGAAACGTATTTCAGTAATATATCCCTTAAATCGCAATTAATTCAATCTTCCATTTGACCATTTTCATTACCAAGTATTCTATGAAACATTAAGTATTTAGAATGATTTTAAATGAGGCGAGGGAAACTCACAAATGAATGCGTTTCAGTGTCATATCATGAATAACTGATCATTCATAACCTTTTTAAAAAATGGATATTAGGGTATACAATTGTCATTTAAATAAATAAATGTTAGAAACAATGTAAAATTATGCTCCCGGGTTTAACGAGATATTGCCGCTAGAGTGACAACGGCAATTTGCATTTCTTTCGTAAAGGCATGGTTAGATGCATATAATTAATGACTGAAATGTGATCTGGGGACTGGGAACACAATGGAGGAGGTTTCAACAGGGAGCACGGTCAGAATGATACAATTCAAATATTTACTAGGCAGGAAAACAAATTTTAACTAGGTGTTAATAGACTAAATATTTGAGTTAAATTGCACGCTTTTGTCGAAGCATTCATTTGAACTAATTAACGTAGAACATCATAAATACCATCAAATGCATGAACGCACGATTTGCTAAATTCTGTTGGTTTCCAATCGTTACATATTTCATCTCTGTTATGTATTGTGTGGGAAATAGCTGTAAATATTTTGAGATTAAATAAATGCAAAATAAAGAAACCGTTGTTTTAAAATTTATTTTATGAAATATAAAATATTTCTGCCATAACGGTTATGAATTATTTTTAAAACAGGGGTTAATACCGAATTTGAGTTTTACGAGAAAAAAAAACTGAAAATATTAGCAGTTGATCTGAGACAAAAATGTAGATTAATTTATTTTTAATGCATATTTATAAATATCTATGAAGCTAGTAAAAAGGTTTTTAATTTAACAGTATCCGCATTCTTGTTTCTTTAAGATTTTAGGAGTAATTTAATTTCATTAATGTATATATATTTCAATATTTATTCTCTTATCTAAATTTACTTTGAAATATTTACAAAAATATTTAGAAATCTCTTTCAATTGAATAATTTTGTTTATAAAAACAAGTATAATTTTTTTTCCGAAGAAAGAAAACTTCAGAGAAAATTAGATATATATAAATTCTTAAATTATGCTTACATATTTAAACACTACTCTTTCTGGCACAGTAAACAAAAAACAGAATAAGCTTCATGGAGCAATTAAATATAAATTAATTTACTTAGTTTGTTGATCATGTGATAGGAGTTTAAGAATGAAATTTTAAAACATGGACAGTATAAATTGGATTAAAGTTTGGTATATTTACCATCTGTTTGAAAGCAGTAATCCTTTAATTTAATTATTAATATAGAACCATTTCTTGTTGTCCATATATGTTACAACTAAGTCTTTGCTTAACAAATATATAAAACGGAACTAATTAATGGCGTGCTCAAAAACAGGAAAGAGGAAATTGCCGTTTCAAACCAAGCTATATAAGGAGTTGTAATTAAAATTATTCATTACTTCAACCATAGCTCTGAAAATTGTGAATTTATGCAAGCAAAAGAAATAATAATACAAAATATCAGGCATCTTTATTGTCATCGCTGAATGAAGAATAGCATTGCAATAACTAGTGCAAAAATTGTAAACAGTTTTCTATAAGCATCACAATTCCTTGACACCAAACTGTCTGCTAAATTTTGATTAAACAAGCAGGCATTTGAACCACGTGTGTACAAAGCACAGTGTTCGTTAAGAAGTGATCCAGACATTCGATCCAAATGGCTTTGGAAGAACTGATCAGCATGATGACCACAATCCCGCAACAGATGCTCATGTTGACATTCCACGAATTCTGTGAATGCACTACAAAATAAACAAAAGGTCTGCATTATATCTATTTGCTAATGCTCCAGTGAGAAGATACGGAAATTTGATACAAAAAAGGTAAGAAATTTTCACAAATGTGATATGCTGACTTGAGGGATTTCGATGCAGCATTGTAACCTGTTGTTTGGAAATTGTTTGAATTCCTTCCCGAGAGATATTTAAGAAAATTTTATATATTCAGTTCATACGTAGTATTTGTAATAACATCGAGTAAATTTAGTATTACATGAAAATGTAGAATAATTCCTGTGCAATATTCTGTTTTAAACATATTAATATTATTCCACTCTAGAACAAGAGGATACGAAACTCAGTTATGTCGAAAAAATAATAGTCAATCTAATGCTAAAAGTACTGCGATAAAATTATAAATTATTCACATCTCTTATGCAAACTTCTATCCCATGAGACAACATGGGCACGGAAGCAACTGAACCTTCTCTTACTTACTGTCTCAACTGCTAGACGCCGATTGATTCAATTTAACTAAACAATAAAAGATAAGAAATTTAGCAGTTAAAGCTAGTTCAGGTTTATGAAGACAAAACTGTACAATAATTTAAAAATTTTCAGAATTAACAAAAATGTGCTGCTGCTTTAACTAGTTCAAAAGACAAACATAATTTAATCACATATTGGGTGTCATTTTAAACATTTTAGATAACTTTAACTATTTGTTATAGTTATTTGTAATATTTCTGTGACAATTTATATAATATAATATCTAGCAATATATTTCCTCAAAAAAATTCCAAGTAAATAAATACGTAAAAATGGCAATAATATAATCTAGAGACACTTTTAATGCCTCTCATTTATTTCCTATGGGAAAATTCTTTCTTTTCCTTACAAAATGAATTAGCATGCTTAATAATATTACCGAGCTTTTAACAAAATTTTCTTGTCGTAGTGCAATTTTGTAATTTTATTTAGTGATTTTGAAGCAAATAAAAACTCACGGGATAGATATAAATGATTTTACAAACCTGACATTTTCGAATCCATAGACATCTTTTGTCCATTTTAAAGAGTGAAAGTTCTACTTACCTTAAGATCCGTAATTATAACAAAGACCTCTTACATAAAGGTACAAGACTATCAAAAATTTATACATGGAGTATTTTACAAAAATATATAATTATCTTTATTTCTAACATAACAATGTCTAGAAATTCCCAAAATGAATAAAATAGTGAAATGTATTAGTATAATATGCATACGTGAAAAATACGTGAAAACTTATATTTAGTCTTGAAAATGCATTAATGAGAGACTTTCAGATTGCTTTTATACCCAAAATACTATCATTGAATTCCATTATTAATACTGTATATAAAGGCGTCCAACAACACACCAGCAATGCATCTTTAATCCATCATTGACATCTATGACCTTCTCATCTTCTGTTTCGGCGTCATGATTATTAGTGAGTTTTCGATACTGGCTTGCGCATTTTCTTTCATCAGTTGAAACATTTTTTAAGCATGGAGCATATCTTAAATAATCTGAAAAAAAAGAAGTACGAAAATAAATTTCAGTATAATACACTTAACAGTATGAAGTTATGAGGAGCCTAATACAAGAAAAATATTAGTTTCCTTTTAAAAAACTAATTTATTTAATCGGAAGAAGTTGGGGCTGCCGCCAACTTGGCGATTGTTTACTTCCTGTTATGATGTACCCACTTTTTTGGCTACCCCTCCGATTCCATGTGAATGCGCCTTTGATAGCAACCCTGTTTACAGAAAGCTAATCCTAGCATCAGTCTTACTCCTTCTGCCATCTGGTGACTGATATAGGAATCTATTATAAGTTTATTTCCCTTCTTCTACTTAATTTAGTATGTTTTAAAATCAGAATTACAGATTTAACACAGGATTTAAAGATATTTTAACAAAATAATTGTTGAAATTTATAATTTCTTTTTCTAAATATCCACAATCATTTTAATTTGATAAATTTTAGTTTGTTAATTAGAAAATAAATGTATTCAATAATCTTAAATTTAAAAAAATTAAATTTTTAAATTGTAATAATTTAAATTTATTTTAATATATAATTTTAAAAAATCAAATTTTAAAATATTTAAAGTTTTAAATTGTAACAATTTAAATTTATTTTAATATATAATTTGTTAAAAATCAAATTAAAAAAAATTATTTTGATGTGGTTACATTTGTGTATTTACATATTTACATAATAAAAAGATTAACAGAAGAAATGTTATTATCAAGACCTGAAAAGATTGCATTTTTCATTTGTATTGTATATAACAATACTATTGAACTTTGTATTCAATAACCTCAGAAGCCAGAATAAAAATATTTTTCTTGGGCATAAATTGAAGGATGCTAACTGCATTTTTGTGATTACCAAAGGGAGCAAAATGAAACACTGTAATTCTGTAACACTTTTGGGTAAGAGAGATAAAAATTTTATGTTTCTTGGGATTCAATGAGATCCTTGGGATTCCATAATTTCAAGAAACGTTATGGACTTATTATACTAGATAACCCAACAATCAGTAAGCTATATTTAACTCCCTGAACAGTAGCGATAATTTGTACTCTTATAATCTTCAATGATAATGATTAAATCATTTTTAAAGAGCAAGATATTTTTCATCTCTAATTCAGGTAACCTTTACTTAGAAGACTGGATTATTAGAAATTGCAAAAATACCAAAGACAATATTAAATTTGGTCTATTGGGTCGGTTGGTTGATTTATAACTCTATGGTCAATTATGCTCATGAGGGCTAATTAGACTGGAGCGTATGGATTAAAGTGGATTCCGAACCATTACAACATCCATGCTAACCTAAGATTCAAGCCTGTCACTTTTCACACATTAAGCCAGAACACTAACCATTATACAACTTAAAATTGAATGAGGAGATAAGTAAAGAGCTCACAATTATATATTTCACAGTCAGTGATCAAAGATTTTGTTTTTCTTGGGCTATTCGAGTTCAAAGGGTATGTGTTATATTATCCACAGATGATTTAAAATATTCTCACTTTGGCCAAGTTTATACCTTGGATATATAAATTTACTGATAAAGCTGAAACTATAACCTTCACAGCTTAAAATACATCATCAAAAGAGTAAGTAGTAATACTGAATATGTCGATAGACAATAATTCACACCTCACAATGATAACCTGTAAAGCTACAATCAACTAAATATAATGTTGCACTTCCCTGTGAAGAGTTTTATATGATTACACAATTGAATTCAATGAAATAGATTCATTTATTGTTAAAATGCAAAATTAAACACCAAATGTCTGTTTGAATTGGATATTGTACAGTACCACATTATGTACTTTATTAATAGAGAATAGATGGCGCCACCCTAAAACCCAAAGGGTGCAATGTTGAGATTGATTTCTGATTGGTCGCCCTTAATCGAAATTTGAATTTGCGGACAGTTAAATTATTTTACACCTCTTTTCGGTTCTCGCTCTTGCTTGGATTAACACTGATTTGTATGCTCCCAAAAAGCAGGCATCGGGCCCGACCTGGCCGAAGCCCCACTGGGTAAATCCCGAGTAAGTATTCCAGATTTTTATGCTCATGAGACGCCTTTCATAATCGCCAACGGATACCGGTAAATTTTCGTTGTTTTTCCTTTATGATCTTGAGTGAAAGGGGCAAAAGTGCTGCAGGATTATTAAGATAATATATAATTGATGATAAAGGAATTTGAAACTGAATAAGAATCAGTCCAAGAATTTAAAGTAAAGGCCCTTAGAGTTTCAGTGAGAGCTCGGAGAATTTTAGATAAATTTAAAGGCAAATCTACTGAACTTTGATAGTAATTTCAATCATACGGTTGATGAAAAGATATGTAAAACGTTTAGTGAACGTCTAGCGAAAATTACGGCGATTGTGAAGGCATCCCCCTTCCCCCTAAGTAATAAAAAAAGCAAATTTACTGAATCTGAAAACTTTGATAGTTTTCACAACGTTACGAATGATGAAAATTTATGTTTAAAGTTTAGTCAACGTCTACTAAAAATTACGACGATTATGAAGGCATCCCCCTCCCCCCAGTCAAATAAACAATCCTAGTACGTACGAATCTAGATCAAGGTAAGTCAATTTTCATAATTTTTATGTTTGTTATTTAAGGTATCTGACTACATTTAAAACGTCGATTTTGATGAAAATTATGAAATTTCTTATATTCTTAAAAGAATGTAAATTTCTGTTTCTAAATCTTACTTTGCCAAAAGCTTTTGGCAAAATCGCCTAAAAGTCGCCAACCTCCCCAGCTTCAGCCGATTTACAATTTCAAGTACATTTACAGCGACTTTTAGAAGATTCTCCTTTCGGATAGCATAAAAAATTGTACAACAGAAACAAAAATAAAACAATATACAGCAGAAATACCGGTTCTGAAAGGGTTAGTACTTACCCCTTTTAATAACCTGGAAAGCGAAGAAAATGAAAATAAAATCGCTAAAGGGATTTGCAATAAATAAGAAAAAAAAATTCTATCTTTTTCTGATCAAATCCAAAAGTGTTTTCTCTAGTATTTGAACTTAATTTTGCTTACAAGTAATTCTCATGAAGTTGTTGTTTAATGTTTTTTAAGTTTCCTCTAGGAATTAATTTATTGCAGTAAACTAAAAGCTTAAGCGATCTGTCTTAATGAAGGGGACTGATACATTGAATACTTTTTACAAGTGAAATGCGCTAATTTGCTTGTCACACGTGAAAGTGAACATACATTTAAAAACATTCCTAATATCCCAAAGCATCATCACAGTTCGATATGAGAATATCAGAAGTCAAATAGATACCTATTTGATTCGAAAACAGAAAAAGCTTGATAGTAGGTTGGTTTCGTTTCGAGCACTACGGTAAATTTTTTTCTACACAAGACATAATCTTAGAAGGCCACATTTAATTATAGTTTCGAAGCAAATGTTTTTATTTGAATTTCGATGTTAATTTGATGTAAAATTCATGGAGACTCCCCGAATAAAATAGATTATTTTCAACGTCATTCATTAAATTTGCATGAATTTTATATTTTTATGTCTTTTAAACAAAAACAAAAATTCTTATGATAATCTTTTCTTACTAATATATTTCTTTAAGATTGCTGTAGATAAAAATTACCATGAGTGTATGTGTGTAATGTATAGATGATAATCACTGAAAGAAGAAAATAATTAGCTTTCTTAGCGATAATTAACTAAATTATTCAAGTGGTATTAATTATAATTACGTTAATCAAGGAAAATATAATAAAGAAAATTCCTATTAGACAATTTATTGTATTCATTTATATGTGCCCTGTTGTACAGTTCTATAGTCCATTTTATAGTCGTATTTAATATTTAAGTCCTGTTTACTTACATTTTTAAAGAAATATTCTTTTAGACCTCATAATAGGCATCTGATTAATTAATTCAACTTAATTTCAATTTATAACAAGCAGCCTTGTTGTTCATATATGCACAAATTTAAATAAATTTCAAGATTTCAAAAATTAAACTTAATAGTTTTAAATTTCATATGATTCCTGGTTTATTTCGAGCATTTATAGCATTTACTATTAAACATATAGCAGTGTTGACATTAATCCGAATGAAGCACATGAACACAATCTAACAAAATTGAGCTCAGTACATTCTGGCTTGATTACATCTCACGCTAACTTCACAATCCAAATTAACCTTGTTAAATCTAACTCCTGTTTTACTCCCTGGATTTACTTCCAAATTACTACAGCATATTTGATAAGAATGTTGTTTCATTGTTCGTATTAACTTCATTAATAGATTCCTTGCTAGACCTTAGTATTCAAAATTTGCCACCTATTATCGTTAGAGCTGGAGCCATAATAAGTAACCGAGTTTTAAACAGATCCACCCCGATTGTTCACAGCACGTGAAGTGTGTTAACAATATCACTGTTTCCTACCATTCCTAAAACCTAATTCTCTCGTTTTCTAAACTACATTTTGCGTTCCGAAATTTCATTCATCGCGCCATCATGTACAATGTTATCACAAAGTAAGTCCTTAACCCATTTATGACTGGCGTTGCGAAAACACAACAGTTATTTCTGTATTTTTTAAAGGTGTGTTCTAAGTTTTGTATGTCTCAAGTAACATTTTTATTTTATTCTCTATACTTTGTCTATAAATTGTTTTTTTTTTCTGGTGTTTTGAAAGAGAAAAAATGACTACTTTCAAATAATAACTGTAGATGGCAGCACATGTTAAATTTCCGATTTGATGCTTGTTTGGAGTTTACTAGAGATTAAGAACGAAATGACTTCAACAGGTGAGGCATAATTTTTTTTTTATGTTTCTCAATTCAATTTTTTAAAATGCTGTGAAAACGCAACATAAGTCGAATGTGCATCATTTAAGATTTTGATATGCTGCCTAGATTTTTAGGCAGTAAATTGGTATTGTTTTAATTTCAGATAGGTTTGTCTCTGGAAAAAAGTGATTTTTGACGTTGGAAGAGGCTTTGGAGTACTTTCATGAGCTAGACAATGATGATATTTCGGAATCGTCATCAACAGAAGATAATGATGAGCCACAATTCGTCATTATTCCTCCAGATCCGGATGATTTGACGGATGAAGAAGCCATTGATGATGATATTTTATGTGAAAATGTCGGATTACCGCAAGACATTGCAGGTGAAATCGATATATTTTTTAATAAATATAAAAGTTAGCAATATAGTAAGTAAAAGGAGCATATTGTATGGGAAAAATGCACTCCTACATTCAGCAGGAAACCTTCTGACTTACATTGTGTCGAATTAAACAAAAAAGAATACATTTCAAATATATTAATGGGTCACGAGCCTGTAGATTTCTTTTAGAAAATATTACTGAAGATCCGTTAAAACATATTGTCGACGAGTCTATAATTTTATTGACGTTCAAAAGTCTTAAGCATGGAGACTCTACATGGATGTAATGAATTCTAAAATAAGTTTATTAGAGTTTCAGAGATCTATCGCCATATCTGTGATGAAAACGCCTGAAGAAATGCAGATGAATTATATTTTACCTGAAACTTCACGTATTGGAAGACCACCTTCAATTCAAAATCGAATTTTCAACGAAACTCGGAAAGACCGTATGGGCCATATTATTATTAAAAATAGTGAAAATAAACGATAAATATGTAAACACTGTAAAAGTCAAACAATTACTGTATGTAATAAGTGTAATGTACCTCTTCATGCCAAATGTTTAAAGACTTTCAAATTTTTAAATATTTTTTTTTATACCGTTTTGGACTGATGTTGCGAAAACGCAACATTTTGAAACTCTCGTAAAAATAAAGTTAACATTATGGAAACAACTTAATTGTGTAATTAATGTTCTAAGAAGTGTAAAAAAACTGCTTGGTACATTTATAATAAAGGAAACATGGGGCGGTCTTAATTGGGTTAATAACAAATAATTCCTTTTTCTACCAGGAACCCTATATACTATGTGGCATGATCTAATAGAAATCTGTAAAATAATTTAAAAAATTATATTGATATATTCGAACTATTCCTTTCCTAAATTTAAATTTAAATTCATAAACTTTCATAAATTTTTGCTTTTAATGCATACATTACATATGATAAAATATTTCTGTTCCCGGAATTTCGTGTCAATTTCCAGAGTGCAGATGGACTTAATAGATTGAGTTCTCAATTCCGATTTTATAGATGACGGCATGATTAATCTCATAATCAAAGAGAGAAAATTTACCAATTGTTTTATAACATACGGTTATAAAGCATACAGAAATTCAAACTTTTAAAACCTATAAAAAAAGGTTGCACGGTATTAATGTTTTCATACATACAAAACAGTTTACAGAAGTTTCACAGATCAGCTTTTGCGAAAAGAAATACTAGATACTTGTATCATAGACACACTTATAGCTATCTAAAGAACATCATTTCCTCATATATTATGCATCATCGTCAAAGCTCTTTCCATTTTCAGCTCCAAGATCGAAATCTTTCTCCGAGGAAGTGGATTTTGTATTTTTCTTTGACGCTGTTCACAAAAGAAGGTTGGATTGCCACTAAACCTCGTCCTTTCAGTTATATTTACATATTTAGAAAAATTGAAAACACCGTGTAATAGAGTTCAAACATATGTACAGGACATTTTGTTTCCCAGGTAATGTTTTTACAGGAAAATCACACTGGAAAGCACAGAGATGGTTATTTTGCCGAGTATGAAGTCATGAAGCCCATAAATATTTGAACTGGTATTTGTTCGAAATATGTAACATATGCTTTAAAATTTTCCTCTGCCTTTACAAATTGTTGCGAATTTATTTTGAATAATTTCAAGGAAAATGGGATTTTAAAAATTGAAATTTGACCTGTATTCTCGAACTTTTCTGAGGCTATAAGAAACACACTCATAAACATAAATTAAATTCGCATATTAACATCGAGAAAGAAAATTTTGCAGTAAAAAATTTCGCATAATGTATTAAATACATTTTTTACTATTTGTATTAAATAGCACTTATTTTCTTACATATAAGGATGGCACAGTTAGCATGTTTGCTAACACAACAATTATAAACTTATGCAAGGTAACTTCTACAGAAACGGATTACCATTTGGAAAAAGATACTGTAAATTTCCGTTCACAGTAAAATCTGTGAAAAATCAAATAAGATTTATTGTATAGTTGAGTTAAAGTAGAATACACTTACGATATATTTACATAAAATGCATGGCTAAATCCAATTGAATTTTTTTTCATTGTCAGACAAAACTTAATACCACTATTTATGCCAAATTTTCGATAGATAAATATTTAGCAAACGCACATGTGTATATATAAATAAAACATACTTGCATCATATATATACAAATATGCGAAAGTATGTATATGCGTGTTCATTTATTTGTTTCTTGAAATTGCTAGCGTAAATTTAAAATTTTCTTTACAATACTTACATTATCCGTAGAGAAGAGAATCAAAACCGTTCCTTTCATTAATCGAAACATACACTCATGGACAAAAAAATTAGCGCACAAAGAAATAATTGCGGGATCGTAACGAAACTTGCAATGAAGGTACATGTCGGGGAGATATGCAAATGATTAGAAATGCAGCGTGATTGCGCATTACGTATAGCCGGTAGAGGGCGTTGAACATCGTACTCTGTGGAGTATAAAACAGGTAACAAAAGCTTGTTTGAGTGTGCTGAATCATTTACAAAGGAAGAGCTGAGATAGACATGCCATTACGCCGTGTTCGAAGACAATATAAGCAGTTGTCGCAGTTTGAGAGGGGGAGAATCGTCGGGATGATGGAAGCTGGGTGGCCAGCTAGGCGAGTAGCTCGTCAATTAGGCCGCTCTGATTGTGTTGTGAGGAGGTGTTGGGACCAGTGGACCCGAGAGATGTCATGTACACGAAGACCAGGCTCAGGACGCCCTCGACAGATCAGTCGACGAGAAGACCGCCACATCGTAAGAAATGCACGCGTACAGCCAACTGTATCATCGGCCGCCATCCAGGCACAGGTAGCACCTTCACTAGGGGCCTCTGTGTCTTCTCGAACCATACGAAGGCGCCTGGCTGACGGACAGTTGGTATCGCGGCGCCCATTACGTGTGCTGCCCTTGACGCCCACCCATCGACGCCTCCGTTTGGAGTTTTGCCGCGCACGAGGAAACTGGACTGCAGCGGAATGGAACCAGGTCGTCTTTAGCGACAAATCCAGATTCAATCTCGGCAGTGATGACAATCGTGTTCGTGTGTGGAGAGCTCGTGGTGAACGCTTCAATCCTGCCTTTGTTGTACAGCGACACATCGCTCCCACAGCTGGTGTGACGGTATGGGGTGCCATTGCCTACAATACACGGTCACCCCTAGTATTGTTCCGTGGCACCATGACAGCCCAGCGGTATGTTCATGAAATCCTGCAACCACATGTGTTGCCACTCATGCAACGGCTCCCAGGAGCCATTTTTCAACAAAACAATGCTCGGCCTCATACGGCAAGGGTGTCACAAGACTGTCTCCGCACTGTTACTACCCTTCCTTGGCCTGCCCGATCCCCGGATTTATCTCCAATCGAGCATATCTGGGATCATTTGGGACGACGAGTTGGGCATCCCACGAGTTTGAACGAACTAGAGGCAAGATTAAAGCAAATATGGAACGAAATGTCTCAAGACATCATTCAGAACTTGTATGACTCAATGCCCGATCGTATCGCATCGTGCATTTGCGCTAGAGGGGTCCAACGGAGTATTAACTCCTCCGTTCTTTTGCCTTTTTCTCTGAAATAAATTATTCTTTTTCTTTGATTTTCTTATCATTTACTTACATCAAAGTAGTCATTACGTATGTAAAATTTCGTTTCATTTTGACGACTCCTTCTTGGTGCGCTAATTTTTTTGTCCATGATTGTATATTAGAAAGTGCTTATTAAAAACACTTACTGAGCAGAATCATATATATTATGAGACATCGGTAAAAAGTAGGGAGCCAGAAACAACCTTGATAAAGTGGCTTTATTTTTAAATATCTTTACACTTTTTCCAGCCCCCCCCCAAATTTTCGTAATCATTTAACATAAGTAAATCATTCAGCAAATTAGAAAAAACGTGACTTTCCCACTTTATTTTCTAGTTCTGTAAATTTGGTAGCATCTGCTAAGGGAGCAGACATAACTTATCATTAGGCATTCAACACCCATTTATGAAAGCATGAGTAGAAAATTCTACGTCACACATGGGATAAGCCTAAAAATTGTGGTGAAGACAATCGACACTGTCTGTACCTCGCTGCATGAATTATTCGTAATGTCATAGGCTTTGCAAGTTCCCCATTAGACTACTCATAGACTCAAAAACTCAATTTCAAAAGGTGAACTAAATGTTGTTTTTATAAATATCATAAAAGAATGCCTTAACTCAGTTTTATGAAATTTTTCGAGATTGGAAGACACTACAGCACCACAGCCTAAAGTTGGTAAGCATATATTATTATGAATTCTCAACACACATGTATATTACGTAGTGTTATTTTATACACTTTTACATACTATTGTTCCATCATATAAATTGGACACTGCGGGCATTTCAGGGTTTAAGTTAACCCTGAAATCATATCAAAATACTTGTATAGTATCAGTTTAAATAGTGTAGTATTTATCATTACGCATTTGATCATTTTCTTTGAAGTTGATGGGATAATTCATGAAAAAACTTTAAAAGAGTACTTATTGATACATAGAATTGTCAAGTCTATATCATTCAACAGAAAAGTTAAAAACGTGGTATATAAAAAGTTCTTTTTATCTTGTAATTATTACAAACCAAATTTTATTTTATAATGCTGGATTTAAATTGAAAATTACGGATCAAGTTTGTCTCGAATCCATGATCAGAATATATCGGGAAATGAAGAATACATAATTATATGTCAGTATTAGAAAAATATTTTTTGAACTGATGAAATAAATGAAGAACCCAATTAGCTGAATCAAATTCTTCACACAGTTGTTACAAAACTTTCAAACATGATGAAGTGGAGATATTTCTTAAGAATTTCAAATGCACCTAGAAATATGGAAAACGTCTTTCACAGTCCACATTTTTATTCCGGCAGGAAAATAGTTTCTATCGTACATTTCAAGTTCAATAGAGTTGTTAAGGCAGATAAACGCATGCGTTTAACAGCTGCAGTTGCTTCGTAGCTTATTTTAATGGATTTTGCTTCTGAAAAGTTGTCCTCTTAGAATGCAGTTACTTTTTCTCTGCAGTTTATGCAGATCTGACACGCCACAAAATTTTGAAAATCCTTCTTCCTCCAGACATAACAAAATCGTTGAAAGAATAGGTATTGTTAATTGAATTCCTTTTCCCGTTTAGGTTCATATTTTTAAGTGTTATTTTAAAAATGGATAAATAATGTATCCATCACGCAATAGTTAAGCACATGCAAGCACGCACACACAAGCGCATATATATAGATCGAAAGTATTTAAAATGTCATTTTTAAATATAAAAATTTATACCTGTTACAACCCGGTTCATTATAAATAACCTAACTCTTCTTCAGAATAAATTTGCGATTTTTATTTGCATTTCGTTAGCGACTCATAAAACTGGTATTACCATTTTCACGATAACAGAGCCTTCTTTTTCAAATTTTAATTTGACAAGATCATATCCCGATATCTGTTTCCTAATATTAGGAAATTAAGAAAATTCTGAAAAGAAAACTTTTTATATAAAAACATAAAATATATGTCTTCTATCGGCAAATCCTTAGCATATTTTCTCTAAACTTCAAACCAACGTAACTATGTGATAGCACTATTTTATATAGTGATTAAAAAAACCAGGTTTTTGAATGTGTTTAGTCTTAAATTTCAATTGTTTAGAAACTGAAAAATTATTCTTAAATCTTTTTGAATAGTTTAGATAAACTACTTCATTGTCATACTTGTTATTGCCTTGATTTTTTTCAGGACAGAGCAAACAATCTTTATAAGTATTTCTGGATACTTCCAGACTATTGAAATACTGAAAGAAAGCGATATTTTTTGTTTTTCCCCCATCATTTATCTATCAAATGTATCTCTGCTCCCGAGCAACAAAATGCGACAATTCTTCTATCTACTCAACTGCTTGTATTAATCATAAAATTTCACTGTAAACTAGGAATCTTACGGGAATTTCCTGAAATCGTTTACGCTGTTTTCTTTTTATGTCTTTTATATACTCCTATAAACGTATCTACAAAATATCCATTAGCTAAGTGCTGATTGTTAACAATACGCAACATATTAACTGTCCAGAATGACATAATATTTTCAACAATCACCGTATAATGATCAACTGGCAAGAGTTCTAAATATTTTCTATAACAAACCGGTTTTACCACACTAATAGTACATTTGCTGCATTATCTGTATTAGCAGTGGATAATTCTCTGGGGCCGGTGTGTCAGTCATTCAATGGTCAGATGTCTAGGATTATAGCGTTAACTCTTTCTCACACACTGTTTCAGCTACATTCTGATTTATGTGGTAAATTATTATTTACTGAGTTGTTGTTTTCGTATTCATATTAGTGCAACAAAAATCTACATACGTCCAAAAGCATGGATTCCAGAAGAGGTGATCTCAGGAGCTATTTATAATTCAAATCACAACCATTAAAATTGTTTAAGTTACTGCTTTCCTTTTGCAATACCCCTCAGGGGGTTTACCTTCTTTAGGTAAACACGGGTGTCGCAATCCCGAGGTACCCCAGCGAACTTTCCCTCCTTTCCCTTTTCTTCTCCTCTCGTCCTTCTACTTTTACCTTTTTTTCTCCCTCGTTGCGGTTACCTCTTCGGAGGTGAGGGCTCCTCATCAGAAGCTGTAGCCATTCTGTGCTTCTAGCTTCTAATGGCGATTAACTGCCCACGTGTTTGCCGTGCGTGGAGACCCGTGTCCCCGGAAAAGGGAATCCTGGTAGTTGAGGGTCAGTTTTGGTTGCCCAACACACTGCTTTGGCCCCCGATTCGGGTAAACGGGAGGTACTTAGTGGTTCCCTAATGTACCAATCGGCTGGTCGCTGACTTTGTCTTCGGCTAGGAACCAAGCTATCGTTTCGGCTTCTGGGCATCTCGCTAAGGGTGGAGGTCTGCTTCAGGGTCGTTCCGTGCGCGTATAGTTCTCTGTTAGCACTGGTGCAAGTATCTGCATCCCCTTGTTGGGCTCCATGGTGGGTGGTGCCGCAGAGAACTGAATTTAAGGCCCTTTTTTTATGGATGCTTTAAAACCTTCGAGTTTTTCTCCCACGGTGAGGGATAATTCACCGCAACAAATGGACATTGTTTCTGCAAATGCAAGATTTTTTGTAATCTCTCTAAAAAATGGTAACTTTTCGACTGTCTCTCCTTTCTTAATTTATAAAACTTTTCAATCAGTACTTGGGGAGGTTAAATCTATGAAAAGACTTCGTTCAGGTGATCTGCTTCTAGAAGTCTCTTCAAGTGAACAAGCCGCAACACTTTCAAACTGTACACAGCTAGGTCAATTTACAATTACCGTTACACCACATACCTTCTTGAATTCTTCCCGTGGAATTGTTTCAGAGCCAGATTTCATGCACACGCCCGAAAATGAAATTCTTAGTGAACTACGAAGTCAGCACGTGTGTGGCGTTCGTCGTATTACGATCCGTCGGGATGGTAAGATCCTTCCTACGAAGCACATCATCCTGACCTTCGACACGCCCACTATTCCCTCTCACATTAACGCAGCTTATCACCGCTTGTCGGTGCGCCCATACATTCCAAACCCACTGCGCTGCTTCCAGTGTCAACGGTTTGGGCACTCAAAAAATGCTTGCCGTGGTACCGTTACCTGCGCTCGATGTGCTGAAGTCGGACACGGTAGCGAAAATTGCACCGCACCAGAACGTTGCGTCAATTGTCGTGGTGAACACACGTCTTATTCTAGGTCCTGCCCAAAATGGACCATGGAAAAAGAAGTGCAGACTCTAAAAGTTACGAAGAAAATTTCTTACATAGAGGCTCGGCGAGAAATTGAAGCGCGCACGCCTAAAGTAGGTGTATCGTACGCCTCAGTTCTCAAAAAATCCGTCAAAAGTGTAAGCACTCAAACAGATGAAATCCTAGTTAGTACAACCTACGCTACAACATCTTCTACCTCTGTAAAAAAGAAGCTCACGAGAGTCTCTAGCTCTCAACCCGCAAAAAAGAAACAAGCTTATCATTTTACACCATCCGAACCTATACCGCCGAACCCAAACTTAAAAAATATTTTAAAACCCAGACGACGAATAGGTTGCGCAAAAAAATCCAGAAATCTTAAATTAGTATCTAAAAACCCAAAAACTCTTCGATGCATTATGGCCGAAGAGTCCCTGAAATTATATTCGTCCGATCTCTCGGATAATGACGTTGTGTTTGAGGAATGTCCTCCAGCGCAGTCGTCGCATCAGCTTCCGTCATCTGTGTCGTCCCCTAAGTCTCTTTCTTAATGGCTTCTTTTGTTTCGTGGAACTGTCGTGGTTTCCGCACCAAAAAAGACTTTATCAAATCACTGATTTCAGATTGTAACCCAGCCTGTGTCGCACTTCAAGAAACTTTCTTGAAGTCTGCTGACACGGCTGAGTTGCGTCGCTATAGCTTTCTGAGGAAAGATAATGAGACCGATGGTAGAGTGTCGGGTGGCGTAGCCCTCTTAGTGTCGCATGCCTACCCGTTCACCACCATCGGACTTCAAACTTCCCTTCAAGCCGTAGCTGTACGTCTGCATGTTGGGAAACTAATCTCCATTTGCACGGTATATCTACCTCCTAATGAAACTGTGGCTCAGAGTGATCTTGATAATTTAGTGAGTCAGCTCCCGACGCCTTTCATTATTCTCGGTGACTTCAATGCTCATAGTTGTTTGTGGGGTAGTATGGATACGAATTCCCGTGGTAGACAGATTGAACAGTTGCTTTCTAACCACTGTCTCTGTCTGCTGAACAACGGTGAAGTAACTTATTTCCACGAGCCCTCAACAACTTTTCACGCCATAGATCTTGCCATCTGCTCACCATCGCTTCTGCCTGTTTGGAACTTTTCAGTGGGAAATGACCTCCTCGAGAGCGACCATTTCCCGATTTTTCTGACATCTTGCATGAGTTCCACTCCTTTCTGCCGCGTACCACGGTACATTTACGATGCAGCGGATTGGGACATGTTTACCTCCCGAGCTGTTATCTCACGAAGCATGGTTGAGGGTGACATTGACGTGGCTGTCCAGAAAATCACCGAAGTCATAATGGAGGCTGCCGATGCAGCGATCCCTAAAACCTCTCCGTATCCTCCAAAACATTGTAAGCCCTGGTGGAACGCAGAGTGTAAAGAAGCCATTAAGAAACAGAGAAAAGCATGGGGTTACTTTAGAAGGTACCCTACACACCAAAACTATATTGCCTTCAAACATGCTAAAGCACAAGCGAGGAGAGTGCGACGCCAGAGTCAAAGAGACTCCTGGAAAAGATATGTCTCCAGTTTAACAACAAACACTTCTTGTAAGGAGCTCTGGTGCAGAGCCAAGAAGGCTATGGGACAGTATTATAGACAGCACCCAATTTCGTGTTTGGAAGAGGGAGGAAGAACGATCACTGATACTGCGGATATAGCCAATGCCATTGCTCACGCTTTTGCGGCTGCATCCAATGCGCAGTCGTATCCTTCAAATTTCTTACGACATAAGCGCAGTGCTGAGTCACGTAATATTGACTTCAAAACGCGATCCAAACTCCCCTACAACTGTCCTTTTACTGAGCGTGAACTGGAACGTTGTTTGTATCATACGAAACCATCTGCTCCCGGTCCTGATGGCATATCTTACACCTTATTGAAAAACCTGTCTCATTTTTCCCGTAGGAATATCTTACACCTCCTTAATAGGATCTGGCTGGAGCATACTTTTCCTAAGACCTGGCAAAAAGCAATAGTTATTCCCTTTCCCAAGCCTGGAAAGGATGCGTCGAGTCCAAAGATCTACAGGCCAATCGCTCTCACTAGCTGTGTTTGTAAACTATTAGAAAGAATGGTTAATGCCCGTCTTATTCATTTGCTAGAAACTAAGCAGTGTATCTCACCAAATCAAAGTGGCTTCCGAAGGGGCAGATCAACAATGGATAACATTGTTGGTCTAGAAAGCCGAATTCGGAATGCCTTTGTAAGAAGAAATCATTTAGTTTCTGTTTTCCTGGACATCGAGAAGGCATACGACCGGTCATGGCGTTTTGGTATTTTAAAAGATCTATATGACTTAGATTTCCGAGGGAATCTGCCTATTTTTATTGCTAACTTTTTATCTTTTAGAGAGTTCAACGTTAGAGTAGGTTCTTCGCTTTCAAACTCTGTCGTGCAAGAAGAGGGTGTCCCACAGGGAAGCGTCTTAAGCGTGACCCTGTTTTCTGTGAAGGTGAATGCCCTATTAAAGCAGCTGCCACCATCTGTTCATGGGTGTTTATATGTGGACGATCTGCAGATTTCATGCGAAGGACAAGATATGCGGTACATTGAACGACAACTTCAGATGGCTATCAACCGAATGGAGAAATGGTGTTCTAAAAATGGCTTTAACTTTTCAGCAGAAAAGACACAGTGTGTCCATTTCTGTAGAAAGCGTGGCATGCATCCAGACCCAGAAATCCTCATTTCCTCAACCCCTATCGCAGTTGTTGATACAGTTAGGTTCCTTGGCGTGTTCTTTGATAAAAAACTAACTTTCCTTCCCCATGTGAATTTTGTGCGGAAGAAGTGTGAGAAGGCAGTCAATCTTCTGAAAGTTTTATCGAACACGTCCTGGGGCGCTGATCGCACCTCTCTCTTGCGTATTTATAGGGCTGCGATTCGTTCCAAAATTGATTATGGTTGCGCCGCTTATGGGTCTGCGAGACAGTCTGTTCTACGTCGCCTAGACACTGTTCATCACAGTGCTCTCCGCATTTGTTCTGGAGCCTTTCGCACCTCTCCCATTCAAAGCCTATATACTATCTGTTGTGAGCCATCTCTGGAACTCGTAAGGAATCAGTTGTCGATTCAATACTACTATCGAATCCTTTCCCCCCCTGCACATCCTCTGCAAGATCTCATACTTGACAGCCGTTTTAATGTACTTTTTCGGAATCGCCCATCTTCTGTGCCATCTTTTGGCATACGAATGCGAACCTTTCTATGTGATTCAGACCTGGATGGGACTGATGCTCAAATTTTACCCCAGTTTGTTTTTCCTCCTTGGCGGTGTCACGGCATTACTTACTTGCAGCCTTTTATAGGTTTTGACAAAACAAATACGTGTAATCGTACCTATCAACAACTCTTTGCTGCTCATCGTACTTTGTATGCTGGACATTTGGAAATTTACACTGACGGCTCAAAATCGAGCGATCACGTCGGCTTCGCCTTCGTATGTCAGAACGATATTGTTAGCCGCAGCCTCCCCTCCCATTGTTCTGTGTTTACTGCCGAACTTGTGGCCATCCGCGAAGCAATGCTATACATTTCTCAGCAAGTGCAGAAAAACTTCATTATCTACTCTGACTCACTGAGCGCTCTCGAAACCTTAGAATCTGATGAATCTCGACATCCTATCAGTGTCGAGGTGCTACAAATTAAACATCGCCTTGCTTGCCGGGGTTATGATGTAGTGTTTTGCTGGGTACCTGCTCATGTAGGTATTCAGGGAAACGAAAGTGCCGATGCAGCAGCGAAAAATGCGTCCGAACTTCTTAACCAACCCTTACCAGTTACTGACATCAAACAGGCTGTGAAGAGGAAAATTCGCAGAAAATGGCAAGACCAATGGAATCTCCAGATCAGTAATAAACTTCACGAAATTAAACCGTGTATCTCCCTCTGGCCTCCATTGCCAAATCGTAAGAAAGACGTTTTGTGGACGCGTTTACTTATTGGGCACTCACGTCTTACGCACATGCACCTACTTTTAAATGAGAATCCTTACGTCATCCTGAGATTACCTTACGAGAAGCCACGTCTTAAAGATATTTTAGGGGAATCTCCCCATCCTGGTATTTTTAACTTTCTACGTTTTACTGGTTTTTACTGTGATATATAATTTTTTTTTTTCCCTTTTAACTTTTGTATCATGCTGTACCTGTTTTTTTTTTACACATCTTCTACCTTGTTAGCTTTTATTCCTTTGGGGGAAAGTCCTCCATCATTTGTAAATACTGATTTTAACATCCTTTATACTTGTGTTATATGCGATATTTTTAACTATGCAAGTTCGTTTGGCTACGTTCAAATAAGTATGTTTTGCATGTTGTATTTTAGGTTTTACCATGTGTTTGGCGCAGCATGTCCTCTCTGGACCTTGCGCCATTAAACCCCATACAACCAACCAACCTTTTTCAATAAAAGTGAAGATATTCAGGTAACAACAGGTTAAAAAATTCTAACAAAATATAGTTTCCGACTAGATTTCTTTTGGGCAAAAATCCTTCCATGACACATGAGAGATAAAGTGATGACTTCTTATGATTCCTCCCTTCACAGATATAAAAAGCTCATGCTTTAAATTAAACACGTTCTTCGCAGCACATTAGTCTGGTACACAGCACATTTGTGTACCAGAGAAGCTTACTCTCTAAAGAAAAAGCATTTAACTTTACTAGCTAGAAGAAATTTCGTCCAAGGACACAAATTATGGAAAAGTCGCCATCATCCGAAAAGAATCATGTTAATTATGTGTAAAAATATCCCTAGATTGATCGATTTATGCCTTAATTCAAATCTTAAAATCATGTAATGCAACGGTGCATCGAAGGATACGAATAACTATTTAATGTCAAATCGCTATTATTCTAAGGCTTTTCTTTAAAGTCTGTTCACTAGAAAAAAATCTCTCACGAACTAGCTATTAATGTTCGGATGTTATTTTTAAATTGCTAATACCGAAGAGAAGATTTATAAATACATTAACAGAAAGAAATATAATAAGATAAATAACGTAAAGAGTTTGATTTTCAACCGTGTGTGTCGTCTAAAAAAATATATCAGTTGGAATAATTCTCTTTGTACGGAAGAAAAGGAGAATCCAGATATAATAAGCAATTGTTTATTATTCTGGGAATCATTTCGCGTCCCATCACTATAGTTAGTTTACGTGACTAAAATGCAAGGTACACTATCCTAAGAAACTGAGATTTTTCCCCCTGTAGCTTTCGATTACCGCCATTTATGAATTTTTCAAGTCAACAGAGAACTTTTTTTTTCAGAGACGAAACATTTGTAATGATCATGATGTAGGGTTTAATGTTACTTTCATCTGTGCATAAACGTATTAAAAAGTTGTAAGTACATATCTGTAGAAGAAAAGCATGTCTGGGGATGTAGTACGAAACAGGAAACCTTATATTAATGGAACTATGTTGATACAAATATGTTGATAAAGAAAATTAGAAGACATTATTTGTCATGAAAAGATACATAAGAAAAGGAAAGTCTATTTTCTTTCATTTTTATCTTAAACTTCTTTTATACTTTTGTATTTTATTAAAATTCCTTATATAAGAATAAGAACCTAAATTATTAATTTAAAATTATTTTTTCCAGATTATATCATATATAATCACGTAAGTTATGCATTATGTATGGATATAAATGAAGAAATTTCATATTATCATGTCAATATTTCTTTTCAGAAAAAATGCCATCAATAACTCAAAATAGATACTAGGAAATTGATGAATTTTTATCATATATATTTTGGGCAAAGGGTTACGTAATGTTAGAATTAAGTTTTGATTCAACGGTGTTTAGCCTAAGTTTGGTACAAGAACGTGAAAATTACTGTATCGACACCTCGGAATTACTTTGCTGAGTTCTGATATTCTGGCAGTAAACGCCCCAAGATTGATTGGTTTCAGTGCGAATGAGTTGTAATAATCGCTTATACGACTTACTGAGTTGGAGAGCCATCGGCAGGCTTGAAGTTGGCCAGTCTCCAGCACAGGTCGCTTTATAGCTACAAGTGGCACCAAAAGTGATATCCAGGTCATACCATCAATTCCAAACAAGTTGTACTATCCTCAAGAAGCCCGGTCAAGACATCCCAAGAGCGACGATACCTGCGCAGGATCTTTATATGGCATTAAATGCACCACGGCATAAACACATGACGGCTAGAGAGCTATGTCAAGACCTTGCTGCTGTTTATGGCACAAGTGTTTCCGGGTAAACTGTATACAGACGCCTAACAGAGAAGGACCTTTACGCTCGGTGACCAGTGATGCGTGCCCTTTTGACCATATCGCATA
The DNA here is from genome assembly GCA_907164885.2 of Dolomedes plantarius. Lineage (NCBI taxonomy): Eukaryota > Metazoa > Arthropoda > Arachnida > Araneae > Dolomedidae > Dolomedes > Dolomedes plantarius. Next base: position 136,615,818 of record OU015501.1, read on the forward strand.
AGATAGCCCGTTTTTTGTGGAGTTAAAGACATAATTTTTGGACACAACAAGATTGAGGGCCTTTTCATTTCACTGATGTGTCTAGATTCAGTACACAAAGAGATTCTCAACGAATATTCCTCTGGAGAAAGCCTAAGACCCGCTACCATCCCTCCAACGTAATGGAAATCGACCCTTTTGGTGGTAGGAGAAGTATTGTCTGGGACGGCATCATGTTGGGCAGTCGTACACCGCTGCACGTCTTCGATGCTGTCAGTGTCACCGAACAGAGGTTTAGGGATGAGGTCCTTGAAGTATAATTGAGATCGTTCCGGGGGGTGCCGGTCCAATTTTTTTTATGGACGGTAAACCGAGGCTACACAGAGCTCACCTTATCGATGATTTTTTGGAGGAAAAGGATGTTCGCCGTATGGATTGGCCAACGATGTCTCCTGACCTAAATCCTTTACAGCACGTTTGGGATGATCTAGGAGTACTCGTTGCAGGACATCACCCCCTCACAGTACCCTTCAGGCACTAAATTTCCCGTATTCAGATGAATGGGAGTTGTTGCCACTAACATTTACCTATATCCTCATTAACAGTATGTCGACTCGTTGTGCGGCTCGTATAGCTGTGCACGATCACCTCATTCCCTATTAGACGGACCGTTTCGGATATATCATGGATTGCTCGTTTTTTGTCTAATTTGAATCTCGTTAACAATTTACCTGTTACTCATCTTGTTATGCAGCTAAATGCTTTCTCATTGTATGACCCATCTCTATACCAAACTTTGTTGCAATAAACCAATTATTTCTCACGATATCACAGATTTTGTGTTTGGGGCCTTAAGTTCGGACACCAGTCTATATATATATATATATATATATATATATATATATATATATATATATATATATATAAGTGTGTGTGTGTGTGTGTGTGTGTGTGTAGAAAACATTAACTGAGAAGGTTAAATGGGTTTATTTTTTTAATTAAAATACTTTCAAACAAGTCGTTAGCAAAATAGTAGATCTAATTTACAAGTATCGGTGCTGTATTTTTGTTTATTTAGTTTTTAGATATGATCTGTAGGTATGAACTCTCCATGTATCAACTGAAAAAGTTTTTCTGTTAGTTTTATAAGTTGAATAAATACATATAATATTAAAAATACGTTAAATTTGTTGTATGAATTACGTATCTTTTATTATAAATTCAGTTGATAGTTCACTACACTAATGGAAGTAGAGTCTGGCATCAAAACGGTGCATGCTCGGATCCTATTTGAATAAACTAATGTTTAATTCATTTGAACCACGTTTTATTCACCCAAAGAAGTACTTTCCCGGTATATTTTGGCTGCGTGTTAGAAGACCATAACATAAATTTACAACAAACTTATCGTTTCTTTAAGGAAATAAAATAAAAAAAAATTATATTCTACCTTACAAGACTTATGGAAATCGATAGCTATAAAATAGAAAGATCTGAGGTATTCACCATTCTCTTTTTCAATAAAAAGGTCTTTTAAATATACATGACCAAATGAATATGAATTTGGCTGTGTTAAACAACTGATTTTACTCTTGGGATTTTTCAATCAATGAACGAAACACGTTTACGACATGTAATGTTTTTAATATTCTAGTACATATTTTGAGTCATTTACTACAGATGTCGCGTTGGAAGTAACAACTCTTTTCTAATATTTTATGGTAAAATTTATGTCAGAATGATCAAAGGATCTCTTTTTCATTTAAATGTTAATAGCTCTCCACGCAAAATAGTGAGATAAGATCTGAAAAATTATTTAAGCTAATTAGAAGATTTGGGAATTCAGGGATTTAGATTCATTTTGTAAGAATATATACATAAAAAATTGAAAATTGTCAATATTGTTTGATAAATATACATCATTTAATTTATGACGGCGATATTAATGTTCTTTCCAAAACAAAGCTTTCGAGATTTAAATTAAATCAATGCTACTTCATGGCAAATGTATACATTCATAAATTTTGGGGCCTAAAATTAACATAAGATTCTTATGAGATTTCGTCAAAATACAAACTTAACAATGATTTCTTGTTCTCCTCTAGATAAAATGTTTTCTCTCGCGTGCCCCACTGTGTTTTTCTCTGAAGCATCACGCCGATGAGGATTTCGTGTAAGACAGAAAATTTATCATTAATCACGACGGAAAGCAATCTCTTATGATAGAAAAGATAGCACCATAACTAATGAAACAAACGAGGGAAGAAAAACTTTAAAATATTTACGATGAATGAGTAAAAGATTTACTTAGTTTTACCGAATATTTTAAGGTTTTTCTTCTCTAGTATATTATGGCTTCTATTCACATGCATTAGATATTATTTTACGCGAATTATGATTTTTCAGATGCAAAACAAAAACTGCAAATATAAAGGGAAAATTTATAAGAATTATTACAAATATGGTGCTCTCAAAAATAGTTGAGTATTCTGCAAAAAGTCCCTACCTTGCACTTTTCGTTAATCCAACAGGCTGATCCACCCTATGAAAAACTATTTTTTTTTGTCTTTTAGTATCATGATATTTATTTTTTAAGTGTGAATTATATGTCTAGTTTTAATTTAGTTTACATATAAAGTAATTCCGTAAATATTTCAGTGGGAAGTTTGAAAATCATTGGAAGAAAATAAACATAATGCTCTATAAAATAATTTATCACTTAGGATAGATCCTAATAATCACTTAGGATAGATCTCTTATAATGCTTTTCTAAAAACCCTGTGAATAAAATTTAAACGCATTAAAATATTCATTTAAAAACAAGCACGTCTCTTTAATACTACATATACTGAGTAAAAAAATCCATCTTTCGATTGAGAATTTCTAAGATAAATCGTTTAATGCCTAGTTCTTTGTAGGGAGAAAGAAAATCATATTCCCATGCGCTGAAACTACAGAGAGACTTTAAAGTAGATACCACATATTTAGAATTAACTATAATACTGACTATTAACTATTGTATTTCCTAACATTCAGGTTTAATCATAATTATTGTATATTCTAATTTATATTCTAATTTTCTGACAGCACTGATTTACAAAAGGAAATTTACTGCAGTGGATTGGGAACTCGCATAGCATATCTAAGTGTGTGGCTTTCGCAGACTTGCTAAACCCAAAAAGGAAATCCTACCGGAAGTTGTTTCCCAGAATATTCGGTTTCCTGCGGAAATATACGTGGCAATTAGAAGTATAGGTTTATTCTAACTAGAGTTTAATTGATTTAAGTATTACGTGCCTTCAGAATGGAACCGTTCACACAGATTTCTCCGCCCCCTTTTAAAAAATAAATTATTTGTTGTCACTGTAATCTTGGCTTGAATTTCTAATTCATTATGGCAGCAAATGCTGCCCAATGTTAGGGATCTTACAAATGCTTTGAAACTGAACTTTTTCTTAGAAAAACGAAATACGTCAATGAAAGCTAAATAGCCGGAAACTAATCCCAAACTATAAGCAAAATAGAAGGTTTCTTTCATAAAGAACTGACAATTTGTAAAGGCATGAAAAATGTCGTCAAGATATAATGTAATTAAATGGATGTAAATGAAACTTTCTGTAAAAATGATTCTCATCAAAATGTACAATTCAAGTTTTAAGTCACGAATTCTAGATATGTAACCAGTATAAGTCATCAAACGACGTAAATCGAAAATTATACATTAATAATATAAGTATACACTTAATTCTGTTTTAGCACGAACATTTTTTACACGAATTTGATTTAACGCAAATTCAAAAAAAATATTTCATTATCTTTTTACGCGAATCTTTTTGATTTAATACGAGCGGTCCAATCCAATTTCCCAATTTTTTGTGTGCCTAAATTCTAAGAAAACAAAATTTTATTTTTGGCATATTATTTTTGGCGATAGTGTGTCCAGTTCCGTTTTGATTCAAGATTTCAGTCCACAAAAACATTTTCTTCTTTTATTCTATCAAAAATGAAGAAAAGGAAAAAAATGATCCTGTTCTAAATGCAGATTTAATAAAAGAAGTTCTGGAACTGGCCAAAAAATTGGGTAATCATTTTATCAATCATGACCCTAATGATGAACGCACTGGGAAGTTTCAACGTGAACTGAATTTGTTGACAGCCTCTTACAGAGAATTGTATAACGGCCTAACCAAAACACAAACGCAACGGTTAATAACTGAATTCGTTTGCAAAACCATTGAATCATCAGCACTAGAATAGACTCGTGCCGATTTTGCCCAAGAGAGCACAGGAAAAATTTCATTAATAGAGGAAGAAGATGATGTCCACAGCATTTCTAGTGATATCAGTGATATTCCGGTCGTACGCAAACGTTATTTTTTGTAAGAAAATGAAAATGAAAAAAAAAATATGTGTAAAACAGATTTTTTTTTGTTCATGAAGAATTTTTTTTTCATTTTCATTACATATTATTACATGTGTATTTTGTTGGAATAAAATAATAAACTTAAAACGAATATGTTCATATGGTTTTTTAAAATTATTTTTACGGTTTTTTTAGATCCTGAACTAATCTTCTTTTCTTCCATAGATACAACGTGTTATTTTACACGAATTACTCTGCACGTATTCTTCAGGAACGTATCTATCGTATAAAAACAGAATTAGGTGTATATAATTATATTTCAGCAAAATATGCATCTTTGTTAAAATTTAAAAGAAAAAACAACTGAGGCTATATATTTCCCTTTCATTCCCTACTTTCAAATTATCGATGTGGTGTAATTTATTTAGGAGATTTTAATTCGCTTACAGAGCCAAGTATGCCCTTTTCCCTGTGGTGTATTTTCTCAGTGTACCTTTCATGGCTTTATGGTATATAAAAGCGACTAGCTAAATCTAGTACAACACAGGGAACCGTAGGCTAACTTCCATTAGACATTCTCGTTCCTAGTAAGGTGCCACCACGTCTTCTCTTCTTAAATATGGTACATTTAAGTTATAACATAACGAGATGCCATAAAGGAACTGTCTTTGAAAGAAATTGTTCTGGTGATTAATTATATTAAGTGCGTTTTTCGAATATGACTCTTCTTTAAGTTGGATTGTTAAAAAATACGTTTTTTTCTCATTTCTGATGTAAATAAGTTTCTCTACACAACTTTTTTACTTTGAGCGTTTATAATAAACCATTTCTATTGTAAAAATGATAAAATTATGGTTAGTAAAATGTGTACACACCATTTCTTACATTTCACAAATTAGGGAAATGATCGGTATTTATCAACGGTTTTAAAATTGTCAAAATTTCAGACTCTTTGAAACTGTAGCTAAACTAAGGAAATTATGATAGCTTAAAATACAAACGGATATTAAAGGTCTGAGAAAGTTTCTTCAAAACAATCAATCAATTTCTTTTTTCCAAACGAAACTGTTTAACCTCGATCTACGAAAAGAGAGATTTGATATGAATGAATTACCATTAATGTATAATTTTATCAGAAGAACAACTACAGGATTTATAATTCTGAGGGAATGATGCTTCAAGGGGATATTTCTTTCGAAATTTCTTTAGAACTGAAGAGAGAAATGTATAACGTTTTTTCTTAGATTATGATTTTCTCTCAACAACAAAAATAATTTAAAGCCCAAATCCTTTCACTTTAAAAGAGTAGTGGCATTCTTTATAAAATATTGAATTATATGAATCACGTTTCTTTTAAACGTGATAGTAGTTGTTTTTTTCACAGTATAGTACAACTCAGTAATTCTGATTTAGTCGAGTTAACTGGATATAAAAAAAGAGTTCTACCTGTGGGAACATTTAGCCCACTTAGATTGAATGAGGAAAGGAATACGTGATATGAAGAGGATAGTCTCCTCTTGAGAATTCAACAATAATAAGTTTACGATACTGGTATTTTGTCAACAGATGAATCACAAAATAAATTAATAATATGTAGTCTAGTACAACGTAAAACCAAAATATAATGTAGCTAATGAACAAGCACTGTGCATCATGGTAAATGCTGTTTCTACCTCTAGATTAGAAGAAAAGCAAATGATGCATAAAAAATGAGTTCAAAACGTTATTTTTAAACTATTCATTCTATTTTGCGCAAATGCATTTTCATCCGTTATTTTTTACTCTTTTCTATTTTGAAATTTTTACTAGTATCATTCTTAGAACAGTTCAAATTTCTTATTGAACATCTCTCTGAGTCTTTGGATCCCCAGAGGTGCATCGGGTAAAGTTCATCAGGGCATTATTTATATCAGATTTTTCTTATACACTAGGATCTTCCTGTTTTCTATCTAAATTTCATATAACATTTGAGTTTCCCCCGAGAAGACAATTGTTTTTCGCCAGAGACAAGTTTCAGATTGAAAAAAAAGACTCCACTGAAATACTAAATTTACCCAAGACGCACAAACAAAAATAAAAATTATTATCATACAAGTTACTTTGTTATTTGTAGACATAATAGTAGCTCTCTCGTATAGAAAAAAAAGTATTGACTATAAAATGTCACGCATTTTATCGTGCTAGAAATTCTTAAATAAATTTTCTTCTGATGTGTTAAACATTTTACTTTTGTTTTGAAATGTTCGAGTTGAAAAAAAGTGAAGAAGAAATATATCGAAATGTCTTACCATCTTGAAGCTTTCCTGGAACACATAAATCATCTATCACATGTCTTGAATCAGAGACAACAGAGTTAAAAATTCTTTTCTGAGCCGCAGTAAAACAGCGGAAGCTATGATCTTCTATACATCTTACACCTCTTTGGAGTTTTCTGAAATAAGTAATATCTATTATAAGTCAAAAAATATTCTAAAATGAACCATAAGCTTTCTAAAACATTTTATGCTGGGAAACTTATTGATTATGTTAAAACTCTTCAAATATTTTCAACATATTTTCAATAAAGAGAAAATAATATAACCCTAATATTAGTATCAAACTTACAGCATCTGGAGAGTATAAAATTGATTAATAAGTAAATGGGGAAAAATGCTAAAAATATTTTTAAAATTTGCGTATTCAGTTAAATACTTTATAATTGCATAAACTTTTCACATATAGTGAATCTCAATCAATCGTTTTTCAAGGGACCGATTGAAATGAACGATAAATGCGGGAAAACGATAGATGCGGAAACATAACAAAGCAATATGATCGTTGGGACTGGATAAAATGAACAACACATACGGAAAAACGATGGTTCCGAAAACGATCGATCGAGATTCCACTGTATTATGTTACAAATATTTCAGTTTGAACAGCATTATGAAGAGAATTCTGACCTCCCTGTATATCGAACTACTCAGTGTATGGGCTTCAAATTTTGTACATATACTATTCAAGATATGGGGAAAATGATTTAACGCATAAAAGTAGTTCCAGAAACACCGATAGATGGCACTGTGCAACAGAAATTTGGAAAAAAGACAAAAATAACGATTATTATAAATATAATAATAATAAAAATATGCGGAATGTTTTTTTTCTTTTTAATGGAGTTCAACCGGGTCAATGACGCCGTTCAGATGTCGTTGAAGATGGTACCACCGCTATTGTTGAACAGTCTATGGATAATGTTGTAGGCTGTAGTAGTGCACGTGCAGTGTCACGACACTTGGGTGTTTCCTATAGAACAGTGTTAAACGTACTGAAGAAAATGGTACAGAGTTTTCCTTACAAAATCAATCATAACAATTGCTAGCCGTCGACCGGGAAGAGCGACTGACCTTTGCATTGAAATTGCTTGCTACAGTTGAAGTGGATTCGTAGTGGCCATGGCAGATTCTGTGGAGCGACGAGGCCCATTTACATCTCAGTGGAACAGTGAACAACCATAACTGTCGCATGTGGGTCTCGGAAAACCCCCGTATCTTCCAATAGATTCCACCCCACTTACCGAAAGTAACAGCCTGGTGTGGATTCACAGCCCCATTCTTTCAAAGACATTTATTTTTCGAAGAGGCTACTCGCAATGGCCTTGTGACATGCACCGTGGTGGCCAACATGTATAAATGATGCTCGAAACTTGTGTTCTACCCCATTTGCTACAGCGGCAATGTCTTGATTCAGTTTATTTTATGAAAGATGGAGTGCCTCCTCACATTGGACTCTGTGTACAGAAGTTTCTTCGGCAATGTTCCCTAATGACAGGATAATCAGCAGGGCCGCCCAGAGGAGGGGGGCAACAGGGGCCCTTTGCCCCAGGCCCCCAACTGCCGGAGGGGCCCCAAAAAACTTTTAAATATATTTATTAGATTTCCTCCGAAAGAAAATTCTGAAACGTGTACCATACTTCAAAATTCAAATAATCTCCTGAAAAAAGGGCCCCCTCCAAAAATTAAAAATAAATAAATATTCGATTAATCAGATTTCTCTAACTACAAAATAGTCTTCTGAATAATAGTCTTGGGGCCCCCAACAGAAGTTTGCCCCAGGCCCCGTAAAGTCTCTGGGCGGACCTGATAATCAGTCATGCATTTCTGAAAACCTGGCCATCTTCGTTCTCCGGAACTTAAACTGTGTGAATTTTTGTCTGTGGGCTTCTTGTTTATCGAGGTTAAAAGTTCTTGTTTATCGAGGACGTCTAGTAACCTTGGCAGAAAGAAGGTATCAATCTGCATGTGAGAAGCATTTCAGTCGACCAGTTACGATCTGCTGTTGAACAAGCTGTCAACAGACTGCGGATTTTACATCTTCAATAAGGGAACCATATTGGGCAGTATTCCCTCGATTGCATCGATAAGGTCCTTGTCACATGAATGTTTGGTACGTTCTAATAAAATGTGTCTAAAATGTGTTTTTTTTTAGCATAAGTCGTTTTGTACAGCGCCATCTATTGGTGCTTTTGGAACTTTTTTTTTTTGCATAATCCGTTTCCAGATTTCTTGAATAGTAACAGTACAAAATGTGAAGCCTTTACACTGAGTAGTTTGATATTGATGGAGGTCAGAGTAGGGGCTGTTTTAATTCTGGTCACCCGGTGTATATATATAACGAAAATAAAAAATAATTCTTTATTTTTTAGTAGGGAGGGAGGAGAGGAACTGAAATATACATATAGTATTTTAAATCAATTGTTGCTGTTTAAAATTATTTTTTATTTCTAAATACTGAAAAAGTCATGTTTAAATATTTATTAAAATACAATACTTTTTATTTATATTGCAGTTAAAGTTAATTTATTATAATAATAATTAATTATTAACATATATGTATATTATTTTCAATGTACAATTTGAAAATTTGTGTCATTAATTTTTAATTATGTACAACTTTATTTATTCAAGTCATATTTTTTTATATAAATACAATATTTCTATTCATATTTATGAATAATATTCAGTGGATTTTAAATCTAAATCTATTTTGAAACTTCTGCACCCACAAAAAATATTGACTTTTTTTACGTAATGGCATGACATGTTGAACATACTGTGATTATTAATGAGTGCTCTTTGTTACTCCATTGATTTCGTGCAGTTATGCCTTGAAGAATGTGCTTGAAATGTGGAATTAACATTTAAATAATATTCAAATTGGATCGTCTATAACAGGATTTTTCAAATTACAAGTGTCCAAGGGCCGCAATCGAAAAGACCTGTCTAGTGGCGGGCCGCAATTTAATCAGGACCATATCCAGGACTTGAGGGAGGGGGATTTGGAGGATTTGTGTGTAGTATGTACTGTGAAATTTTTAAAAATTCGAGGATGAACCTCCAACTACGACCTTGATTATAACTGGCCAACTTTCGTGAAATTACTCAGACACACACAAAAAAGGTCAAATAAGAAGTGGGTCAAATAAGAAGTGAGAGGGGTATGAAATAGATCATGAGTGGACACCCTACTTTTCATGGAATTTGAGGAAAATCAATCTTTTTTGTAAATGAACAGCATTTGAAAACAATATAGATTTTTACAAAAACATTTTTCGTTAACTAAGAATACCTAAATTGATGCTGCAAATTATTTTCCTAGAAGTCTTCGCGGGCCGCCAATTGGAAACCCCTGGTCTATAAGATTCCCCCGTATTTTAGCAACTGTCTTAATTATTTAAAATTTTTGTCCAATTACTAGAAATTAACGCGCAGATTTTCATTAAATATTTATGTCTGCAGTGAGTAATGTTACGCAAATCATCCTTCCAACCGACCGGTATTTCATGCGCATTTCACTTCGACTATGTTAAATTTAATTATAAATTTTATAAAATGTTATTTCGATTTATGTAGCTATTCATGACAATTAATTAAATCCAGTAAACTATTTCTCAGAGGAGGGTATTAAAGACGCTCTCTGACATTTAGTAACATGTATCATATTCAGTTTTTGAGTACGGTAAAGAGAAATTATATTCTTATTGTGAATGAAAATCGTTGTTAAGTGTCATCTTTGAAGAACATTCACATAGGAATAGAGAGAAACCTACTTAATTAAACTGGAGAGAAAAACTTAATTTTGATAATTTTAGAGCATACAGTTTAGGGTATGGATATATTAAAATATCCTCAAGCTTGCTCATGTTAACGGACCACTGGATACATTTGAATTGTACTTTTTACAGAAAAAAGCTCGGAAATAATGAAAAAAAATATGTAGTACCAGTGCTTAATTTTTATCGCTTGTTTATTTTATACACATATAAAGCCGGATGATGGCCGAAAGGCTAGGGCGCTGGCATTCGATACCAGAGTCTGTGGGTTCGAGTCCCATTCTTGGCATGGGCGTTTGTAGCCCTTCGGAATCGGCTTTAAAAAGTAAGTCCCGGTCTAATTAGCCCTTGTGTAACAAAAAATGATTGTAACGCTCCAAACCAACCTTAATTATACGCATATAAAATAAAACTTCCGGATAAACAAAAGTAAAAGTCACAAATTACACTATCCCCTAACAGTATGTTTAACACGTGCTAAATAACTTTGCCGATGACAATTTATTACGGTGCTCATGTAACCAGAAATGGTTATCGCTAGATTATAAATCTAAGAGAATTTGTAGTTTTCTTTCAGTTAAAATATATCTACCATATAATTATATAATAATAAAATTCGATATTCATTTTTCTATGAGTTTGTACACAAAACTATGTACGAAAGTGCTGCAGTTATAATAATATAGTGCACCTCAAACGGATGACAAAAATTTTTCTTCATAAAAAAAATAAATGAAACAATATGGTAAACTGTTTTCACATAAGTATTGAGTATGTAAAGCTAAATATGGACAATTTTTTTAATGCGAATGTAACAATATCATCTCGATTTACTCGTAAAAAGCAGATAAAATTATATAGTCATTCAGCATAAAATTATATAGTCATTACATAGTCATTCAGCTTACGTTTATGTCAGTGAACCATTTTTCAGGTTAACTTTGAAAATTCTACTAAGCCTACCTTTCACCAAATTCTACAAATTTTCTGTCTTTATTCGAAATCAGGTTTGTATAATAGGTCCCTTCAGTTTTATTGCTCTTAGGAATTATCATTCATTCACGTACACGTCGCGAGTGATCATACTGAAAAGGTTCTCCGTTGGGTTAAAGTTCGAGACTTGAGCGATTACCAATCCATTACTGTTACGTGATTAGAACCAAACCCCCTTTTAGTTGAAATTGTTATAAGAATTCTCGCATTAACTTCTGGAACTCAAACCTTCTCCTGAGTATGAATTCTTATAGTCTGTAGCAGTTAGCTAGTGAGTAAGTCCTTGAAATCTATGTCCTGGAGCATTGTTTGTCAGTTACCGAAATAATTTCAAAGATGAAGGTTCCCCAATCCCTAATAGATCCATCTACACTCAGTCTACTGAAGAAAATTTGAAGCTCGGTCCTGAAATTATGTCAATAGCGGTAACCATTCGAGCCATCCAGGTTACTACCCATCTTAGATGATCTTAAAAGTCTATTGATTCTTCCATGGTATGTGACATCTGGCCCGATATAATTGAACCAGTTAATGTTGCTGTTTGAGATGGGCCACATGGTTCATAATACAGTTTTACTGTTTTTTTCTATTTCAACAGGTGACTCGAAATGTCACAACCTACTCTCTGGGAAATTTGACACTGGGATAAATTTTAGGACTTCACGAGACGTAGAGCGGAACGGTCGTCTCTTTTCATTGTTTGTCTTTTCCTTCGAGACCGCTCTCGAGTATCATAATCATAACTTTACATAGAAAATCATAGATATAATTGGGACCTACTTTTTCTCGTATCTCCACAAATTTTCAATCCAGCAGTCCATTTGCCTTAAGTTTCCAAATTTCGGTTTCCTCCCCATAAATATGTAAGTCGTGCATCCTATTCACAGTAAAATGAAAAACAAATATTTTGTGCCTTCTCTAATTACTGAGATACGACACCTGTCATCCTGAGTAATTACTAACAAAAAAATAAATTTATTTAGAAAGCTCATATGTGAGTGCCTACGTTGAAAATGTCATTTTTTGACTATATTGGTCAATTTCATTTTTTGCAACAATCGTGTAATTTTGCAAGAATCGTGCAAGAATCTTTTCTCTTTTCAAAACCGTTTTGATTTTCATTCTACATCAATTAGAAGCAGAGTTATAGCTATTTAAAAAAAGCATCGTCTGCTACAAAACTGAAGTGACAAAATATTTTTCTCAGAATTATGTTTTTTAACACAAGTATTTACCGTTATCATATCTCACATAATAATGTATATAATTTGATAAAATTTCCAGAAAATGTTTTAGATGCTATTGTTAATGAAATGACGTACAATAATTGATGTATAATAAATAGTTTTTTTTATTTGGGGCTGTTTTTATAAGGAAAGGAATGACGAATCGAGGAAAATTTTCATATTGGAACATAAAATTTAGTGTATTATTTTTGCATTTTTAAATTTCTCTTAGATTGTAGGTCATTTTGAAGGTAACTGTCATATGTATCATGTGTGACAAGGAAATTAAAATAGTAGCATTAGAATTTTGTGCAGAGTGATAGGCGTTTTAGCTAAATTTTATTAAAAATTACTTCAAACTGACCAATTTTTAAAAAAATATGGTATTTACAGGTAAGCTTTTGTTCCTTTTTTTATTTTTAAGTGCTATTTTACCATAAAAGACCAAAGTTCAAAAAATTCTTTGAAAAATGATTGTTTGAAAAAATTGGCTGCGAACGTAGACAGAGTTACCTTAAAGATCGATAACACGTGGAAGTAGTCAACATGTGGTTCAGCGGTTAAAAGTTTCTAAATCAACAGAATTAATATTAAGAATAACATTTAAATAACAGAACATTTAAATAACATTTAAACAACATTTAAACAACATTTAAATTAAGAATAACATTTAAATTAAATAACAGAATTAATATTAAGAATAACACAGACATAACATGAATATAGAATTAACTCTCTACAGTAAGAAGCACCTTTTCGAAGAGACAAAAATTTACTTAACGCGGATGTGGTGGAAATTAATGCGCATGCGCGCTACACAGGAAGTGATCTAAAAATCTTGCGCTACAATTCACTACAGCAGCTGTCAGTATACAGTGGAATCTCGATCGATCGTTTTCGGATCCATCGTTTTTCCGTACGTGTCGTTCATTTTATCGAGTTCCAACGATCATATTGCTTTGTTATGTTTCCGCATCTATTGTTTTCCCGCATTTATCGTTCATTTCAATGGGTCCCTTGAAAAACGATAGATCGAGATAAATTGGGAATAGTTTATGATTAAAAATATAAAAAAAAAAGTTAATATAATCGAAGAAAGAAAAGTCCGGAGACGATCAGACTGGAACATTCCGGCCACCGCTGGACCGCTGTCCAACATCTTCAACACGTTTTACTGAAGTATTCTAAAAGTTCTACTGTCGATTGACACCTGTTACTACAAATTTGGCTTCTTCCAAAAATTGACTTATTTCCTTTGGAAATTAAAAAGTTTCCGTTTCGGAGACATGCCTTATATTTCCCCTTCATTGAGTTGAAACGTAATAGAAGTTTCATAAAAATCATGATAGGTTCTTTTGAAAAACAGACAATTTTTGGTCTTGTAATATAAGTAATACTTAGTATAGAGGAAGCACTATCTAGTGATCATATAGATTTAAACTGGCAGTTTGGCGGCTGCCATATATGAAGACATATTTTATTGATCCATCTTAACACAAAATAGAAGTTAGAGGTGGTCGGATGAGGTAAATAATTGCACCCCAAGAGTAGTATAAATTTGAACACTACTACTTATCAGAACCAAGACATTTTAAGTCTTATTTTATATTGTGCTCCTGATTTAGTTAAAAAAAGTGGAGAATGTATATTTTCAGTTTTCCTGCTATGATCAATCAGCTGAATTTTTTAAATTTAAATACGCCGAAAGAATTTCATTTTCAGAAATTGGCACTGGCTTGAAAAATCTGTTCTCTGTCTTATACAGGGAAGATAGACCCAAAATTCTGGAGAATTTTTAAGTATTTCGAATGAAATGAAAATGTCATAGAAAAATCAATTTGTTTTTAGGTAAATTACTTTTCAAAATCATGAGAAATAATTCATTTCGATACCCAGAATAATCAAATGGAATGAAATATTTCTCAACATAAACCCTCATTTGTGCAGTATTTAATATTAGCCTCAATACTTCCAAAACTCTAAATAAAGGATTCCCACAGGGTGACGAGTGGTCAAGTTTGTACTGTAGCTGAAGAAAATGTTGTATCTCCCCTATTTTGGGTGAATATTTTAAACAGTGTAATATGACACTAACAAAGAAATCAGGTATTACGATTATTTTTGTTGGTGAGTAGGAATTATATTTAATTAGCTCTCTTGAGTAAACAAAACGTCGTATCTAATGAAAACATAATTATTCCGATTAATAGTAAAACATTATTAAAATACCTTAATGTAAAAAAACTCATTTGATTACAATCACAGATAGACGCACAATTAATTTCCATTAAATGCTGATTATCTATCTAATTAGATAAAATCTAATTATACTTCCTTTTTTTAATTCTATTTGATTTGAAAAATATCTTATCTCTAAATGAGTAAAAAAAATAAAAAAAAATCAGAAGCAGATAAACATATCTTTGAATTATGATTTACGCTAAAATCTATAAAAATCCAATATCCATTGTTGAGATCAACACATGGCTTTTTTTTTATTTGAATATCATATATGAGATGAAGAAAATCTAGTTAATAAGCTCAGTAGGAATAAAAAGTAAAAGCAAGCTATACAAATAAAAAATAATGAACTCAAACCTAAAGTAAAAAGTAGAAAAAAATCCATTTCTAAGACTGAAGAAAAAAATATTTTTATCTTTTAAAAATACCTTTGCAGCAAAATTTTATCTTTAAGACCTTTTAAAATTTCAAATCATCAGATTTCTGAGATAAAATATTAATTATATGGTCATAACAAATATTTATTCTTTGTCACTTATTTATGGTTTCGTTTACCCAGACTAGTCCCAAAATTATCTTCAAACTATAATAGTTGTTTTTAAATCAATTGAGAATCAAATAAACTGAATGGGTTTTTTTTGCACGTAAACTTCTTAACCTAGTTTTCTTCAATGAACTGGGATAATTAATCTCCCCAGGCCATGTCAAAAAACAACTGGAAACACCTGATGATGCAAATAATTTTTTTTTAATGTTGCTTAAAATAACTTTAAAATGTAATTTTTTAAGCAGCGAGAGATCTATATTGTATATAGCTAGTATATACAGAGGCTGTTCGCACATTTTTTAGACGATTTTGGTAAGCGGTAATAAAAAATCGTTTGCTGCAAAAGAAATAATTGCAATTGTACTATGTTTTAAAAAGTGAAAATTATCGTCTGCGGCTTGAAAGTTTTATTTTTATTCAAAATGGGGTTTTTAACAAAGCAGTGGTACGAAGGCTAAATTTATGCTCTTTCCGAAGAGAAATATGCATACTCCGTTATCCAAAAACGATGTGAGAGTCATGGTTTTGTGATATCTAAAGCGTCGATAGGTAATATCGTCAACAAGAGAGGGAAAAAAAAAGTCAAATTGGAGCCTCAAGTGGGACAAAAATTCCAAACAAGTATCCAAGGAAAAAACGGACATATTCGACTATTGCAAAGGTACGTTGTTTAATGTTAAAAGAAAATCCCCACTAGTCAAAGGACAGTTGCAAAATCATTAAAATGCTCGGTGTCCACTGTAAACAAAATGATAAACGTTGATTTAAATCTTAAGAAAGCGAAAAAACGTCTTCTTCCAAATCATATCGCTGAACGCAGGACACGCTGCAGAATTCCATATGAGAAACACTTATCCAAAGATAAAAGGGAAAACAATTGTCACAATAGATGAATCATGGGTGTATTTAAATGATTGCAACAAAAAAAGAGCCATTTATTATTATAAAAGGGGAGAAAAAAATTTAAGTACATGGTTCAAGGAATTGAAAGAAAGTTTTTCTAAGGGATTCATGATTGTTGCTGGTTTTTCTTATAATGGCAAGTTAAAAATAAAGAGAGTGGAAAAAATGTCAAAATTAACTCCAAATACTATCAGGAACATATTTTATCTCCAATTTTCCTGAATGAAATAACATCGCTTTACCCACAGTGTCATCAATCTGTGAGACTCCATCAGGACAAAGCTAGCAGTCACACATCAAAATCCACTGTAAATTTCCTAAAAGAAATGGAACAAAAAACTGGTATCAAGGCCATACCCTTCACTGATATCCCTACTAAATCTCCCGATGTATCACCTATGGATTTTTGTGCTTTCGGACTTTTAAAATCTGCATTATCCAAACGTCGTCCCAAAACCCTTACAGGACTCTGGAAAGCTGTTCAGGAGGAATGGGATAGAATACCTCTTCTGACACTTCAAAAGGCATTATTATCCTGGAAATTGCGGTGTCGAAAGATAGTTCAGAATATGGGATGTCAAATAGAACATTTAAAACACAAGAATTTTATGTAATTTAGTTTTGTGAATACAATATACATCGTCTAAAATATGCGTGAATAGCTTCTGTATATATATATATATATATATATATATATATATATATATATATATATATAATGAATAAGATCAGATTACAGAATCTTTAGAATAAGAAATTTATTTCCGAGTGGCTAGAAAATCTTATCTCATAGATAGCCAACATCCGAGTGATTCCCGGGGTTGCGTATAGAGGTATCTTCGGTTAAAGAATTTGCTGAGCAAAGATGTTTCTTGCAAGCTGCATGAGTTGCGCAGGAAGATCGCCTTATTTGGGCATAGAAAAGGGGTCGGATGATTTCGTGGCTTCCCAGGGATTGCTCACGCTATGAAAAATATTCCTGGGTTTTGAAAACAGAATTTGGTAATGCGATCATAAGCATGGGAAGGAAAGAAAATTTACAGGGGATCAACTTAAATTTTATATCTTTCATATATATATATATATATATATATATAAATATCCTCACCTGTCCACACACTAAATTCCTCCTCCAATTCTGGCAACATCTCTGAGCTAATTGTATTTTGGCGCTTTTACGATAGACGCGGGTTGGCTTCGATGCGAGTAACATGTTGCTGGTTTGATGGAATAAACTTCAGTTGTTCTTGTGATTTGGAATTGCATTTAATTTCGGCCTCTATTGTGTTTCTTCATGAGATGACCATTCGGGTCATTTCAGAGAGTCGACAGGATTCTGGACTTTTTAAAAATGCGACTGCAAATTGAACAAGTTAAAAAGTCTTTGTTCTACAGGAGTTTCGCTTTGGAAGACGCCATTATTCGACGCTTGTAGTTTCGATTCCGCATGTGTTCCTGAAAGGCGCTACCTTGAAAATGAACAGTGATAAAACATTCCTCATCCAACAGCATGAAATTACGACAGAAGTCGACTACATCAAAGCAAGCGATGATACCTTTGTTCCAATTCGTTCCAGTTTTGATTTCAATTTCTGTTTCCCGCCTGACTTCATCATTTTTTCCCGTCTCGGACAGCGCCGTCTAGTGATACACCCGTAATCATTTAAAAATTTCATTTTCAAGAAAATAATATTGATTTCCGTATGAATGCCGAACGCTGCACGGATATCAAGGGTGTTCCAAATTTCAAGATTGTTATGTTTTTCCCCATTTTTTAAGAATTTCCATTTTTGCCTTGATTTCTGCATGAACGCCGAACGCTGTGCAGATAATCAAAATATGCTATATTTTATTTTGTGTTTACAAAAGATGGTGTTGTAAGCAGGTCAGTTATTATATTATTTTTGTAATTTTCTAGTATTGTAAAAGTAAAAGCAAAATAAACACTGCCAAAGTAAATGTCGAACACGACGATTCTTTTAGAATCCCGAATGTTGAAAACGAAATTAACATTGTGCCCTTTGAGGAAGGCACTATAGATATAGATTCATGGATGTCTTATTTTAATGAAAAATGTATCGAGGGAAACAAGGATGATGAGTGGAAATTAATACATTATTCGAGATTTGTAAAAGGAAAAGCGGTTAACGTTTATATTCAAAATTGTTATCAAATTAATAATTTTACAGAATTAGCAACTGTGTTAAAAGAAAAATTTTTCATCTCTACCTTAACTACCTTTAGCGATTTTGCAGGGTTAAAATTTAATGAAAACAATGATGATATTACAAAATATTTTAGGAAAAATTAGCGATTGGGAAAAGCTTAAATGTTGTTATTCTACGAAATTAAAATATGTTAATCCAGCTTTGTTGTAATTTTTTTTGGGGGGGGACGCAAAGTAGTAATGTATTAAATTATGAGTAGTTTAAAAATTTTGGAAATTTTGATTTCAGTAATTGTTAAAAATTTAAGATGGGTAAACGCTCACGAGGATGTACTCACAACAGGTCACATACCTCAAATTCATACTCAACGACTAAAAACTGAAAAAAATAATAATTTTTGAGACTTTTACAAGTTGAACTGTACTCGTCCAGGACTCTGAAAATTTTTCAGACTGTGATACACGTCAGGGACTGAGACCTGCACAATATTTTTACTTGTATCTGTATTTGGAACGTCTTTATATCTGTTGTTATTAGTGTTTTCATTTAAGTGTTCCATTCTATTTTATTTTTCTCCAGCTATTTGTTTTTTTAAGATTATGCCATATTATTATGTTTTTCAATTGTATTTTTTAACATAAGAATTTGGGATTTTCGAGTCAGCTTCAACCTAATATTCTAACTACTAATTTTCATGTTCTCACTATCTCGAGTTTCTTGGAGTCGACGGCCGCGGCTCCAATCCATTTTAGATGGGGGAGAGGTTATTCTGTGATAATATTACTAACAACCTATAATCGCCCATTCTGAACTTTATATCTGTTCTGGTAACCCCTTTTTCTACTCTTTGGCATAAACGCCTCGCCTTTCCACACACTAACTTCCTCCGCCAATTCTGGCAACCTCTCTGAGCTAATTGTATATTGGCGCTTTTACGATAGACGCGGGTTGGCTTCGATGCGAGTAACATGTTGCTGATTTCATGGATAAAACTTCAGATGTTCTTGTAATTTAGAATTACATTTAATTTTGGCCTCGATTGTGTTTCTTCAAGAGATGACCATTCGGGTCATCTCATATATATATATATATATATATATATATATATATATATATATATATATATCTTTATATATAAAAGGCAAAGTCTGTGTGTGTGTGACCGAGTTTTTGTCTGCTCGCGGCGCAGAGCAAAGACGATAGGTCGGACAGTCTTGAGATTCGACACGAAGATCTCATTATGCACCTCGAAGCCCTTTTTTCGAATTTTTAATTAGATTTTCCGTAATTAAATATTTAGTCGCGATTTGGAGCTCCCGGACGAATAAAAGCTCCGTAAATCCTAACGTATCCGTCCAAGAATTTTTTTTTTTCAGACGAGCCTATACGGGAAAGATGACACTATACGGAAATCACAATTAAAATTGTCTGTCTTAATTTATCGATTAATTGTGATTTTTTTTCGATCGCCTGTACGCACCCGTTTTTCGGAAAAAAACGCGATTTTGTCCGTGACCCTTTTTTCCAAATTGTCGAATCGATACGTAAATGTCGTTACATTTTTACGAAATTTTTATCTCAGAGACCCTAGACATCACAGTTTCGAAAGCCATAACCAAAATTAATTTACAAATTGTAGTTATTTTTTAATAATTTATTTTATGATTCGGAAACTCTTGCGAGAAATCTCATTTTGGAGATTTCGTTCTTCATTTCCGGACGAAGGTACAGCGGGTGAAAATAGGAGAAAAACCAGTTTTTCGACGTCATGCACGTGATGTGTTGTGGCGTTTGTTTTCTATGAGGCATTGGGGGGTTAAAGGAAATCGATTACTATTGCAGTGATAATCGATTAAAAAATCACATTTAGTAATGCCGTAATTTTTTTGGCCAGCACATAGTTAATATCATATAATTTGTGGTGTATTTGTGGAAAAAATCTATGAAGATTTCAAAGAATTTCAGCATGTGGAGGATGTGATATATTCGCTTTCAAGGAAATCGATTACTATTGCAGTGATATTCGATTAGTAATCCTATGTCAAATTTTTGCCAAAATGTGCCAGAAAGGATTAAATTTATATGGGTAAAATAATGTATCGTGGTGAGGAAAAGGATGACAGCGACGCCGATTAACAAAGGGTTAAGGCTACTAAAAAATTGGTAATTACATTACCCGAGCAACGCCGGGATGGGTACAGCTAGTATATATATATATATATATATATATATATATATATATATATATATATATCGCTCGTTTAAAAAAAACTACAACAGTAAACATTTCTACCATGGCTTTGAAACTATTTTGTTTTAATCTATCTTATTTTCTATTAAATGGAATGTTAACTTGTTGTGTTCGAAGTGTTTTTCTTTATGAAAAATAACGGGATTCTCCCAGATACTGTTTGAAATATAATATCTGCGGATACATATTTCAACACACTGACAAGAAATTGTTTATGATTTATTGTGCTCACCAAAGACAGCTCTAAATTTCCACCGAAAACACATACTAGTGAGTAATACTGATATGCCACCCAGACCTATTGGAGATTAATGAGTGTGCTGCCCACAGTATTATATTGAACTGCTATTGAAATTATTGGTTTGCATTAAATTATGGAAATCTGAGTCTCGAATGATGTAGCGAATTGAGGTAAATTTAAACATATTCTGAGATCAATAAAAATCATAGAAAAAAAAAGACAATTAATTTTATCTTAGAATAAGGAAAAACAACGCATTTCTTAGATTTATGTTAAGATTTGAATATTTTCCGTTAGACTTTCATAGATTTTTACATTGAATCTGTCATTCATTTCATACAAACGGTAAATACTGCAAGAATCCTAACAGATATGATAGTTACAATTTAATAACTCTGGTTTAATAAAACTCTCATTCTATTTAAGTAAAATATTTTTATATTTATAATAATGCATGATTTACTTATAAAAGCTCAGATATTTTCCTAATTTTGTCAGATGATTAAAAACTGATTTATTATAAAAATTACAAAATTTGTATTATGTATAACCACGTAAATCGGGAACCTTAAGAAAAAATTGTTCCCTTGGTGAATTTTTGCATTACTCAGAGTACAGATTAAAATTGAAGACATTGTTAATAGATAAATATATAGAAAAATGTAATAGTTTACATAGAACCATAAAATAAAATATTGAGCTTCAGCAAGGATACAAGGAAGTGGATACACGTTAGGATATAAAGTTGTTGAAAAACCAGACTCGGCAAATGACTTTTATGAAGGGTTTCTTAAACCTACGCTCGTGATAAGAAAGCCTCTCCTATAAGGGAGGAATAAAATGCAAAACGAATATGTAAGTGCACTTAAACTTTATATAACAGTTGATAGAATTTACTTTTTTTCTATCTGAACGTTAGGCAGGTATAAATAAATAAAAATTCACGTACTATTAGAACTTCATTGAAATGGAATATGCGTAGAACGACAGGATTAGGTTGTATTTGAAGGGCAAGCACTTTCCTGCAAGTATCGCGCTTATATTGCAAAGGAGAAAAGGAATTTTTTTCACGTCGGAAAAAATTCTAGATATTGTATATCAAAGTCATCATCCATATGTTTAAAATAATTTAAAATTCGAAAATTTTCCTTAAATTCATTTTTAGAAGTTAAATAATTTTCATGCATTCTGTAACATTTTTCAAGATAGGAAGTGTTTAAAATCACGAGTATGTCATATATACCTCTTGTCCAAGAACAGTCATACAATTTAATGGATTTAGGTATATTGTACAATACCTTTGAAGATGCTAAACAAGGAAATTTTGACATACTTTAATGAAAAGCGTTTTTTTTTTGGTGTGTGTGTGTGTTGGTTGTATGACATTAATTCACTCATTAAATTTCTTTATCCCCAAACTCAGTAAACATATTAAATTTGCCTCAAAAATTCAAAGCCTTTTGAGTAAGATATGTTTAGTTGTTGACAATTATGCATATAATAGGTGTGTGCGCGTATAGATAAAATATATGTGCGCATTCAAAACATAGCTAGACGTGAATATAATTATTGTAACAATGAAATTTGTAATTGGAGAAATGCGACATACTTTGTCTAAGGAGGAATTTAATTTTACTTATTAGACATCTAAAGGAGAAAAAGTTAAAAACCAAATAATAATTAAAATAACGATGAAGCTATTTTTAAAAATAATAATTAATTCCAAACATTTTTTAATTAAAATTTTCATGTTTTTATTATTTAATTTAGGATTAATTTTAGATGCAACAAAAAATTTGTGTAAGTCTCTTAATATGAACATGGATATCTTGAGATTGTATTTGATTTTTTACCCAGTATCAGTGAACATTTTTCCCAAACCGAGAGAGTTGGAGTTTGTCTGTGAGGGGGGGGGGGGGGTTCATGACAAATTACATTATCCAATTCTTGAAAAGGTAATATTTGAAAAAAATAAAAAACAAAACCTTGTAACGTTCAATTACTTGCACCTTGATATTGAATTAACATCTGTCTCTGCTCCTTCTGTTAAAAATAATATATCTATTTTATTTCCTTAAAATATAAATCAGCCAGGCAAATTCTCACACATAGTCAAAATGTAATACATAAGATTCACACTATATAAAATTGATATACGGGAAGCAATTACACCCGATGAGAAATTGCATGCACTCAAGTATATTGCTGAAAACCTTTAAAGACACTGAAGAGCAAAATTTCGATTGTTATATCATCATTATTTGTTAAAGTGTCTTTGCGACGAATTCTTAGGCATAACTACTTTTGATTTTCGAAACTTCAACCGATCTTTAAATAGTTTGATGAATTTTTGCACAACGAATTTCTTTCAAAGATGGTACATGAAGGTATGTCTTATGCCATGATTACAAACTTATTGAACTATATATTGTGATTACAAATACTTAACATTATAAAATATTAGTTGCTGATATCTCCTTCGAAGATATTCTGTCCCAAGGCCTTTGCAAATAAGTTAAGGAGAGAGGTTTTAATCGGAATCTAGAGAAGTGATTCTCCCCCTGGGAGGGGGCGTGAGTAATATTCAGGGGTACAGGGCAAAAATATTTGTACTTTAAGAACGTATTTTACTGGCATTACTTACGCATTTTAGGCCTCAGGGGATGGGGGGGAGGCGTAAGGTAAGAAGGTCTTCCAAAGGGAGAGGCCTGGCATAAGATTGAGAAATAGACCGAGAATCACTGATCTAGAGAAAATGAAGATAGCCATTTATACGATGTTTAGTTTTATGTGCTCTATGTATTCTATTCCAGCTGTACAGCATTTTCTTGAGCATCAATTCACAGAACAAAAAACACTATGTGTCTTTGAATTCATCCTGGGAGGTCAGTACTCTACCGTAATAATTTATTTTATTTCATTTTCTTGTAATTATCGAGTTTTAAGTTAATTTTTTCTATATCGCTATTCGTAATCATTCGGTTAGATAACGTCACGTGCAAACATCGATATGAGTTACAGAGCAAGAGAGTTAAGAACTGATGTTTAGTGCGCTTGAAACTGACTGGAAAGCTATTCTAATATAGTAAACTCTGGACTACTTTTGCGTGTCTGTTCGTAGAGAAAGTATTGTAAATTAAAGCATTCGAGCAACTGCATCATTTGTGACAAAGCGATTTCTATAAAAAAATTTGTTTCTGGTGCAAAACCCTTTTTAACCTGAATAGTAGTTCAAATCTTCAATAAGCCTTGAGAAAGTTGATAATGTTATTTGTGAATTTTGTACTTTCAGAGTACGTGCCATAGAATCTTCATAAAGCCCCATTTTAAGATCATCTCGTTCTCTGATGATTGAAATTTAGAAACCACAACTAGGCCGAGGGGTCAGACGTTTTTGGATGCCATAATGCATATTATACCACCCTGAATAAACCTGGTGCTCCTTTATATATACACATGAAAAAAATGTAATCGTCTTGTATTGCTTTCTTAGGGCCTGTTCACATAGGAGTCCGTTGCGTTGCGTTAACAAAAAGATGACGTTGAGACGAAAATAAACCAATCATATGCCTTCAAACGATTAGGAGTGAAATTTTTAACGCCTATGATAGGTTTATTTTCGTCTCATTGTCATCTTTTCCTTAACACAACGCAACGGATTCCTATGTGAACAGGCCCTAAATACACTCATGGACAACAAAATTAACGCACCAAGGAATAATTGCGGGATCGTAACGAAACTTGCAATGAAGGTACATGTCGGGGAGATATGCAAATGATTAGAAATGCAGCGTGATTGCGCATTACGTATAGCCGGTAGAGGGCGTTGAACATCGTACTTTGTGGAGTATAAAACAGGTAACCAAAGCTTGTTTGAGTGTGCTGAATCATTTACAAAGGAAGAGCTGAGATAGACATGATAATTATTATACTTATATTGTCTTCGAAGACTTCGAAGTCTCCTTATATTGTCTTCGAAGACAATATAAGGAGTTTTCGCAGTTTGAGAGGGAGAGAATCGTCGGGATGATGGAAGCTGGGTGGTCAGCTAGGCGAGTAGCTCGTCAATTAGGCCGCTCTGATTGTGTTGTGAGGAGGTGTTGGGACCAGTGGACCCGAGAGATGCCATGTACACGAAGACCAGGCTCAGGACGCCCTCGACAGACCAGTCGTCGAGAAGACCGCCACATCGTAAGAAATGCACGCGTATAGCCAACTGCTTCATCGGCCGCCATCCAGGCAAAGTTAGCACCTTCACTAGGTGCCTCTGTGTCTTCTCGAACCATACGAAGGTGCCTGGCTGAAGGACAGTTGGTATCGCTGCGC
The DNA here is from genome assembly GCA_907164885.2 of Dolomedes plantarius. Taxonomy (NCBI): domain Eukaryota; kingdom Metazoa; phylum Arthropoda; class Arachnida; order Araneae; family Dolomedidae; genus Dolomedes; species Dolomedes plantarius. The sequence goes on from OU015501.1 coordinate 136,641,147, forward strand.
CCATTACGGGTGCTGCTCTTGATGCCCACCCATCGACGCCTCCGTTTGGAGTTTTGCCGCGCGCGAGGAAACTGGACTGCAGCGGAATGGAACCAGGTCGTCTTTAGCGACGAATCCAGATTCAATCTCGGTAGTGATGACAATCGTGTTCGTATGTGGAGAGCCCGTGGTGAACGCTTCAATCCTGCCTTTGCTGTACAGCGACACATCGCTATCACAGCTGGTGTGATGGTATGGGGTGCCATTGCCTACAATACACGGTCACCCCTAGTATTGTTCCGTGGCACCATGACAGCCCAGCGGTATGTTCATGAAATCCTGCAACCACATGTGTTGCCACTCATGCAACGGCTCCCAGGAGACATTTTTCAACAACACAATGCTCGGCCTCATACGGGAAGGGTGTCACAAGACTGTCTCCGCACTGTTACTACCCTTCCTTGGCCTGCCCGATCCCCAGATTTGTCTCCAATCGAGCATATCTGGGATCATTTGGGATGACGAGTTGAGCATCCCAAGAGTTTGAACGAAATAGATGCAAGGTTACAGCAAATATGGAACGACATGTCTCAAGACATCATACAGAACTTGTATGACTCAATGCCCGATCGTATCGCATCGTGCATTCGCGGTAGAGGGGGTCCAACGGAGTATTAACTTCTCCGTTCTTTTGCCTTTTTCTCTGAAATAAATTATCCTTTTTCTTTGATTTTCTTATCATTTACTTACATCAAAGTAGTCATTACGTATGTAAAATTTCGTTTCATTTTGACGACTCCTTCTTGGTGCGCTAATTTTTTTGTCCATGAGTGTATATTTCAAAGAAAAGAACGGTTTTTATATAGATAAGTGTACTAAAAGGAAATAACATGGCCTCTTCGTAATAGTGCTTTTTCATATTATATCTACATTAAACGCTTAAACAGAGACAAATAAGCCTTGTGGGCAACATTACATGATTTGCAATTTTTTACAGTTGAAAACTCTTTACAAATGGGGATTACGAAAAATATTTTATCAAATATTACAGCATAGTAATAAGAAGAAAATTTAAATATAAGAAATTTATTATGTTTCAGTAAAAAAAGTCTCAGTTTCTATATCCTTCTTTAAATTTATTTATAAAATACCAACTCACTTTTACCGATACGTATGATTTCAATACTCGTAGCACTGTTTTCAGTAACGTTTTTTAGTAAATGATATAATTCAGAGGGAAAAAATTTCTGTATACATGTATTCAAATGTATACATTTGGAATGTATATTACGCCTTAATTTCTAATATTTACAACTCTGATAAAGCTAGAATATCAGGTGAGTACAATATTTAGGTGTAATTTTTTTACAGGCAATTTCGAATAGTCAAACAAGTTACATCAACAGTAATTGAGCAATATGTATGTAAATGTTCTCTGATCATTCGTTCTGCTTTTGTTTTACGTTATACCTTCTCAATGAAAACAAGAAAATAAAAGGATTTCCCATTCAGGGTGGGAGATATTATCATGTTTATATTTGCCTTTTCAGACACTTAATATTCATATTAACATAAATTTTCTTTTCAATTGTTCTGAAATCATATAATCTATATATATAAAACAGTTCCGTAACTGACTGACTGACTGACATACAACGCACAGAACAAACCGTTGGATCTAAAGGGCTGAAATTTTGCATGGAGAATCTTCTTATAGTGTAGGGGTGCACCAAGAAATATTTTTTAAAAATTCTTCTTAGATTTTTTAAAATTAAATTTTTAAGCTGTTTAAGTAACTTTTTAAAGTTTCCATTTAAGATAATAATTTGAGGGTTACGAATTTTATATCACGAGAAAGATCATAAAAATTGCTTTAAAATGAAATCTTTTTCGAATCTTTACCTCTATTTTCTGATTTTCGGTGAATTTTTAAACATTAAATTTTGGAATTGAATTTATTAAATGCTGATCACGTAATTTCTTTTTCTGGTACTTTAAATAAATTTATCGTCCCGTCCATAACAATAAAATAGACAAAAAATATTCTTTCACTTGCTAATGCGGCAGACGATTGGACATTATCCAAAATTATATTAAAATACAGTAAAAGATATGTTCCTCAAACTGTACTATATTAACTGTACTATATTCTTTAGTATGTCCTATTAGATTTAATTTGAATATTTTCTTCTAGATTATTTTGTCTATAACAATATCGCTTACGATTCTTTTATAAATATATTTTTTTTTGTTTTTCTACATCAATTGTATATATTGATCGTCGTATTTATTATACATATATATATACACCGAAGTGGCACTGAATTAGGGATACCTACCTAGTAACGAGTTGGGCATCCTCTGGCCGTTATAATGGCTGCCACACGATGAGGAATAGATTCAACAAATTTCTGGAAACGTTCCACGGGAATGGCTTGCCAAATATTGGCTAAAGCTGTCCATAATTCAGTAAGGTTCTTTGGTGCTGTGTGATGGCCTTTCACGCCTTGTTCGAAAACATCCCAAAGATGCTCAATAGGATTTAAGTCTGGGCTTCTAGGTGGCCAATTCATGACAGAGAAGTCAGAGGAATGCTCATCCAACCAGCCAGTAGCCAACCGGGACTTGTGAGAGGTACAGTTCTCTTGCTGGAAAACTCCATTACCGTGCGGATAACAGAACAGCATAAACGGATGGAGGTGATCACCCAGCAACTCTACGTACCGAATTGCATTGAGGGATGTTGGTACACGCACCAAAGATCCCAAAGTGTGCCACGAATAAACACCCCAGACCATGATTGAGCCACCATGCCCTTGTACAGTTCCAGCCAGGCATGCAGGATCCATGGCTTCATTAGCCTGACGCCATATTCTCAGCCTCCCGTCAGCGTTAAGTAGTCGGAATCGAGACTCATCACTCCTTGCTATTCGTTTCCAGTCCTCTACACTCCAGACTCTGTGCTCTCTTGCCCAGGCAAGACGTGCAGCCCGATGGCGAGTATAGAGCAATGGTACTCTCGTAGGTCGACGGCTCCCGAAACCCATACGGTGAAGCGAGCGTTGCACAGTCCGTTTACTGACTGTACGACTGGCACCGTCATTAAACTGGGTGTCAATTTGAGCTAATGTTTGGCTTCGCTGGCTACGTACAATACGCCTGAGCCGTCTCTCACCACGCACTGTCAAGGCTAATTGTCCTTTGCAGATTGCCCGATCGCTAGTTTTTTCCACCATCCATGTATTCTTGGTATACTCTTGACACTGTCGACCTTGAAAATCCTAGTTGTCTGACGATTTCGGAAATTGAATGGCCCATGCGTTGCGCACCTACGATTTGTCCGCGATCGAAGGCGTCTAAATAAGCAGTTTACCTATACTGGCAATTCCAACAACTAATTCAGAACAATCACAGTACGCGCTATATTTGCAGTTACCACAGCGCCCTCACTTGCGCATACATGATGCGCAGCGCTACACAATTTGCATAGGCTTTTCTATCCTAAATTCAGTTGCACTTCAGTGTATATATATATATATATATATATATATATATATATATATGTTGACATTAATTGCATACATTGACCGTTGTATTTAATTTGAATGTACTCCGTAGCGAAGTGCAGGTTTTCAGCTAGTTACTGATAAATTGTTTAGTTACTGAATTGCTAGTTACTCAACATTCCTTTCAGATTGAAAAATCGATGGTTCTATTACAAATTCTTATTGCGCGGAGAATGGATAATAAAAAAATTGCATACTGTCAGCCAATAAATTTTATGCTTAAGGAAAGACCATTTTAATATTAATAAAGACAGATAAAAAAATTGCGACGGTTAAATGAATATCACACACTATCATTAATAGTGTCCAATAATTTCAAAATTGCAAAATTTTCATTCATCCAAACATTTCGACTAACATTTTGGATAACTGCAAGAACATTTAAAGATAAATGTAACTTCAACTTTAAAATATATTAAAATACTCCCCACTGCAAAAAACAAATAAAATTTTTGTAAAGTTTTGTAACGAACAATTATATTTTACCTGCATACTAAATGTAATTCTTGACGAGTTGCGGGAAGAGCTGAATCGTCTCTCTCTGCAATGGCTTTTAAAATTGTCAAACAATATTCAAATTCTTGGTCTGTGCAGTTCTGATCATTTTCAGCTAGACTACCTATAAAAATAGAAACAAGTTACCTTTATGTTTACCCACAGCACATAAGTAGACAGAAAATGATTTATTTCAATTCCATAGTTCAAGATAACTTTAACTAACGTAAAACCTCGAGTATAATATGCACTTCGTTTCACACTTTAGTCCGCAAAAATGAGGGTGCGTATTATACTCGCGTGCAAAAAAAACGTAGTTTTAAACATTGGATAGACGAACGTACAGCAGCTGTGAGACATTGTCGTAACACGGGTGCGTGCGCATCTGCACTCCGTGATTCATCCCCGTTTACTAAGCAGGTATTCCTTTTAAACAAACGGAACTCACAGTTCGTATCGCACACAAGTTCCTTTAAAACAGGTCCTTTGAAATAGTGATAGATCCCGGTTGTTGCAAGTGCAAAAAAATTAATATTTTATTTTATTTATTTCCCTCAAATTTTCATCAAGACGGTCCTATACGGCAGCAGAAAAAGTATCAATTGTTAAACGTGAGATGACAGTGTGAATGACATATTATGGGAAAATGGGAAGTTGTCATCAAATGAGGATGATGATGTTGATATACCGGGTGGTTATAATTAAACTTTTCCTATAAGCGGCATCCTACAGCGCAAACGGGTGAACGGAACACAGCGAAATTTTGTATATGGGCTGTACACGAAATGCGCTCACGGAATTTCGAAAGAAAAAATTTGGTTCCAAAATGTCCACCAGAGGGCGCCTTTTCGGGAAAAACATGAAATTTAAAACAAAAAATCCCCAAAACGGAATACAGAGACAATATTAACATTTATTGACTAGTTTCTGATCACCTTGTCATCGAACCACATTAAGTAAAGGTAAGGGAGAAACAAAAACAGTTCAGTTTGCAGAAACAAGAACATATTAGGACGAAATTGCACAAGAGGAACACGTTAGCCGGATCTAACTCCATGCGATTTCTGGTTATGGGGCTATTTAAAAAGTTTGGTGTATCGTGGAGGTGTTGCGACGTTGAATGACTTAACGCTTCATCTGCGAAGCCTCACAACTGATCAGTTACGATCTGCTGTTGTACACACTGTCCATCGACTTGAAATTTTGCAGGTGAATGAAGGTGGTCACGTGGAGCAGCTTTCCCTATATCGTCCTGGACACGATTAACAACTGCTCCTCTTGTGCAATTTCGTACTACTCTATTCTTGTTTCTGCAAACTGAACTGTTTTTGTTTCTCCCTTACCTTTACTTAATGTGGTTCGATAACAAGGTGATCAAAAACTAGTCAATTAATAGTATTCCGTTTTGGTCGTTTATTGTGTAAAATTTCATGTTTTTCCCGAAAAGGCGCCCTCTGGTGGACATTTTGGAACAAAATTTTTTTTTTCGAAATTCCGTGAGCGCATCTCGTGTATAGCCCATATACAAAATTTCGTTGTATTCCGTTCACCCGTTTGCGCTGTAGGATGCCGTTTATAGGGGAAGTTTAATTATAACCACTCGGTATATTATGACGGCACCAATACTTATGACATGGACGCAACAACAATAGATGAGCTGTATTCTAGTGAAAGTGATAAAGACTGATAATTTGACAGTATTGTTTGGTTTGAATAAAAATTTAAGTTTTTTTCTAGTGAATTTAATGTTTTCGTTTTTTTTATTACAAATTTTATTTACAAATTTTATTTACAAATTTTTTAAGTAAAATATTGAAAAGTTATGGATGCGTATTATAGTCGAATTGTAATTTTTTCCGAAAATTTCGCGCAAAATCAAGCATGCGTATTATACTCGGGTGCGTATTACAGTCGAAATTTTACGGTAAGTAGAATGGTATCGTAATTGTATTAAAAGGCAAATACTTTAATACTTCAATCTAAATAATACTTCAATCTAAATACTTCAATCTAATAGAAAGGGCTTAAAGCATCTCTTGAAAAATATCAAAATTGTCTTCTTGTTCATGCTGCACATAATAAATGAGTGCACCTGAGTTTGTATCGAAATACAAATATATATATTTAAACACATATTTTGGACAGAAAATTGGACTGAAATGGAGCGTTACCTGAATACTGAAAAAAAAACGGGGTTACTTGATTTTTTTGTAGATCTGTTAAACAATGATGTTCCTTCTCTTTTGCTAGTAAGTTTCTTTTTACAAGTAAAACTGCTCCATAGCTACTTTATGAACATGCCAGTAATAGAAGGTTTTGTTCATCATTTATATTCAGACTGAAAGCTCACATGTTCTGTTTTATCTTAATTTTGCAAAAGGGAGTTATAGTGAATCCCTACAATGTATAGTATTAGGTTTTTCTTTTCTAAAGTTGGTGCCCTCAAATTAAATGCAGTACAATGAACCAAATTGTGAAGTATTTTTCTATATATGTTCCCCTAAGTAATCGATAATTATTTCATTTTTACTTTTGAGAGAAAGATTTTCCTTACAATACAATTATTTCTAAAAATAGCAATCCGGTTTTCAAAAATGATATACACCTAAAGAAATGGAAAATAAATCATGCAGTTTCTCTGACTAATATGGCAGTTTCAGAATATCCTTCAAGCATTTTACCGTTGTCTGGTCTTTTTAATAAGATTGTATTTTTGGTGCAAATGCCAGAGAAAAACTGTAGCAGGATAAAAATAAATAACACACAGATACATGTAAAAATAAATTTCCTGTTGATGAAGAAATAGTCTGTTATTTTTCCCCTTCTTCCACTTTATTTATAACATGAACTAGACACAAGATAGCAGGGCGTTAATTTCTTTTACTTTTGTCTGTGAAGATCGTACAATATCCTTGCATTATGATTTCAAGAAATATATTTTTTTTCAATGCGGAGGCACTTGTCGTTAAACATTCGCCTATACTACGCCGCAGTTTTACTGTCCATTTTATTATGGGGGCACCATATAGGCGGACAGCAATACCCCCTATGAAGGGAAGAATACAAACAGAGGCATTATTTCAAGAAATGAGACACACATGCGAAATGTTAACCAAATATATATATGAATGAATAGACTTCTCTCTATTACCCTAGTATTAAAATAATATTTCTTTATTAGTAGAATACGTATTTTAAGAGTTGTGTAATTTAAACAAAGAGATAGGGAGCAAAGAGAAATATCATTCGATTCAGTGTTGCCATTGTAGTCAGACTCATTCCCTATCGAACAAATGTCGTAATTTCGATTATTTATGAGACTAGTAAAACGAATGCAAAGCTTAGTAAACACCGATAAATTTAATGATCTTGATATACATTCCCTCATGCACAAAAAATGTTTTCAAATTGAAAAGCAAATTTTCATTTAACATTAACATATTTATAACACCCTATAAAAATGTATACTTAATAAATATAACTAAGTGAAATCAATGAATAATTCATGTATTAGTGTATAAAAAGGAATTAGTCTAAAAATAATTCTGATAGATTTTTCATGAAATATTATATATAAATTGAATGAAGAACTTATGTATGCAAGGAACAGAACACTTAATTTTAATAAAAATTTCAAGCATAAAATATAGTTTTCAAATAAGAGTGTTTTCTTTCAGTTTTTTTTAAAGCCCCTTCATTTCACTTTAAACGATATCGAAATATTGTTATTACGATATGAAGAAACCAAAAAAGCTTTAGCGATTTTTCTTCAAAAATGCAATCGATTGAAACATGATAAGGTATGTTACATAAAAGAAAAAATTGCTAATAATCCTAAATACTAAGAGTCAATATTAAAGTATCATGTCAAAAATTGCTAGCATTATGCAACATAATTGTAACAAATATATTCAGTCATTTTCCCAAATAAAATTCCTTCAAGCATATAATATTTACATCTCCTTAATTTATATAATGTTTAAATATTTTATGCACTTCATACACGCATTCAGAACTATTTTGAAATCGGAAAAATGCGAGGAAACATATCATAGAAAAAAAATAACAAATTAAAAGTGTCGATGAAAAGTCTTTAAGAAGTGTTGGTAAAATAAATATTTTCTTTATTTAGAATATTAATTCGAAAAGCTTATGTATATGAATATTCAATTAACGATAAAATAAAGCACGCAACAAAATGTAAGTAACATGATGTCTTACAATATTTCGATGTGTAGAAAAAATTTTTTAATGCACCTAGGATTCAAAGATATATTTCCATAAGTTAAGTTTTTCAGATATTTTAAAACTTAATCATATATACATACATAAACGCATGATTTTTATCTCAAAAATGATTTATTTATCAATAAATACTACCTAACATAAACATATTATAAAATTATTATTTAGGTAATGTAACGACTAAGATTAATATTTAAAAAGCATATTCCAGAAAGCTTTTAAAGGGTTCTTAGAAAATTAAAGATTACAAAATTTTATTTTTTCCGAGAGAATGTGTTCTATTAATATTTAGTATAGTGATATTTATCATCATATTTAATCATTTAAAAAAACAAATTAATTGCAAAATTCAATTAGCCGATTTTGCATTTCTGTTTGGAATATTTTTGTAGGAGAAACGTTTCAAATAAGTGATGTTAATTTTATTTTTGTATTTTGCAATAACTTTCTTTTCTCTAAAAGTCAATAGACCTGTATTATAATACCGTAATTTGTATTTTATAATAAACTAAAAATCTTTTATGTACCCGTGCAAAAATTTTATTTGCAAATATTTGTATTTTTTTAAAAGAGGGGTGTTCCTTTTCTCTAAAAGTCAATACACCTGTATTATAATACCGTAATTTCCATTTTATAATAAACTAAAAATCTTTTATGTACCCGTGCAAAAATTTTATTTACTAATATTTGTATTTTTTTAATACGAGGAGTGTTCCTAAAGTAAGATTCGTCATTATTTTTTTCACACGGAAACTTTATTGCCAAAACAAATACGCCATGGCTTCATGAACTGTACACCTTGCACTATTTTTCGACATAGTCGCCACCGACATTGAGACATTTGTAGTAGCGTGCAATCACTTTGGAGAAACCACTTTGGTAAAAATCGGTGCCCTGCGATGCAAGGAATTATCGCACAGCCTGCTCCACCTCAGCATTGTTTTGGAAGTGAGTCCCCGAAAGTGCGGTCTTCAATCGCGGCAGGGAACAGGTGAAAGTCCGATGGGGCAATATCGGGGCTGTAGGCCGGGTGATCCAATCTCTCCCATCCGATGCAACAAATCTAGTGGCACCGGAAGAGTCAAATATAGAGGGGGGGGGGCAAAGTAAAATATATTAAAACTTTTACACCTTTATTATTAAAAATACATATATACGGTTATAAAAAATAAACTTTTATGTTATTTTATGTTATATTATGCCCTATCACACGTCAACGTGTACGCGTTTCAAATGCATCGGATTCAAGATTCCCTTTCGCGATGCAAAAACATTGTGTAGGGTTGCTTTTGAATCGCAAAAGCAAACGTCTGGCATTGACGTTTAAACGCACTTGCGTACATGAAATTGGCGATTAATCGCTCCTGCGTATATGGAATGACGTTTATCGCGCTTGCGTTAACGAGTGTGAGGTGGCAATTTAGTGTTTAGTTTTGTTAGGCTTTATGATTTTAAATGAAAATTCTAATATTTTACGAGCGCTAGATAGGTAGAAACAAAAAATTCAATTTTCGGGGGGGGGGGGGGTAAGTTCCCTCCCTTGCCCCCCCCCCTTTCCGGCGCCACTGAACGAGTCTGATCTTGCGTGAACGTTGATGTGTGTGATTTTGCGTTGTCGTCCAAGAGTCAACACCGCCACTCAAAAGCCCTGGTCTCTTTCGTCGAATGGCGGGCCTGAGTTTGGTGAGGGTGTCGCAGTAGTGACAGTCCGCCATCGTCATTTGAACTGGAATAACTTCGGGCACGCCGGTTTGCTGTTACTCTTTCTTCTTCGGCGCTCTGCGCATGCGTTATTCCTCCTCTGCTGACGCTCCTTCCGTCGCTGAACCTGCAACGGGTGTGGATTCTTATGGCGATTGTTTGTTTCACTTGGTGTACCATCTTCTCTTTAAAAAAATGATGAAACTTACTTTCGGAACATCCCTCGTATTTAACCAATTTAGAAATATGAAATTATGCCTCTCTGACAAATATTATTTTATAATCTTCAGCTAACAAAATAAATGCATTGTTCTTTGTCATGGTCACAGTAATCGGCACAGGCAACGAATATATGTATTCTCATTTGTATCATTCAATGGTATCCCAATAAATATAATCCAGGGGATAGCCGAATGGATAGATCGCTGGCGGAATCGGCTTTAAACTGTAGGTCCCGGTCTAATTAGCCCTCGTGTAGCAAAAAGTTGACCGTAGCGCTCCATACTAAACCAAATAAAGGTTATCAACATTATTTAGCATGTGCTGAGGGCTCTTTTCATTGTTTAAGCGTTCAAAAGTTTATTGACTGAAAGGATGCTTTCTTTCATACGCTTAGAACAACGTCCGTTTATGCATGAAAGAAATGTATCAAGAAATGTATATAAATCGCTTTGGAGATGGCCACTTCCAGCAACATGAGATCGAAGCTACTGTGAAAAAAATTAGCACAGATGTACGATGGTGAAAAACATAAAATGATCAGGGGAAAAAACACGTCACTCTGACACGTGTATGGATGTCACCCAAGGTTTGCTTTTTTATTGGGAATTAATTTTCCAAGCTCTAGATAAGAACCTCTAGATCAAAAAGCATTTGTGAGATATAAATTTCGTCTGTTTACGCTACTTTTTTCATTGCGAGCAACCTGCATTTCCCTTTTCGATGCATTAAAAGCCTTTCCCTGTAAGAAACCATGTAAAAATTATTTTTTTTTTGTGCCCAGGATTTTAGAACCGATTTTAGCTATATTTGGGGCGCTGAATCTAAATATTAAATCGGTTTTTCTCTATCAGCTCTACTTTTTTAGGTACAGTAAAACCTCATTTATCCCGACTGACTAGGACCCTAGGCCATACGGACAATCGAAAATCAGGATAATCCGGGAAATATGGGTTAAAAACTATACACAATCCTTAACTAAGAAGACTTTCTTTTGTAACAAAATAAATTACATATTGTTTACAAGACATTAAAAAACATAAAAATAACTTTTCTCATCATTTCTTAACAAAGAATTGGTAAGTCTAGTAACGTTTTCTTAAACTCAACAAAAAGTATTTTATCACCATAATTTATTGTACAATCTATGCAGGAACTGTACATTAAATCAAACAAAAAAGCGAATATTTGGCGTACGGGTAATTACGCTCTTTTTATCACAGTTAAAAATTATTATCTAATGTGAACATTAAATAAAAATGATGTCTACAAATCTGATCCGCATTATCGGGAGATCTGAATCAACTAGAGCTGGATAAACGAGGTTTCACTGTACACCCACCTTTCTATCAATGTTATTTGTTATTCAATGCATTCAAGTATAGCTGATTTGTCCTCCTGGGAAAAATGCGTCTTCGTGAATATTTACCAGATGATTGGCACCTATTTATTGACAGCTCAATGCGAAGTTTGAAATGTGTCCTTATATACAATGGGAACAAATATGTTTCAATACCAATTACTCAGCGAAAATGAAAGAAGAATATGACACCGTAGCTTCAGTATTGGAGAAGATAAAGTATCATGAACATCAATGGGTGATTTGTGTGGACTTCAAAATGGTAAACTTTCTCCCTGGACAGCAAAGTGGCGATACCAAATATCCGTGCATCGTGTGCCTCTGGGATAGCAGAGATAAAGTACACCACTGGGTTAGAAAAGAGTGGCCTAAGAGAGAAAACATGGACGTTGCAGAAAAGAATGTCATTAACAACCCCTTGAATCATCTTTTCTGCACTGCATATCAAGCTGGGCCTAATGAAGCAGTTTGTAAAGGCCCTTGATAAGAACGGATCATGCTTTGCATATAAAGGGAGGGGGGAATGCATAAGTTGATTATGGAAAAAAGTAAAGCAGGAATATTTGACGACCCAGAAATAAGACAACTCATTAAGGATCCTGCCTTCGTAAATTCCATGAATGAGGCTGAGCGAAAAGCCTGGACTTCATTTGTTGCAGTTGTCGGAAATTTTCTGGGCAAATACAAAGCTGAAAACTATGTTGATCTGGTAAACGAGATGCTAAACAGTTTCAGATCCCTTGGGGGTAACATGAGCATTATAAGGTGCACTATTTACAGAGCCACTTAGACCATTTTCCTGAAAATTTAGGAGACACCAGTGAGGAACAAGGTGAAAGATTTTACCAGGATATTAAAACTAAGGATCGACCTTTACCAAGGAAGATTGGATACGCACAGATATACAGCAAACATGCGATTATTCAACAAATACGAGCTGTGTTTTAAATATATGCAAATAAATTGCAATAAAAAGCTATTTGTAAAACGGTGGATAATTTATACTTTGCTCACAATAAATTGGCAGTCATGTCCAAAACGAATCTCATGAAAGCTAAAGAACTCCAACCAGGATACCATCAACTAAAACCTACTGGGTTTATGTGCAAAGTGTGATGCACTTTTAATATTTAAAAATTTATAGCAGTGAATATTTTGTATCATTGCTTATTATATCGACACATTTTTTGCTTAAAAATTCAGTTATGGTACATTTCTACTCATAAACATTACTTTTAAATAAGCACAAGCTGAAACATACAGGGAAATTAACCACACTATATGATGTATTTGCTGAATAAACAAATATTGCAATTTTTTCATCACAGTCAATGATTTTATGTAGCTTTCTCCGAAAATTTGCTTTTGAGTTTTAAAGAATTTGGCGTTAAGGATGTTGTTTTAAATATGATACCTTGCTAATTTCAATCGAAATATCGGTGAAATCGGATAAAGCACAAACAATGATAGAAATAATTACTTTATAAGAACTCTTATTGTCTAGATAACATGATATTTAAACTTCTGCGCTTTGGATTTACACTTTTAATATGTCATTTTAAATAGTCTCTTTATAAAGTTTCCAGAGTATTTTGGAAACTCGTAGTTATCACTTGGTGTCATTTTCCACTTTCTCAAATTCAAAGTACTTAATAGATATCATTCCGCTATAAAACCGACTTGAAAATTTTAACCATATTCAAAGATGAAGAAAGGAAATAACATATCTCCATAACCTATGCATAAAAAGTAAAGTGTTATCCATTTTTGTCGATATAGAACTTAGGTGTACATTAGCTTTTTTTTTTAAATGGTCAGAGCAAAAGCCTCTTCCTCTATATTTGGTACCTGCCCTCCTGAACTTTATGTAAAATAATGTATAAAACCTGGTAATCGGCAGTTGAAAACATCTGCAATTTTTCTGTATATTATAATCACTATACAAACTTAAAAATTTGGTCGATTTGTTCAAAAAAATTGAAGAAAATAAAGGGATTTTGAACTTTCTCTCATGAAACACAATGAACTGAGAAATAAGTACACCATAAAAAAAATATTTAAAAACATCTAAAGAAACAGAAATCAATGTCATTAAAACATCTTCAATGACTGCAAAAATAACACATACATATTTACAAATTGATTACGAACGAAATAAACTTGCCGCTCATTACCACAAAATAAGAGATTAGCCTGACAAAAACCTAATTTCAACTTTAGTGCTCTTCAGTAGTGTTAAATTTAATCTTATAAGGAGATCTAGAAAGTACAATTCTTAGCTTTGTAAATAAAACTGTAATGAACCATCGAAAGGAAATAAGAAGCGTGAAGTGCCAATGATGTACCTTAGGGCTGTGAAATAATTTCATTTTCATTTAAATGAATGGTTTAAACGGTTAATGTTTAATTCTTACTTCAAACCACATTATTTAATGTCGTTTTGAATTTAATTGTTTTTGATTTTTTACGGTGTTTATTTGTGAGGTTTTTGTATTTTTATATCAATGTAATAAAGGTATTTCCCAGTAAGTGCAGTTTACCAGTATTTATGTATGTATTTCCGATTTATTATTTTAAACTTTAACTATAATTCCCGAATAATTTTTGCTAATAATAGTTTTTAATATCTTTCAGGAAGCATTTAAAATTATGTTTAATTTTTTCACCATTCCCCTAAAATCTATAAAAATAATTAATTAGAAGTTCAAGATGTCCAGAAGTCATCGAGATTGAAATATGGGACAACGCACGCAGTTGTAAAAGGGATCTGAATTTGATTTAATATTATCCTGAATAATAGAATAACTACATCCCACATAATAAAACGTAAACGAAACTTCTTGATATAATGGCTGAAACTGATAAATATTTTTAATTATTTGATTATCTCAAAAGAAGAGAAAGCTTGTTAGAAAAAATAGGTATCTGTACCACTAAAATACATAGAGTTATAAATTTTATTTTGAAACAGATCTTGTATGCGTCGAACGGATTTTTTCTTTTGTCTCAGTACAAAGTTATTATGAAAGGTTTTTCTGATTTATGATCTAAAATTTGTAGATATTCTTGCACAGTAATTTCAGATAAGCCAGACACTTCTTTTAAGTAGAACGGAGGTTTAATTTAACGATCGTCTCACAGATAAAAAAGATTTCTCTCCACAATGAGACAGCGGCTTCAAAACCTTTCGAAAATTTGAAAAACAGATATAAAATTCTGAGACCGTCCATTTCATTTCAACTGATTTGCGGTGTTAGTGATTTGAATATCAAACCATCTAGACTGCTTTTATTCCCCCACCAAGTTTTAAAGAATTCTATATCAAATATATAAAAGAGTCTACTTTGGAAGCTGTGAAAAGTCGTCGACTAAATCAAATATATGAGTGAAAAAGAAGACCAGACTGCAAGTATGATTTTAAGTAGTTTTTTTTTTTTTAACTTTTTTCATTTTATCGTATAAAATGACGGTGCAGTCACTTTTTTACTTATTTCTCAAAATACCGTGAATATAAGATATTTTCATGTGTTATATTAAAATTTTAGAATTAAGATTCATTTTTCGAAATTGAATTCCCTTTTTGGAAGAACTTTCGTTTTTGGCAAGAGATTTTTTTTCGCAAATTTGATAAAGGAAAATAATAAAAATCATATTACAGATTCACATAAACAAATGCTGACTGACAGATTTTGATAAATATTAAAACATTTATTATTAAAGAAGAAATTGAGAAATGTTAGTAATTGCCGTTTATTTTAGGGAAATAAGGTTCTGAAATAATAAAATGTTATCTAATCCTTATTTATCGAATTATCTAGTACAAAATGTGCTTTACAGTTTGGACATAATTATACTAGTTTAGACATTTACGCTTTACTTATTAAAAATAATATCGTGCAGTACGATATATTCACGCATTGCCATTAAATAATATTTTATTGTAAAAATAATATCGTACAGTACGATATATTCACGCATTGCCATTAAATAATATTTTATTGAATAAGTAGAAGGAAAATATAAAGTACACTATTTCCTTGTATTCAATATGAAGATATTGTACTGCTCTCATACATAACCGAATACAATAGAAATTTACTTATAGAAAAATATGTATTATTTATTTCAAAGCTGGCACATTTTAAACTTTTTAGTTAGCTGATCCATGATTAATTTTAATTTGCTTGTTTTATATCTTTAAATAAAATAAACCATGATTATGTATATGAAACCATAGTTATAATAAGTAATCATCATATCTCCATAGAGAGTTACTTGCTAAATCACAGACTTGTCTTTTTCCAATTTAACTAACTCTGTTTATTTACTCTACTACAAATTCCTTTTTCTCGTTATTATTCATTTCTGAGCACATAATATTTGTACATAAATAAAATGTACAAACTAAGTATAAGTACTGTATATATATAAATGTCTTCTCAATTTAACTTTTGACTACGGAAGTTATCGGAATCAGCTTCATCTGTTTTGAACTGGATTGTAACAGAGAAAATCAGTTTATAATTTTTTCTATGTGTTAGAGAAAATCATAAAAAATGTCCCTACAGCGACATAGCCAAAAATTTCATGGGTGAAATTCAATTTGTCACGGAGACTGGAGAAGAAAATTAGATTTAAAGAAAAGAAACATTCGATGTCATATTAGTAAGTCATGAGTGAACTGTTGATACTGTGCTTATAGCTTAATTTAAAAAAAAGTTCGTAAAACGGAATAGCATGAGAAGCTTGTTTAGTAAATTACTAGTGATACATAAAGCCGTATATAGCTGTTACGCTCCAATGTGAGAACTCTTTTTAAAAATTGAATATTTTGGGGTTCTAATGACATGACATATTCAACTTTACAAGGTTAACACAAAAGAATAATGCTATAGACGAGAGGTGGGGAACGTGCGGCCTTCCTAAAAGCTAGCACTTGTATTAATTAATATTTAATTATATAGATTACAACAATTTCCAAATCAATAGAGTTAAATAAAGAACGGCATGAATGTTTTTTTTGTTATTTTTCTATATAATGCACCAAATTGTTAAAACTATATCTAACTATAATAATTTCATAAAAGTCGCATTTATGGGTTCATCAACTTATGCGGCCTCCTTTATTAATACCTAATTTACTTGTGGCCTCTAATGGTAAAAAGGTTTCCCACCTCTGGTATAGACTTTCCCTATAGATTTTATAGCAAGCTAACTACAAAGCGGGAGAGTCCGAGCTTGATTCTTTGAATTGTCAAGATTTTAAAAAAATAAAACAGTATATTCAAGCAAAAGAACGCACTTTATTAAATACACCAGTCCATATGATATTCAAAATCAGTTTTCTTCTCATAAAATCTGAATACATTGCGAGAAATTTGCCCAGTCAGCTGCAGATTTTATCGCTATAGTAACTTCTGCTATCTGAATTTAAAGTCAGGCAAAACAGCCAGGTTCTAGTCTGGTAGCGTTCAGACGTAGCTGGAAATCCCGTATAGAAAGATATATAGGAAGTTATTTTGAAAAATAATCAATCAATGAATACTTTTTTAGAAGAATCTTTCTTCAAGATAAATATTTGTAATACCAATTTAAGAAAGAGAGTAAATTGAAATCATGCGTGGGAAACCCCCGTATTCAGCTTTCGACAATTGACAATAAATAATTAGCAAAGAACTAGCGATCTGTGAGTTATTTAAAAACCAAATAAAAATGTCTGAATCAAAGAATAACATAGTTGAAACTGGTAGAGTTAAATTTATGAATTATTACTGAATTACTCTTCAATAATGCATTTCTTGCATTCAGATAAAGGCATTTCTGCATTTTTATTGTAATGATGATGGAAATCAATTTATTTTCACGCGATACACATCAGGAGAATTCTACGCCTTAAGTGAGAAAATGTTTCATGTATTCTGATGATACATCACGGGAAAGAAAACATCAATTTCTAGCTGTATTCGAGAGTTCCAGAAATTTATTCCCTAGAATGTTATACTTTATTTGGTGGGCAAAAAAGATTTTTGAAATGAAGTTGAATAATGCAGGTCATTTTGTGTGACTTACGAAATATATTGCGTAGACGAGTTTGGGTTTATTTAGCGTAAGCTATTCATTTAAAAACTTTTCATCCATAATCACAAATCTTGCAGAATTAAATAAAATTTGAGATAAATATATATCAAAATTTTACTTCAGGAGTTATATAAGATAGTAAGAAGTAATATAAGATAGTATAGAAGAAATGATGAAATATAAATCAAATTTGTTCTTAAAAGTTGCTAGAACTTATTTACATTAAATAAACAGTGTAAATATAAATAAAGTTAAGTATTAAATATGACTTCTGACGATAAAACAGTTGGTACCTTAATTACTTATAAAAATACGCAATACCGTATAAAAAATAATGGAGATAGGCAACTGTTTGTTTTTACTGATAATTAAATAGACCACGTTGTCTAATCTGTGAGATATTTTATGTTTTTACTCAGTCTGATCCATAGTTTAATTATGGATAAAATTAGGGAAATATTGCTAGTTATAATGATTATTACAAATACTATGCAGAGTATTTGGAAAGGAGTGCAGTGCCATAAATGAATGTATACAGAATTGGTGAAAAATAATTAAATCAAATTAATTTAAAAAATAAAAGGATTTTTTAAAATATTCCAGTACGAACCTTCATTTTAATATTCATAAAAACGGGTTTTGAAAAGTCACAACTATCACACCTATATTTCTTGAATCTTGCATGTGAAATCAATGACGTTAATTTTTAGTACTCAGCCTAATATGCAAGTGAAATAATATATATATTTATTTATATATATATATATATATATATATATATATATATATATATATATATATATATATATATATATATATATATATATATATATATATATATATATATATATATATATATACAGATATAGATATATTAATAAGCCCATTACATTATTCTTTCTACTTAAAAGGTTTCTACTAAAAATTGTGTACCAAAAGCACATTTTTACCTTTCTACTAGAGGCAAACATTTTGTGCGGGTTTCTGACTTTTTATTAAAAGTTTCCCGTAAACACACGAAACAACCGGAAGATATCTACAAAAGTAGATTCTATGATGAATACTTGAGATTTGTCTATCACTTGCAAACATTTTATGTAGAAACGGGGCGAAAAAAGCGTGATCACGCGAGTTTTCGCTTTATCAGATTCTTGCATGATATAGTTGTAAACGTGGAAACGTGGATCTGACCACACACATTAAATGCTGAAAATACATTTTTACCCCGTGGTATGGACATTGCTATAGAAGTTACTTAAAAATTATAGCTTATGAGATAAATTTAATATCTGTTCATTGATTCGTGGAATCATGTCCGACCTATTTTCTTGTATTAGAATTTAGTGTATCAACTGAAAAAACATAAATTTAGAATCACCTTCTAATCATTAAATATTCTCCCATCGTGAGATGAGCAGATTTACTTTTCATAGACCAGATTTCGATGTAGGTGCCATCCTTAAACATTTATAAATTGAATACAGAGTATTTCAAAATATTATATAAAATTTAGAATGGCTGTAGTAGGTTAATTGTGGTGAATAAAGAATTTTTACTTCAATGGAAATATAATATAAATCTTGAATTTTCAAAAAAAAAAAAATTTATTCAATATTTTTTCATAATCACTTTCTTATTCAAACTACTACAGGAATAAAAAATTAAAATAATTATGTTTCATAATTATGCATCTCTATCACGAAGCAATTTTATCGTACGTTACACGAAGGAACTAATTTTTCGATTAGCACTGATGAGGGTAAAGCGTTGAAAGTAATTAAGAAGCACCGAATCTTGTAATATGGGCTAGAAATTCTTCTGGAATATTTATTTCTCATTGGTAGAATGTTTCCGAAAATATTTCTTTCGTAAAATATGGAAGTTTTAAATATTAATATAAGCCAAGTGTAGAGCTATTTTTTACTTTTGCTAATGACTGCGTGTTTTGGAAGAATTCTTATACTACAGAATATTCTTATTCATATTAATACATTCACAATTTTCCGAATCAAAGCAAATGTAAATTTGATTTAAACGATATAGGATGATTGTACTTTATGCTATTATTTCATATTTTCCTAGAAATTGATGTTACAGTAATTTATGTGAAAGACTGCTTATTACGGAAATCACAATTGCAAAATTTGTTTTACTTTTCACTTGAAATTTTTTGGATTGGTAACCTAAATTGTAAAGTGAAATCAAGTTTATTCTTAGTTGAAGAATTATTTTAAAAAATTCTCCTGTATATGATGCTAAAATTTTCACTCTGATTTTAAAATTAAAGAATCTCAAAAAGGAAATACCAGATCTACTTAAGGATTAAATTTCATCTAAATATAGGTCCCTACTAGATTTTAGTCCTTTTAAATTTTAAACTTTTATGATATGTTGTAATACTGTATTGATATATGGATATTTAAGAATATTGGGAGATGAGAAATAGTTCTAATTAAGAATGGATGACTATTATTTTTTTAGACATATCTTAAGTAAGAAATAATTTACTCTTTTATTTGTGGATTTTAATAGCCTATGTTGTGTAAGATATTACAAATTTTAATCAAATTATAGTTATTAAATGCATGGAAAGAAACATTTATTCACTTATGATGGAAATGTTTATAATATTTATAAAATATTCCTTCTGGAATTACATGGCATAAAAAAAAGATTTTTACTGCAGTCACAGCAATATTTCCAATGACTTATTTTTTTTTAATCTTCTATATTTTTCACCTACTATTTTTTTATCTCTGAGAAGTTCTATGAAATGTCGCTTAAGTTAGACGACAATTCCGATCTTCATTTGGAATTAATTTTAGTCTTTTCTTTGTCTTTGTCAATCTAACTTAGAAAAAATAATTGTGTGTATGCGTGCTCTTGTTATTTTCATAAATAGGACACTCATATCAGTAATATGCAATTTATTTGGAATTAGTTTTACCAAGGTAATTTATTTCCCAACAAATTAAGTTTGGAAAAAAAATTAAATTTGGAATACATTTTTCAACGTATTCATATTTTCCTGTATTGTAGTAATTTTCAACAACATAGTTTATGATATAAATGTAAAAAAAAGTAAATTGTGTAATTCACTGTAATTTACCATTCTTTTGTCTCTCTCGAAGAAAATAATACAAGAATATAGGGATAACTATATAAATACATAAGAGAATTTGAAGTATGTAGAGTTTATCTATATGCACACACCCACGCACAGAAAAAGCCTAATTAAAGAGAGATCTGTCACGCAAAAGTTATGTGCTGTGGGGAGTTTTTCTAAGGGGAAAGTGTTTTGTATATAAATCACGACACCTATCATTTAGTAGTTTAATAAAACATGTAATTCAAAAGGACGAACTAAAATTTTATAAGTTTAAGAACAGACGACCTTAAAACAAATAAAATCCTGTCATATCATTGACACACATGAATAATAATACAGGTTTATGTTGCGTAAAGTATTGTCTTATTATTTTATTACTAATCAGTTTTATTTAAGTTTTAATTTTCATCTCAAGGCTAACATTTTTCGAAATCGCATATCATTTTCATTCTGTCGTGAATGGAAGAAACACTTTTAAACAAAATGAATAACTAGTATGCAGACAGGAAATTTAAAAATATGGGTTGCATTGACTGGCAGCAAGAAATTTTTCTCTCGCTCTTGGGCAAATAGAATTGAATCCAGGTACGTACGTGGGTCAAAGATCAGTTATAGGAGACCAAGCTTTCCTCAACAACCTAACAAATCTACTGGTTTAACTTAATAGGCAGCCAGTAATATTTTGATGTTATTTAAGATTGACAATTAGAGACACATGGTGTGTAATCCTAAATGATTGGCTCTAGTTCCGTTGAAAATTTCAAAACCTCTGTTCATAATCTCAACTAGAGTCTGGTACAGTTTGAAGTTTTATTCTACTTGTACCATTGTATCTTTTATTAGTTAGGAAAATTACATTGTGTTTTAATAGTGTTTCAATAAGAATACATTCTACATTAAATTTACGTGCTTACTAATAATTTAATAAAATCCGTGTAATACATTTTAAAAATTCAGTAAAAGGAAAAACAAAAATTGCGTTATAAACATTCAATTTTTGAAAAACTTAAAACTTAATTTAAAAACAAAATGTTCGTCATCACATATTACAATTCTTTTATGTATAATTTTTAAACACATTTACTTACGTGCAAATAAAAATTAATTTATGGTGAAGATCAAAATAACGGAAATGTGATTGAAGTTATTCAAATAATAAAATAATGAGAATTCCCAAATAAAAAAATAAAATGAAATCGGTTTTTGTAGAATTTTATAATCTATGCCATATCTTTACACATATAATCTTATTGCCAAATTACTTCAAGGGATGCAACCATTTGCTAACATAGTTATTTGTTGTGCAGGAATCCAGGGCTGCAAACTCCTTATCTTAAATCAGATTAGCTGATACGAATACATAAACATGAATCGAAATAAAATCTAAATTATGTGAATTCTGCGATGACTAGAAATCGCGAGGGAAATCATTTCCGAATACTTTCACTTATAACTTGATACATCTGATAAATACGTAAGCATATATTCGTTGAAACATATTTATAGAATTTTGTATAGCAGAAATATAAGAATACCGATATATATACAAGTCCATTTAATGTTCAACAATATATTCATGTCTAGCAATAGAACACCATGCAAATTTATTCATCAATACTCTAGGCAAGAGCTGAATAATAATTGCAAGTCAAGGAAATTGATGATATGAATCTGCGAACAATGGTATTGTATAGGTAGGATGTTTTCATCGAACAATCGAAAAATTTAGAGCAAATGGTCAATGAAATAAAAAAGTACTTCCGTACAAAATTACCTTGATGTCATAAGTTGCTTTTACTGTAATTTTTTTTTCTTAACGTACAGATTGTGCTTAGTAGACGGTAAGTCAGTTTATCGTGGACTTGTATATATATCGGTATTCTTATATTTCTGCTATACAAAATTCTATAAATATGTTTCAACGAATATATGCTTACGTATTTATCAGATGTATCAATATAATATCTTGACACATGGTGTAACATATTAACGTTTATTTCGTCTGACGATTTAGCAGTAAATAAAGCTGTGTGTATATATGTATATTCTTATCTGAGAATAATTGAAACGCCTTGCATCTAATAAAAACTGTAAATGATTGAGAGATAAGATAATTGGCTGTACTATATAGAAAATTTGCTTATTTAAGGGGGTCCGGGACACATTTAATTTTTTTTTTTATTTATTGAGTTCAAATTTTGAATTTTTTTGTGATGGTCAACCATATAATTTATAAACAAAATTACATCATAAAATTTCTCAAAAAGTTTTTAAAAAATCTTGAAATTTAAAATTTTTAATAAAAGTGGGGTAATTTAAAATCTTATAACTCAAAATATTATTTGTCGAATTTCAAAATTTTTTCTTTTAATTAAACAGAATTATATAAGTTTTAATTTTGATTCAGCATTTTTTTAAATATAAATTTTTAAAGAAATTAAAAATATTTAGATTAAAAATTACAAAAAAAATTATGTAACTTATTTTTAAAAAATCATATTTTCAAAAGTAAATATTTTTTTTAATTTGCTGAATTAAAATTAAAGTAAAATAGTTGAAAAAGACATGTTCCAAGTTTCAACCATTTATCTTTAACAGTTCTTGACTTATAACAATTTAAAGACGAGAAATGGGGAAAAAATCCATCATGCAAAAAAAACGTACTTACAGGTTAAAACAACGATTGGCTACTATTACAATGTTGCAAAAAAAAATTATAATAATTTATCCTGTTATAATTAAGATAGAGACATTTAAACGTCATTTTAAGCGTAAAAGAACAAAAAAAATTTAATGCAATAATTTTTTTTCGAAAACTCGAACAATTTTGTGTCCTGGACCTCCTTAAATTTATAAAAAATGCTATTATTAAACAACTATTAAGTTAAAAGGGCATCAACTGAGAATGTAAGATGACATTAAATATAACGATATTGTTCTTATAACAGTACATGGTATCTTTTTCTCTTAAATATTTTAAGCAGAACGTGTAGATAATCAATTTAGATAATACAGGGTGTTTTTTTAAACTAACACTACTCAGAGCCATCTGTAGTGCGATCTATCAGCCGGAATTCCACCAAAATTGATAGAGGGGCTAAGGACGACATGAGAAAGAGTTTCCGTGCAAAAAATAGTTCCAAAAGTCATCGATAGGGGAAGATATGGCACTGTTATTGTCGGCGCACCCGAGATTTTGCTTAAAAGGCAAGTAAAACATCAAAATACACATTCAAAACTAAGTAGTCGACAGCAGCGCCAGTGTTTCGTTTTATAAAGATAAAGGATGAATACCGAAAAGGTTGTAAGCAGACAAATGACTAACAAAGAAATTTCCCTGCAACACAACTTTATGCAACAAATTCACTTCTCCCTCCTTCACTGTGACCACAGTCCTGGTGAACGACACATTGTATCCTGAAAACTATGTTCTCAACGGTCAAGCGTAACATGTGACAAAGATTGTTTATTAAAGGCCGGGATATTAAAGGCCTTTTGAGCCGCCAAGTTCGAGACTCCACCAAGATACACCTAAGACTTTAAATTACCCCACAGAAAGATGTCACATGGGTTACGTCCGGAAAGGAAGTGGATTAAAGCAAATTATGACATTTTCCTGTAAAGCGAAGGCGCAACAGATTCCACACCGATGTTTATAGCCCAAAATACTGGTGCTGCTGTTGACTAAGTAGTCACGAATTTGCATGTGCATGTTTTACTTACCTTTTATGCAAATTCTCGGGTGCACCCACAACAACAGCGCCATATCGTCCCCTATCGGCGACGTTTGGAACTATATATATATATACATATATTTTCACGGAAACTCTTTCCCATGTCGTCCTTAGTTCCTCTATCAATTTTGGTGGAATTCCGGCTGATAGATCGCGCTACAGATGGCTCTGAGTAGTGTAAGTTTTTAAAAAAATCACCCTGCATAACTCCTTCAAAAATATTTTATTATAATTTTACTACCAAACAAATATTCTTCCATGTTATTATATGTGAATATACTCAAAGCATGTTTATATAACATTGTTCTTTTGCCTTTATTGTTTTTACAACTTGGAGATTTGACCAGATTCTAGCACTCCGAACAAGTTGAATTTCTGCCGCTCAAATAAATCAGACTGCTTTGTCTTAAAACCTCTTTCATTTAGAACGTGGCTTAAAATTATGCTTTTAGAAAGTTCTAGAATACAGAGCATTAAAGAAGCTATAATCTCTTAGTATCAGACAAAATGACCTTATTTTCTCCCTCATGGAGCGACAGTGAGATGCTTTTAACTCGAAAATAAGAGTATAAACATAAGCAAAATGAAAAAAGAAATACTTCTCTATTTTAATCATTGTTCGGAGAAGATAGCTTTTTACGGTTTGAGGTACCCCTCTACAACTAATTAACATAACTTTTTGCTGCACTCCGAAAGTTATACTTCCGCAAACCAATAATAATTCTTGGAGAATTGCACTTGCCCTTGCTACAATACTAGGGTAATTCAAGCTTGAACATATAAAATAAGAATGGTGGCAAATATGTCACTTTTCGAATATTTGTCTGGCATAATAATTACCGTTAAGTACAGGGAATTAATTACTATGAATTAAGTTTCATTTTCATGCTGTAAGTCAATTCTTATATAATAAGTACTATAATCATATTTTGAAAAATGATCTATTTTGAATTTATTATAAGTGACCCATAAGAAATATTTGAAGATTTTAACTAAAAAATCAAATCTGATTTTTCTGACTGTAGACAGTTTTGATTTCAGAGATGTGTTAAATCAGCCTTACTCAAACTTTTTTGCTCTCGGGTCACATTCATATGTTTGCTACATTAAGCGGCCGTAACTTAGAATACCCTATAATATAACAATTGCAAGGTATACATAAGATTCGATTCGCAAGAATCGAACTTATGAGAAAATGAATTAAAGAAGCTGCTTGAGATATGCTAATTTCGGCATACGCGCTTGGTATAAATACCAAGCAGCTTGATTAAGTGAAAAGGTTGTTAAGATTGATGGATAAGCGAGAGGGAGCTACGAGGTAAGCAGTTCCAGGTGTTAACCGGGGCTAGTTCTTAGGGGGCCCAAAGTTTACGTGGCAGTACTGCTGGTTTGACTCTCTGCTGGTTTGTGAGTATTTGCAAAGTGTATTTCTATTGAATGTTAATATATATATTCCGTACAAGTAGTACGTATGCTTATTGCTGTAAAAGCAAATTCTATATGTGCAACGAATTCAATAAACATTGTTTCATGTATAAACTGTGTTTGTATCAAATTCATTTAGAGTTCCCCTAGTATACTCTATACAATGTAAGAAATAAAACTCAAAATCGTAATGTATTCAAACGTGTATTTAAAAATGAGTGATTTTTTTTTATGTTGAGAGAAACTTGTGACTATTTTTGACAGATCAGGTTAATACTTGCTACATGCTACTCTCAATATGTCATCATGGTAAGAATCAGTAAATCCGATTTCTATATACGTTCTTCGCATATTTGATTTTGGAACTGGATGATCCTGAAAGAAACTACGTTGATGCGAACAACGTGAAATGTATTCAAACGTGTATTTAAAAATGAGTAACTTTTTTATGTTTAGACAAACTTTTGAATATTTTTTGACAGATCAGGTTAATACTTGCTGCATGCACTCATTTCCAAAATTATGTTTGCAAAAACACCTGCTTGATAATGAGTGTGAGTATCTCGGGCCTCAAATAAAATCTTGGTGGGTCGCATGCGCCCCGCAATCCGCAGGTTGCGTATCCCTGTGCCAAATAGCACTGAATGAGACTTATGTTCTTAAATTCCCATTTCGAAATTACAAATGACATCAAAAAGATCTTGTGATCTGCAACGTAATATATTATTTTTATTACTTTGTGGGGAAAAAATTGCATTTTGATTTTATTAACTTCAGAAATATATTTTGAAATGCCTTCTAAGGTGAAATAATTATTTCCTTCTGAATAAGCAAGCAAACCTGAGTGTACTCAATTAGTTTTAGGCGTCGCACGAATGAAAACTTGTATCCTAGTGTGAATACCTGAATATTTTACAAACACAAAACATTCATCAATGAAAGTCTAAAGGAGAGAAAATATGTTGTGTTTAATAATATTGAATGAGACTTCTGATCTTAAATTACCGTTTTGAAATTACAAATGACATCTAAAAGATCTTGTGATCTGTCTCGTAATATATTATTTTTATTACTTTGTGTAAAAAAAATAATTAAATATTGATTTTATTAACTTCAGAAATATATTTTGAAATGTCTTCTAAGGTAAAATAATTATTTCCTTCTGAATAAGCAAGCAAACCTGAGTGTACTCAATTAGTTTTAGGTGTCGCACGAATCAAAACTTGTACCCTAGTGTGAATACCTGAATATTTTACAGACACAAAACATGAAAACAATCAATGAAAGGCTCAGGGCCTGTTCACATAGGAGTCCGTTGAGGAGCGTTAAAGTATTGAAATATATTTAACCAATGACAATCCTCCAAACGATTAGCAATGAAATTTTTAACGCCTATGATTGGTTTATTTTCGTCTCAACGTCATCTTTTCCTTAACGCTACGCAACGGACTCCTATGTGAACAGGCCCTTAAGGGGAGAAAATTTGTTGTGTTTAATAATACTTTGTATGCTGTTCTATAACACATTATGCACAGAAAGTTACAAACTCTGAGGTTCAAAAATACTGCTTTGAATAAATATGTTTTTATATGAATCAAATATTTAGTTATATTAGTCACAGTAGGCAGAATATTGCACACCTTTTGATATCAATTTTGATATCAATTTCAATTGCAGATGTTTTTAAAAACAAAACTACATATATATACATAGCACAGTTATATTTCCTTCTTAATTCAAGTTCGGTATAATTTATATATAGAACGGTATGGCAGTCTCATAGAAGCGATTCCTATAGCTATGCCATTATTTATTTGTCAGTACGAAAAAGATCTTAATATCTAAAAAATCGCAAGTTCCTCCAGGCGCAAACAAGATGGTTGAACTTATCTTATCTTGGTACAAACTTATTTTTCGGCCAATGAAACTGTTAAAAATCAATTACTCTCCTTTTTGGACGTAATGACACACTTTTCTTCGGTTACGTGAACACAATTGTGGGAATTCTGGCGTGAAATAACGTTTCTTTTCCTTTTTAAGAAATATGGTTTAATATTTTTACAGATATGTACGTTTTTTAAAGCTTCATTTTTCCGATTACATCAGGGCTATTAAAGATTAATTCCAGGTTGTTTAATTTGGACTTACGAATGGTTAAAAAATGTTTTGCTGTTCTCCGTTTTTAAAGCCTGAAGTGCGGTATTATTAATCTTCCATATCAGGTGTAATAGCTATTTTCATTCTCTTAATTATCTTGTAAATGTTTAACCTAATGCATCCTTATTTTATATCTATATGCACTTTTGCATGCATTTAAGTGGTCACAGGACCTTGAAGCTGGACGAAATGACTAAAAATATGGTTTAATTCTAACCACAAAAACTCAAATAATATTAGAAAAAGAAATTTTCTTTCTTTTTACACATAAAGCACATATCTTTAAATATGTCATATAAAAAATGGAAATTATAAATCTATAAATAATTTTCAAATGATCAGTTTAGAATTTCATATGATTAACTGGTGATTAAAAATCATAAAGTGCTGGGAGCATCATAAAATTGAGATATATGCTTACAGAAATTAATTAATGATCAGAATATACTTGCAATATATTTACCTGTAATGTAAAACCAAATAAATTGTAATAAATATTATTTAAAATAAAAATTGAGCATAAAATTGGCAAACTAAAAACATTATTGCAATTACGAGGGTCATTTTTTAAGTAATAACCGTTTCGTAATGGAGTAAGAGAAACTTTAGTTATGAACGTAAATTGTATCAAAAACTAAAATATGAACATTTTTTCACTTTTGAACATAGTCACCATTAATATTTAAACATTTGTCAAGTAGTGCCATCAGCTTTTGTATCCCATCATCAAAGAACTCTCCGCCTGACCGTTAAACCAGTTAGTAACAGTTTCTTTCAACAAGTTATCATTTTCCAAGAGCTTTCCAATAAGAAATTCCTTAAGTTTCAGAAACAGATGAGTGTCTGATGGTGCTAAGTCAGGGCTGTATGGTGGATGATCTAGTAATTCCCAATGAAAATTGTCAAAATCGACGGCGGGGACTGCTCACTAGCGGCGTCGTTCTGCTTCACGACAAAGCTCGGCCTCACGTTGGGGCAAGAACAAAGACGCAACTGGACAATTTTCATTGGGAATTACTGGACCATCCACCCTACAGCCCTGACTTAGCACCATCAGACTCTCATCTGTTTCCAAAACTTAAGGAATTTGTTGGTGGAAAGCGCTTGGAAAATGACATGTTGAAAGAAACTGTTACTAACTGGTTTAAAGGGTCAGGTGGAGAGTTCTTTGAGGATGGGATCCAGAAGCTGGTGACAGGAGTTGACAAATGATTAAATGTTAATGGTGACTATGTTGAAAAGTGAAAAAATATTCATATTTTAGTTTGTGATACAATTTACGTTCATAACTAAAGTTTCTCTTACTCCAATACAAAACGGTTCTTACTTAAAAAATAACCCTCGTATATGCATAATTTTCCCACAAAAAATTATTCCAGAATTGCACATTTTTCCGGTTTTAAAATATAAAGAACCGTGAAATATACATATGAGTGTAGTTTTATCAGTTTCCAATAGATAGTTTAAAAGTAATGCTGCATGCCAACTCAAACTAGCATTTAATCATATAAAATCCTAAACTGGTAATTCGAAAATTATTTAGAGATTTATACTTATAATTTTTTTATGACATATTTAAAGATATGTAATTTATATGTATAAAGAAAGAAAATTTCTTTTTCTAATATTTTTGAGTTTTTGTGGTTAGAATTAGACCATATTTATAGACATTTTTTCCAACTTCTTGTGCCCCATTAATAGTAAATGTTTGATTACTGAAATTTTCATTGTTTTCTTAAATATAAATAATATCAAAAATTAAAGATATATTGCATTGCAGATAACACCGAGGGAAGTTATTACCATCGAATATAAAAGTAATTACTAATATTAGTACTCTACTTTACTAGAACTAAAATCTATATCTGTATGGGCAACACCCCTTATACCAGGCTTTACAACGTTAATTAAAAGTAATAATTTTAAAGTGGAATATTAGCGTTCACAGAATTTTTCGATGATATTTCAGAACAATATAATTTTAACGTAACAAAAATGTGTTGCAGTAAAACAGCGTAGATTTTAAGCGATTCAATAAAATTTAGCTGATTTTATCTATAGTGTGCACATTCTCCATGAACCAGGGTCTCTATGGAACTATCTGGTAGTTTCCATGACTACATCATTGTGAACTTTTCTAATCATTTATTCTATAGGCCTAGATCAGCTATGTTTTGCTTCTGGAAACGAGTTATTTTTAAAATTTAAAGATATTTCACATTTTGGTGTGTTAACCTAATAGTACTTTTTCATGTTTCGCTTCTTAGCGCTTTCTATATTATAGTACTATTTACCGACATTTTAAGAAACACCTGATTCCACTCGCTTAATTTGAAAATTTTAGTAGGTTACAGCACTAGAAATAAAGAGTTAAAAAGTTTTTGGGAATTTTAAATAAGTACTAAATTTTCAGACAGTTTTTGGATAAGTGTGAGCTACATAACTAAAATGAATATGCATGCTTACATAGAAATGGTTATTAATTACGATTTAAAATATGTAACCGCAAAGGAAAATAAGATTTTATAAGATATGAACGCTTAATATTTTTATTGGTTAGCTGTTATAATTTTAAAAGAATACTAAATACTGAAAATGAACTTGAATGGAAAGTAATTCTTGTTTAATTTTCTCTCCAGAGAATTCAGCTTGTTTCCGAAAATATCTGTGACTAATATATCTTTGCTCAATACATAGGCAGAAAATTTCTAAATATTTTCAAAAAATAGGTCCACTTAGATACATTTGTTTTAAAATTACGTGTATACTATAAATTCGAAATCCTTTTGATATCTATATCAAATTCCTTACGGTTCCAAAAATTAAAGAATTTATGCCAATTTTAACAATAACATACATTCTGTGAGAGTGATATAAAAATGAAGAAAACAGAAAGTAGTTTGAAAATTTACCGAGCATAAATTTACATATTCAAGAAAACTGAAATGGATGGAAATGTTTTTCATTTAGATGTAGGAAAGAATTATTTGCAAAATGTGATTCCAACTCCGATGACTTAGTATGACATTTTTAGAATCATGTAAATTGATGTTTCATACTAAAAATTTATCTACTATAAGCTATAAAGTATTGGAGAATACTTTGTAAAATATTTTATGTGAAAAGAATTCCTTATAAAATTATTTCAAATTATGTGATAATAATTTAAGTTATTAAATTAAATTATAATTTAATGTTTTATATATTATTGATAATCATACAGCTACAATATATAATATCAGTGCATTAAACATTAAAACTAAACATAATTTTTTAAGTTATACCAAATTACTGTTAACAATTTTAAATTTTATATTTTTCACCAAGATTTTCTATGTATGGCTCACATAATTTTCACTCTCGTTATGATATATTATTTTTTGTTGAGTGTGGAGTAGGGTAAAACATTAAAAATAATTGCCGTTCTATTTTTAAATTACCCATCGAATATCAGTTCAACATTCGTAAATTACAATATCTACAAAAAAAATTAATTTATAAGACAAATATTGAACATGTTTCGCGTATCTCCTTGCGCATTTGAAATACACTCTATAACAAAAAAAATCAACACACCAAGAAAGGAATTGCCCAATTGCAATGAAATTTCGTATCGAAGATGTTTGGACCGAACTTGCAAATGATTAAAACTTGGTGACCAACAAAATAATACCGGGAGCTCCAGCTTATGAGAACTGCAGAGAACTGTATTTAAGCGTTAGAACGGCAGCGGTTGACGTAAGACAACAAAAGAACGAATAGACAGAGAAATTTTCAGATCAGCTGCCACAGCATCGCATTCGTCATTATCAACGATCCAAAATGTGACCCGTACTCAAATTTGCACCATGACCATCGGCAAACGACTAGAATCTACGCTTGCGCCGACCGTTACGCCGCTTACCCCTTGCTAAAAAAATTTTTATGGCCGTGAATATAGAAAATTAGTACATTGCATTAAAAATAAAAGAATAAAAAATAATTCACTTACCACACTTTCTGAATAAATGACATTTTATTGAATACATAAACTAGGAGAGCACATAATGATTTACACGTGGGCATCACTTCTTTCCTCAAGGGACCAGGAAACGTTAGGATTTCTTGAATTCATTGATATCTGCGTTAATTCTGTACTTGTAGAAACCTATATAACACGTGCGCAGGAAATTAGCTCATAGAAGATCGATTTATTTCTTCATAAATATTTCGAAGATTGATTATATTCCTTTTGTGAAACACGTGCAGCCATGTGCTTCAGAACCCTTCTCAACAAGTAGATGGATGGACTCTCTCGTCGAAGAATTTTAGAAGACTGACTCCACATACAGTTCTTGAGTCGGAAATTTTTAGATCGCCGCTCATTTTCTGTTGCTATCGTTTATTTAAACTTTATAGTCAGGGAATGTCAGTGCGCGTGCATTCCTTGACGCGCCACCGCTTGGAATCGTACGAGCAGGAGAAAAGTTGGGTGCAAACCAGTTCCGGCTAGTTTTAAGTCGATGTTGTCATAACACCCCTCACGCCTGTACACCGTCAAGTCCGATTCCAGTGGTGCTTAAATAGATCAACCTGGTACTGAGCTGACTGGGGGCGTATAGTCTTTAGTGACGAGTCCCGTTTCCATCCGTGTCCTGAAGACCACCGAACCGGTGTCTGGAGACGTCAAGAGCAGCGTGGGGATCTTCCCCGTACAATCTCACGCCACATAGGCCCACAATAGGGCGTTATGGTCTGGGGTGCCATTTCCTTTGATAGCCGGTCCCCTTTGGTAGACATTAGTGACACATTTATAGCACAGGAGTACATAGACGACATTCTGCGACCCGTTTTGTTGTTGTTTCTTTTGTGACTATCCCCTCCCGAACTTACTTTTCAACAAAATAATGCCCGGTGGAATACTGCACGTGTTGCTATGACAATTGGAAAAAAATTGGCAAGGATTCCCGCAGGACACTACCGGGAACTTTATCAGTCCATGTCACTCTGGGTGACAGCATGCATCCAGGCCAGAGGTGGATCAACACCGTATTGACTTCCTCACTTTGTAACGAACAAACTCTGGAATAAATCCTTCAACTTTTCTGAAATTTTGATCTTTTTTTCTGCGCATGTTCTTCTCATCCACTAATTTTTGCAGCAATTGGACAATTATACTTGGTGTGTCGATGTTTTTTTGCTATTGAGTGAATTATTCAAGATTAGCAGATTAGGGTGGCCCCCAAAAACTTTTCAATTATCTTCTCTCAACAGCGGAGCATCGATGAGATATTCCGTGTGAAATTGAACACTGACACGTCTTTAAAGAACTGGACAGCCCACAGCACTCAGAGAGAAGATATCTATAGCAGGGGTTTAAAATCAGCAGTATGCAGAACTCAGAAATTAATTTGCTATAAAAAATGGTGCATCAAGTTAATAAGAAGGGTTGATTGGCTTTACGATTGGCGTACATTAATCAAGAAATGCGTTTGTGATTATAAACTGAGCACAGAGAAACACTTAGACGTAATGTTGTTGTGTAGTACAGTGTTTTCCAACAATTTTCGATCGCGATCCCCTTCAATAGTTTAGACGCATCCAGCTCTCCCATTCCCCCAGAATACTTTCATTAAAAAGTCCTTTAAGACATTAAGAAGAAATCTAAAATGCATTTTCTATAATTTATTTCTATCGGATTGAATCCCGCCGTCACGCCACTACAATGCCTCCGTTTGTGTCGCCCCTTCATAGGGGGTAATCCTGGTTCGCCTATATGGTGCCCCTATAATAAAATAGCCAGCAAAACTGCGGTGTATTATAGGCAAATGTCTTCACGACAAGTGCCTCCGCATTGGTTAAAAAAATTAATTCTATCTTAATGTTTATTATAATAACGATTAAAATTGTAAGAAATGTAGAACATAAAGAAACATTCATTCCTCAGTCAAGGGTGTGTAAAAGCAAGAACAGAACCCCAAGAAAAATAATGCATCTACCGTATTGATTAAAAATCATATAACAATAAAAATAGAAAACTCTTACCTAAATAAAATTGATTTATTCCGCTGGAGAAAATACAATAGAAATGCCAAGCGTGACAGCACGGTCTGATGAAAAAGAAACTGACATTTAGAATTAGTTGACTATACGTTACATGTAACCGTGGTTTTCTTTTACCCCTAAATAAAGGCGGTAGACTTCTAACGAACTGAGTTTGCGATTGAATGTTCGAGTTTTTCTTTTAAAAAACATGACTGTCCTACAGTTTCTTGGTAAATAAATACTGGCAAAATTTTTCGGTGAAATTTACTAAAAAGTTATTTTAATTGAAGAAAACCGTGGCGACAGGTTGGGAACCTCTGATGTAGTAGATAATTAACCCTGTACTTTTTTACTAGCGCTGTTCTCTGCAGCGCAATACTCTGCAGTGTTCCCATATTTTTTCTTTATATTTCAATTAGTGGTTATGGGTCACTTCTTTAAAATTTAAACAGAAATAGATTATTAAACTCTCAAAACGTGCTAAAAAGGATTTTTATATTTTTACCAAGTGATCCAATGGTTGGGAACAATTTAAAAAATCTAAATACGGTGAAACATAAATGTATGGTACCACAATGAGTAAGCAATCGTGATATGACTAAAAATAAAACTACGAAATTAGTTTGAAGTATGTTCACCAGATGGGGCTCCATCTCTAACAAAACACAATGTTCCTTATCAAAATGTTCGATATGGGGACATTATTCGCAAACAATACCGGTAGACGAGATACGTAGTTTTCGATAGTATTAAACAGCATTTGTGTGTGGGGGGGAGGGGTATCATGAGGACGTGCTGTCCTTCATTTGACGGAATGATCGCAAAGCTGAAGTTGCTGATTCAGAATCAAGATAATACAATTTCCTCAAACGTGTCTCATGAGGTAAGTTCAGCATTGCAAGCTCTATAGTTACGTCAATGCGGGTACAGCCCCAACAGGTAGACATACCGGGTGGTTATCATTAAACTTCCCCTATAAACGGCATCCTACAGCGCAAATGGGTGAACGGAATACAATGAAATTTTGTATATGGGCTATACACAAGATG
Source organism: Dolomedes plantarius (assembly GCA_907164885.2). NCBI lineage: Eukaryota > Metazoa > Arthropoda > Arachnida > Araneae > Dolomedidae > Dolomedes > Dolomedes plantarius. The sequence continues at coordinate 136,676,288 of OU015501.1, forward strand.
CGCTCACGGAATTTCGAAATAAAATTTAGTTCCAAAATGTCCACCAGAGGGCGCCTTTTCGGGAAAAACATGAAATTTAACACAATGAACGAACAAAACGGAATACAGAAACAATATTGACATTTATTGACTAGTTTCTGATCACCTTGTCATCGAACCCCATTAAGTAAATGTAAGGGAGAAACAAAAACAGTTCAGTTTGCAGAAACAAGAACAGATTAGGACGAAATTGCACAAGAGGACCACTTTTGCCGGATCTAACTCCGTGCGATTTCTGGTTATGGGGCTATTTAAAATGTCTGGTGTATCGTGGAGGTGTTGCGACATTAAATGACTTAAAGAACCCCATAACGCTTCATGTGCGAAGCCTCACAACTGATCAGTTACGATCTGCTGTTGAACACATTGTCCATCGACTTGAAATTTTGCAGGTGAATGAAGGTGGTCACGTGGAGCAGCTTTCCCTACATCGTCCTGGACACGATTAACAACTGCTCCTCTTGTGCAATTTCGTTCTAATCTGTTCTTGTTTCTGCAAACTGAACTGTTTTTCTTTCTCCCTTACCTTTATTTAATGTGGTTCGATGACAAGGTGATCAGAAACTACTAGTCAATAAATGTTAACATTGTTTCTGTATTCCGTTTTGGTCGTTTATTGTGTTAAATTTCATGTTTTTGCCGTAAAAGCGCCCTCTGGTGGACTTTTTGGAACTAAATTTGTTTTTCGAAATTCCGTGAGCGCATCTCGTGTATGGCCCATATAAAAAATTTCGTTGCATTCCGTTCACCCGTTTGCGCTGTAGGGTGCCGTTTATAGGGGAAGTTTAATTATAACCACCAGGTATTTTTAATGAATTGTGTAATTTTTTTTTCGGGTCTGAAATAAAACCCAACGGTATTACATACGTGTCTGTACTTATTGTGTTACCAAATGTTTACTAACTTCTAAATCTTCCGATATCTATTCATAGATTCATTTTGCAAAGAATGCACAACATTATTAAATATCACAAACATTAATGGCTCTAGTCAGGCTCTATAAAATAAATTTACTTGAAGTTTAAGCTCGTGGACTTTCCAACTTAAGGTGCAAATTTATATTTAATAACGAGCAAGATATTACAATACATCTTACACTTAATTACATTAACCTTTGGTAAGAAGTAATGCGGGAAGGCTCATTTAACTTGTGTTTTATAACTGCGATGTTATGCTTGAGATAATAGTACTTCTGAGTGCAACTATATTTATATATAAAACGCGTAGATATGCGGCACAAAAATCGACGATATTTCTACACTCCGAATAGCAACGGCTGCAACTTCTGGATGTAAACATTAGAGACCGTCCGCAATTTGCAAACTCGTGTACGTAGTGGCTCGACGATAGCACGTAATTTGGTACAATTTAATTGCTGTATTTTACTCGTGAATAATTTTAATTTATTCATGAAATAATTTTAATTTATTCATTTGATATGATTAAGTGCAGATATCTGAATTGCAAACAATAGTAAATACAATAGTACATACAGAGAGTGATGTAATCCACACTATATTTTAGTACTTGCTGACATTTTAATCCATTTTATAAGTGAAGAAATTTTCCCAACAATTTATTATTTGACATGATTATGTGGAGATATCTGAATTGTGAACAACAGTACATACAGAGAGTGATGTAATCCACACTATATTTTAGTACTTGAGGACATTTTAATCCATTTTATATAAGTGAAGAAATTTTCCCAACAATTTATTATTTGACATGATTATGTCGAGATATCTGAATTGTGAACAATAGTATATACAGAGAGTGATGTAATCCACACTATATTTTAGTATTACCTAAATTTTCACTCCATTTTATAAGTGAAGAATTTTCCCAACAATTTATTATTTGATATGATTAAGTGTAGATATCTGAATTGTAAACAATAGTACATACATAGAGTGATCAGCCTTATAGTCAATTTAGCAATGATTATAAATTTTTTGGCTGATCTCCCAGTACGTCTTAATAACGTATATTTATGATCGCAGGTAATGGTAACATACCTTACATATGTAACTTTCAGTTGGGTTGTTTTGCAAAAGAAAATAAAAAAACTAAATGCGAGCATACTGGTCGCGCATCGGCTAGTCGTTAAATAAAGCAAGTTTTAGCTCCACTGCTTGCTTTAACTTGTAATAGAAATATAGCGATATAAATTATTTGTATAGATGCTTATTGGTTTTTGCAAGGCTCAACAACAGTATTCAGTTGCTTTAAAACCAAATAGTGAAAATTCGGGATGTAGATATATCCCATTTTCTTGAATACATGCTTTATCAGATCCACATTATGTTTATATTTTATAACTCGAGAAAATCTTTTCTTCCTGACATGTTATCAGATTTCTTATGAATATCTAAGCGTATACAAAGACGTTTACATACAATAACACAGAAAACCCATTATATTTGATGGTGTACGAAACATAGTATTTCATACATAAGAATCTATTTTTAACCCATAGAAAAGATATATGATAGCATACATTTTCGAAATGCTGACAGATATCACATAACGTTTGAGTGGTATACAGAATATTTTAAAATCTATCAGTCTTTTCGGAGCTGAAGAAAAAAAATTGAAATCATACATTACATACGGGCAAATATAACTTGGATTTGAAGAAGTGAAAAACTAAATGGAAAGATATAAAAACTTTTTCTTAGAGAACAAACATACTCTTGGGCTCTTAAATATTATCTTAAATTTTAAAAGATTGCTACAAATAGTTCAGTGTTTTCAATAATAGGAAAGGAAATTCACATGCGTTCTATATTTGCGTGAATTAAAATTCTGCAGATCGGTAGAGGGAATGGCCAAGGCATGTAATGTTACAACACAAAAGGTACGAATAGAAGGAGACCTTAGCTTCGAATCCAAAACCAGGAAATTTGTTTCAAAAGGAAAGAAAAAACTTAACTGTTAAATGAGAATAGGTTTAAAGCGGTTGAAAATTATATAGGGAAACATAACTAACTTTAAACAAGATAAAGGTTTATAACTGAAAGACAACATTCTTATTAAATTTGTTGCCATCATTTTGATTAATGTATTTAGAAAACACATGACTTTTAGGACATAAAACATGGGAAAATCAAAAATTTATAACTATGAAAAATATTAGGTAAACAACCCCCAAAAATTGTCTTTGCTACTTAAATATAATCTATAATCTCATTTATCTATTCTATGTATTCTTGCATGGTTTATACGTTCAGTATGAGAGCTCGTTAGGTCAAATCGTAGACACATCTAATACAATTTCTATGCTGGTAATTAAATAACAGATATTATGGGAATATGTTTATTTTTAATACTTTTTTAAAAGTTCATGTTTAATTATTTTACTAAGAATATATTGCTATTTCTTTCATCTATCTTCTTAGCGAAAACAATTAAATGTTTTTTGTTGAAAATGTATTCTTATCTCAAGTATTTACTAGAGACTTACTTTTCACTATTTGGATTTAGCAAATTTGAAGTTCATAATATCTTTTTAACTTTAAGGTCTAATACACAGAACTAGGTCTCTATTTAAGGATTTATACACTGAAAGTGTGCTCAACAGGATTCTGTGTTTGATGTTTCAATGCTGTTAAAACATATAATATTTTATACACGAAATCTGTCGATATCTATTCATTCGAGCTACATATTAAACTTCATTATTACAAGTTAGAATTATCAGCCAGATTTCTTTTCTTTTCTTGAGGAAATACACCAATTGTTTTCCAACATTCCATGACACCAAATTTTATAAGTTTGAAATAAAAATCATTCAAGTGATCAGAAATAGCTATGGTAGGAATCTGGATAGCGGAAACTTTAGACTACATCGCAGCTCTTGAAGGAAGCCGAGCTGCGTTGCAACTGCTGAAAATTTATTTAGCTCTGCCAAAACATTATCTAATATTTTTAACAAAATTAAAACTACCAATATTTAACAAAAGAAATACTACCACCGGACAATAAATTTGAAACTTGTTTAATATTTTATTGGACTTCCTTAGCAAGTATTACAGCACGTACACGACTAGGCATTGACTCTGCAATGTGCTGGAGTCCATTTAAGTCAAGAAAAAACCAGGCATCGGACAAACAGATCTTGAGATCCTTTGAAGTGAATGTCAGAGGAGATTTCTGCCTGATTTGTCTTTCCAACATGTCCCAAATGTCCTTTACAAGGTTCATATCCTGATTTTGCGGTGGCCAGAGTAGATGTCGGAAGTAAGAGTCATGCTCACTAAAACACTATTGAGCAGTTCTAGCACGTTGGATGATAGCATTATCGTCCCTGAAACAACCGTCACATGTGAGTTAAAAATGCAACATTGTACGATCGATTTGACAGTGTTCAAGTTATCCGTGGATAACACCTGATCTTCGATAAACACTAGTGTACTAGTACCAAACTAGCAGAACATGCCCCACACTATAATAATCCCACCACAACCTCGAACTGTGGTAACAAGGTAAGATAGAACTCCTGGCTTCATGGGACTGGTGTCGCCCTCTCCGGTTGTCGTCGAAACTAAAGTGTAGCATGTTTAATCTGCCCACATCACCTTCTTTCACTCCTCAGATGCCCAGTTACACCGTTCCCTACACCACTGTAGAGGAACTTTCCTGTTCTTTGCAGAAATGAGTGTCCACACAGTCATAGAACTGGCTGCAACGGACTCCCACTATAAGACCATTTCCAAAGATTTAAGTCTGTCTTACCCATTTTTCTACACTTTTCACCGACACCCATTTTGCACTGACAACATTCTGATATCAGTATTGTGATCACGTGTAACTCACGTGATCTACATATTTTTCATAATCATGCCTCTAACTTCGATATGAATAAATGTTCACGGGTTTCTAATTCACTGGCCCTCGTGTGCAGTATGGACGCTTACTGCGGGGGCGTATATGTTCTTGTGTAACGATGTGTTACGTGAGGTCGACAGTTGATATTTTGTGAAGAAATATACTAAAATTTAAAATATAGAAATGCTTTTAAAAAGGTTATTTTACCAACATTAGGCCATAAAATTATATTTAAAAGGGCATGCTCTCCGAAATGAGCCACCCTTGACTATGAATGCTTCAATGCGTCATAATCTTGAAATGTGCTAAAAGAATGCATACTGATAAATATGAGATTAAATTAAGCCTCGGGAGATTTTGATATTTTCTGACAGTTGTTTCGATGCTCTGTTGTCAAAACTAGGCATTAGATTTTCAATACACATTAAAGTTTATGTAAACGTTTTCTCCTTTACACCATTAAACATTCACCAAACACATTTTCGTAGTGCAAATCTTATTTGACTTTATTACGGTTTCTTCACAGTTTTAGAATAGCGTATACGTCATGCACATTTTCAAAACCAGGTCGCCAATATAGTGAGTCGATTCATTTTGACCTTAAACAAAGACCACGTGTGTCTAAGGAGTTATCCTGCAAATTCAAAGGAGCAAAATCGGATCGTTAGGAATTTGATTTCAACAGTCGTAACTGAATTAGTGGAATTGGTTTTCTGCAGTCTGCTTAAACTGAGGCGTAATGCAATAAGATTTCTCTAGGAGAGACCTTCATGGAAGGTGACCTTCAGTAAGCCATTTTTGTATTTATTTATTTCTATACCCATTATATATTTATTTTTTTGCTACGCACTGAAAAGTCGACATACGATGCTATAATGACACAATGCATACCGTAATTATAGTCATAATCAGAATTAATTTTTTTGCAAATCTATGATTACTTAATCAAATATAGGAAATTAATCTAGATTAATAATTAGAACTCCTAATGATTTTAATCCAGCTTTTTAAAGGATTAGGATTACAAGATGAAGTGGGATTTTAAGGATATAATTTCCTATTTTGCACTCGAAAAATTTCTTATAAACGTAAAACATCTTTTTTAGATTAGTATAAGATAAAATACATTGAAAGGTTTTTAAAATCTAATCCGAAAATTGCAGATATATTTTTAGCAAATATTATTTTCAGCTTTGCTAAGTAAAAGACTAGATAGATCTACTTATTTTGAACATCTAAAATTATATTCACAAGACTTTAATCTATTCACAACTACAGCATAACAATATCTAAATACTCTCTTTCAGGTCAGAATAAGCCGTTTTAAATATCTTATTTGAAGCGAAGACGGGAAATTGAATTTCAAGTACGTATAGAAAAAAAATATAGTATTAAAATATTTTTAAAACAACAATGTTATTTGACGTAGGCACAAAAATGAGATATAAAAAAAACTAATATTATATAAAAAAAAACTAGCTGCCAGAATGTTGGCATATAAAAAGGCTAAGAATGCTTCCCCTTGAAGATTAAATTTACGTTAATTATAAAACTAATTAATAGTACAAATAGAGAAGGAATTACAATGGTAATTTATGTTGTTATTCTACAAGAAAAACTGAAAATTTACCTATGAAACACACTGACCTTCGGGTGTGTGTATGAAATGTATGAAGAAGCACAACTATAGACTGAAAATGTCTAATGAAACAATATGTTTTCCAAAATTCGGTATTTAACGTAGCATTTCAAGTGCTCTAGAATCGTGTGCACAAAATCATGTTTCAGGAATATTATAAGTCAATAATAAATATTGCATCATTTCCTGTCATCATAATTTCTCTCTATCTCCATATGGTTTTAACGTACATAAATCTTTCGTATTGTGTTCATGACATTTGAATTCATGAAAAAGAAGTGACCTATCATATTGTGTTCATGTCTGTTCGACATAAGTATTTCAGACTAAGTATATCATACTTTATCGGTTCAGTCACCTAAAAGGTATAAAGGTTTAAAATAAGCCTGCGTACTTTAGGTAGGATTATTTATATTCTTTACACAGTAGGATAAACTCAAGATTTACTATTCATGTTTTAAGAACAATACTTCTGAGGCCCATTGATGTGTCACATATTTTACATTAAAAAATATATTTACATCGAATACTTTTTACATTATTTTAACATATAGAATGTTCTTGATTTATATATTGTTCTTTCCTTAAGTATTAAAAATCCAATAAAAATGATCCTAATGTTCAATAAATGAAAGCAAAAATTCCGTATAAACTTTTTAAAAGACGAATTAATTGCTCTTCTGGCGTTTGATATGGTTTGTTTCAAATATTCTAAGCATACAACCTCTCAACTCGACTCTCGCACACCATCCGTCTCCCCTACACTCCTGTGACAAACAGTGTGAAGATAAATTAACACTGCATTTAGCACTACATCATTTGTCATCGCCTCCAGTGATAACATATACGTACTGATTTACCTTCATGGCGAATGCGCGCCATTTGGAGTTTCATAATAGAAAGACTCCATTCCAAACAATTCTGATAAGCATTGAAGAGTTTCAGCCAATAACACTCATTTCACTTAGGTTTACTTTACGAGAAAATCAAACTACTTTTCTTCAAAAGATTAAATCGAATGTTTTCCTTAATCAACGTTTTCGAACACGTTTACACGTTAAAATAAATTAACGGAATTTCTCACTGCTTGAGAATAAATTAGACGTATGATCAAGACAATCTCTGTTTAATATCTTAGGGTTTGTTTTTATGTTTCACGCTTCAATAAATAAGGAAACGTTTACATTTAGACTTATGAACTGTTATCTGAATTGAAAATAGCCTGAAATGTTATTCAGGCCTTTGAAAATTTAAACAGTTACTAAAACTTTCTATATGGAAAAGAATATGACACTTGGGAGTTTTGGGGGTAACAGTGCAGGTCACATACTTTCTAGATCGAATGGGGTCCTCAAGTTTGCTTTGTTCTTTTGCTGTGTTGGTCAAACTACAGTGATATTTCAATAAAATGAATGACAGCATTGGTTTTTTAAAGTGGCCTAATCACTGTACAGTACTTTGTGTGAAACTGTGACTTAAATTAACAATATAATTTCCTTTTTCATAGAGTTTAATATTATTAATTAATGACCGTGGAATAGGAAAAAGGGACTTTGAGGGTGTTAATAACATTTTGAAATTGAATATAATTATGAATATATCCTTCTGTTGAAATATGACATAAAACTATATCAAAAATAAGTATCGAACATTTATTAAAAGATCCGCGGTATTCAAACTGAAATCTAAAAAACACAAAAAATGACTTTTGCCTGTAAAATAAAAATAATTATTTACTACGCAGTAATAAAAGGGAATAAAAGGGAAATTCTGGGTCATCATAAAGTTTTAATAGCTTTAAACAAGCAAAAATAGGATATGGATTTGAAATAATTAATCTTAGGCATTTATAAACATATATTCACCCAACAAACACAGAGGCATCGGGCCGGGGCCGGATGATTCCGGCCAGCCGATTTCTCCATTGCCGGGCCGGCGCATTAGGTCAGTATCGGATCCGTCACGGGCTTGTCCTCTCGCCCGCGACTTCCCCGTCGAGTACTGGGCCGCTTCCGGTAACAATGAAGCTATCGTACATCCGACTGCTTACCTTGATTGAACCGCAAACTTCCCGTCGATGTGGACATACAGCCGTACCATTGCCGGAGGCTGACGGGCCGGTTACGGGAGCAATAATTCGTGTCGACAGGCCGTCAAATACCCATCTCGAAACCATCAAAGCGCCGTCGATCAGGGTTACTTTCCAGTGCTGGGCCATAATTGGAATTCCGACAGATTTTCTAAGTTTTTCTTAGACCCCTTCCTTTCACATGCTTTTTATTTTTATTAATGAGATTGTTTATGATAACAGTACTTAACAGTGTTTATGATAACATTTGATATACATCAGATGATGTATATCTGATATATATCTGTAGATATCAGATGTTATATATATAATACTTGATATATATAACATCTGATATCTACCCTTACACTTTATTTCTATTTTTTTCTGGCTCTCCATGTATAACTAGTATTAATATTTTTAACTTTTCTCTTTTTCTCGTGTATTTTCAGGTAATAGAAAATATTAATCTCTGCTAAAACCTAAAATATTTGTTCAGAATAATCCCTTAAAATTATATTTTGTACATGTTATTTTAAGTAAAGTTCGTAAATGTTTTCGAGATAAGAAAATTATAATATTTTCCATAGAGGAAATTTATTTCATTCTTCTCAAAGTTAAAAGTGAGGTGTATTATATATTTGAAAACCAGGAATTACCTGATTATATAACTTTAATTGTTATAATTTATTTGAAAATGATTTAAAATTAAAATTGAATGTAGTTCAATGTTTTATAAATTTTGTTCAGTACTATTTTAGTAGTTGACAAGTGAAAACATTTCATAGTTTTGCATATCAAACAATGGTTCATTGTTAAAGCTTAGCTGTTCAAGAAATATTTTGTTTTGAGACATCTTCAAATACGTCTTGATAAGTTTATTCTTTGGTGATAAAAATAATAATATTCTGTCATCCTACAGTCTTGTATTGCTGAATACGATAAGACTGAAAAAAGGACTGAACAAAATTTATAAAACATTGAACTACATTCAATTTTAATTTTAAATCATTTTCAAATAAATTATATAAATTAAGATTATATAATCGGGTAATTCGTGATTTTCAAATATATATTACACCTCACTTTTAACTTTGAGAAGAATGAAATAAATTTCCTCTATGGAAAATATTATAATTTTCTTATCTTGAGAAAATTTACGAAATTTACTTAAAATAACAAGTACAAAATATAAACATACCTTTCGGTCATTGTCCAATGACGGTATATTAAAAAAATGTTGGAAATAAAAAAATCCCACATCCCACACAGTCGAGCATCAGAGTTGTAACAAATCTTGAACCATGTACGAACTGCAGACATTAACTGTGTAGGAAGATAATTGGCATAAATAGCGTGCGCCAAATGTTTCGCCAAAACAAAATCGCCAATTTTTACTGCCCAAAGAGCATTCCCGTCTATTTTTAGAAGTACCCCCACTCATTCTCAGTAAAACGGTCCTTGCACGTGCAAGGAGTGTCCACAAAGGAATTTTACGACCCCAAGCGAGGGGCAGAACACAGCTGGCCGAGAGGAGGGGGGGGGGTGGATGCGCGGTTAAAAAAAAATTAAAACTAATTTATTAGTAAAATAATGAATATAAAAATATTATCATTATGCTAGATAACTACTTAGAGTTAAAAATGAATTTTACAAGAATAACTGGAAATAAACAAAACTACATTGGTTTTAAAAACGCTACTCCACGTAGCAACCAGTTGGGAAATACATTTTTCGTTTTTGTTTTAACACGTTTTAACCCATCAAATAGCGTCGGTTAGGGCGGTTTTTGTCAGGTTGCAGGAAAATACTATTTTATGCCCTGAGCCTATAAATCACGGCCCGGGATAATTTGCACTAAATTAATTTTGAACGTGTCCACCTCAACAACTGAAAAACAAAGCTTTTTGTCTCTAATTTTTGTGCTGGATTTTGTGATTGCTGACCAATAAAAATATTTCACAGGTAAGGAAACTTGATGATATTTTTTCATTAAAATATCAGAGCACCTCACTAGAATCAGCAGAAATCCATCACATATGCCTCATTATTTACAGTGGCTCCCAAAAGTGTTCGTACACTTACGATTTTCAATGAAATAGGGGTCTATCCATTAATTAAAATGAATATTTCAGAATGCGTATTTAACAATTAGATGTATAATCTATTCTTAACAAAACTACATGAAATATTTTAAAAACATAGTAAAACTTTATTTTTAAGAAACCAGTAATCAAAAAGTTACAAAAACTTTATCCCACAACAGTCATCGAACACTTGTAAAAAAATCTCTACTTATAAGAAAATATTTTAATTTTTCGTTAAATTAATATTTAGTAGGATATCCTTTAGCATCAACAACAGCTTTTAAACGTCTGGGAATAGATTGCACTAGTTCTTTTGTAATTTCTGCATCAATGTTCATCCATTCTTCCATCATAATTGTTTTTAGTTCGCTTTTTCTTTTAAAAATGTCGTGTTTTCGTACTCGAACCTCCAGTTCTCTCCAAAAATGTTCTATTGAGTTTAAATCTGGCGATTGAGGTGGTGTTTTCAAAACTTGTGGACAATTATAGAGACACCAGAGGCGAACGTTGAGAGCCGTGGGCTTAGGATCGTTATCTTGATTAAAAAAAAATTAAAAATTTCAAATACCCAAATTTTAGGCTGATAATTTTAAATTGTCTCTTAAAATATTTATATAAACAGAACGATTCATTATGCCATCAATAAATACCAAATTACTTAGTCCTGATGTTGACATGCACTCCCACACAAGGACACCTCCACCGCCATGCTTAACTGTTTCTACTAAGTTCTTAGGATTAAGTTCCTCATTTTTTCTTCTCCATACAATTATACGCCCATCGGAACCAAAAATGATAAACTTGCTTTCATCGGCAAATAAGACATTATTCCAATAGGTTTGGGGCTTATTAATCATTGATAGTGCGAAGGAAAGCCCGAGCTTTCTGTTTTTCTCACTCACAAAAAAAATTGTACGGGCAGAACGCCCATATAATCCAGCAGCTCTGAGAACTCTTCGAACAGTTTCAGGTGAAATTGAAGTAGAAAATGTTTCATTAAATTCTGCAGAAAGTTTTACAGCACTCAAACGTAGATTTTTCACAAATTTTCTAATTAAAAATCTCTGATCACGTTTTGTTAACTTTGCCGGACGACCTTTTCTTATCTTGATTTTGATCCGATTTTCTTCTTTAAAGCGTTTTATCACATACTGCACAGTATAATGGGATAAATTAAGTAATTTAGCAACATTCCGAACTGATTTACCACAACTATGATGAAAAATAATCAATTTTCGATCAATGCTGTTTGTTGTTTCTTTGCAAGCCATTTTTAAATAATAAATAGAATATTACGGAATAGGCAAGCAAAAATTAAAGCCAAATGATATTTTAAATGCCACCACAATTCAAAAATAAAAATAAAGCGCCAGGCGATAATTTTAGTTATGAATTTATCCGAAAATATTTCAGTGTACGATGACTTTTGTGAGATAGTTTTTGTTACTTTTTGATTATTGGTGTTTTAAAAATAAAGTTTTACTATGTTTCAAAATATTTCATATCGTTTTGTTCAGAATAGATTATAAATTTTATTATTAAATGCCCATTCTGTAATATTCATTTTAATTAATGGATAGATCCTTATTTCATTGAAAATCGTAAGTGTACGAGCACATTTTGGAGCCACTGTAGGTGTTCATATTCAAAATGAACTATTTCCCTTTTGGAACAAAAAATAAGACATGAAATAATATCACTCTTAAAATTTTGTAAATATTATTCTACTATTTTAGATTCCACCCCTGATCTAAGCAACCAAGACCGACTTACTGTTGTAGTAAGATTTGTTCTATTAAGTAATAAATCAAAGCAAATGGAAATTAGGGAGCATTTTTTGGGGATTTATTTCAATATCAGATTTCCTTGAAACAGATAAATCAAATAGGTCTACAAAATGTAAATATGTGGAAAGTATGTTACATGATCCATTTAAAAATGAAAAATATATTATAGCTGAAGATTTATGCGATGAAACTGACAACATTGCCCTCTATATTTCCCTTGAAATGAACGCGTTAAATGTGATTCAATACCTATTTACAAACAACCTCATCTATCTGTGTCCAAATTTAGTGATTACCATACGAATTTTATTAACATTGCCTGTGACTGTGGCTAGCGGGGAAAGAAGCTTTTCAAAACTTAAAATAATAAAAAATTATTTGAGGTCTACAATGGGACAAGAAAGGCTTTCAGACTTATCTATTATTAGCATCGAACAGGACATTTCGGAAGATATAGATGATCAGATATTATAACAGAATTTGCATTAAAAAAAGCAAGGAAAGCAAAGATTATCTTTTTGACTGACTTATTAAGTATATGTATTAATAGATATGTGTTGTATGTATTTAATATAACGTATTCATTTAGTTGTTATATCAATACATTAATAATTATTATGTTAGGTTATAAAATTAAAAAATTAACTGAATTTATAATATTTTCTGCAATTCGTTGTTTCATTTAAGGTAAAAATATTTCAGAGAAATTTCAATTAATCCATGCGGTATGAGGGGGTGGGGGAATTATTCTCGCACACGTATCGCAGCTACCCTAGAAACTGCCCTGTATTTACTAGCACATTAAAAGCTACTAAATTACTGTCAACATTTACATACATACAAACACACACTTTCTAATTTTATCTCTGATGAGATGGAGTTTGTTTTTATGAAGCATATTCGAAAAATATGAATACAGTTCATATCAATGAGTGTTAAAACTTATAAAGTATTTGTACCTACATTTACATATACGTTGGTCTGCTATATGAAATTTATTTTCAGTCATCAATTATTTTTATTTCATTTCCTAGATTCATTCTTTATTGTTCTATACATCACTAGCTATAAAGTATGCGAATAAATACTGTAAAAATGACGAATAAAATTCAATGTACCTCAATATTTTAATAACAATATTATGACTGTATAGAGGTTTAAAAATGTATATGTTTTTAGTGTTTAATCTGTTAAACATTTATTGAAATGCATTCGGACGCAATTTCATTTAAAAGAGAACTGTCACTCGAAGTATTTTACTTTATGCTATGAATATATCTATCTTCTGATAAATAAAAACGGTCATGTTATTCATTACAAAATCAATATACTTATCCCCCCCCCCGCGAAAAAAAAAGTGCCGAAAATAAGCTAAAATGGTCATGTTTCTATAATAAAAAATGGCTCCAATTCCTGCGTCACGAAATATTTAAATCATGAAATAATTATCAACACCATCACCGAAAAATTTGAAGTCCAAATAAGTGTAACCCAGCGGTCTACCAAAAAACGAAATGTAGAGCCTAACGATTACCCCCTACCACCCGGCAACGGGTGGTAGGGTTGCCAAGTAAATCGCAGAGAACCTGAGTATGAAATGAAGCGCCAGATAGATACCCGCTTTGGCATCCAAGAGAGTCTGCCGAAAAGTCCGTCTTAATCAAAATGAAAAACAAATTTAGGCAGGTACTACTCTTTACTCTCTTGTGCATAAACTCTTGATCAAAAAAATTATCCATTTGTAAGTGGATGTTTATTTCATTTCTATATAAAAGCCAAAAATAAATTAATATAATCTAACAATAGTTGATGTCTGTCAAAACACGACGGCTAGATAGTAAATGAATGTACTAATACACAAATTATATTCAACACATCATTGTCAAATGTTGAAAATCATAATAATGCGCAGAAACAAATTGTGATTAAGCGGCTTCGCGCTTAGTGAGTATCTAAAGACAGATTTAAAAATGTCACTGAGCATGTGCAGAAAGCAATCTTTTTAAATTGTAAATTATCGCTAATTAAACAGCATGAAATAAACAGTTTCCATGAGGTTTACTGTTGTATTTCACAAATATAATTATCATAAAAATAAATAAGGCAGAGATAGGTCTAGAGAGACTTCTCGGAATAAACGTGTTTACCATTAAAACATGTCACTGAGCGTGCGCGGAAACAGTGAGTTTCTAAAGACAGATTTAAACATGCCACTGAGCATGCGTAAAAATCAATTGTAAATTATTGCTAATTAATGGAAATTGCTGTCACAAAAACCAAATTTAACAAATCTACAGATTACAATCTTTCGTTTAAGACCAAAATGAAGTAAATTGATGCAGTAGTTTTCTCTCACGGACTGCCCAAAAAGTCGGCTTAGCAAATTAAATATATAGTTGATATATATTATGCATATATCACATAGTATAACCGAAAGATTATATTATATCAGCCGTATACTTCTGATATAATTCAATCTTTTCATACAAGGAAAATTATGTGAATATTTCGTGCAAAAGAAGTTTCACAAAAGTGAAATAAATATTTATGAAAAGTCTGTTTAATCTAATCTTCGCCTTCCCTTTCAAATCCATAATTCTGATGCAGATTTCTGTTACTTGTGGTTACGAATCGGACTATCGATTCCGGGACGTTACAGGGAGAGCGGTTTCGCGTCGATTCCTATCCAACCATCACCGGCCCTCAAACGGGTACACACTACGGGAGTCCGCGTCGGACATTCGTAAATCACCCGGCAACGATACGGATCATTTTCCCCGAGCCTATCGTTCTACCGGCGCCTCCAGAACCGGCCCGTCAAGTTGCCGTCAGTCTTGTGTTTGTTGGGCAATCATTGGATAATATTAATGCCATTTCTTGGCGAAGATTTGATTACCGAAGTGTTATTAAAAAAATGCGTTATCAATCTGATAATATTTTAAGTGGGGGAATTTTAAGAAATAGATCACAGCGAATCATCATCGTTAAAATTCAATTGTACCATTCCAAATTTACTCTTTCTAAAAACTCAAAACCATGCCTCAAAATTCAATTTCAAAAGCGTGATTCCTAGAAAAGTCTCGAATGCAAAATCGAATTTTTCAAGCGTGGGTTTTAAACACGGTCATTCTTTTAAAAGCTGTATGTAGAACGATGTCGTAAATATTCAAATATTTATTTTAAAATGAGCTACAATTCTAAAAAAAAAAGTATTTAATAATGTAAAAATGTATTTTTATCAAGTATTTATTTATGACTCTTTCCGTTAACGATGTAAAAAATCTATATTAATAGCGATAAAATACTATAACCGAGATAATATTAAATCAATATTCAATTTAAAAGATTACATTTTATAAGGATATATTTATAAAATTTAATCCGATTTTAAGGATATTTTATCAAAAAACAAGGGCTCCGGTTAGAAACAGCTATTAAATGATTTATAAAAGATATTTGACATAAAAGTAAATATTTTTATGAGTTCAAAAAGATGCAGTTAAATTATCAATATTATTAAAGAGTATATATTCAATAAATGCACCATTTAGTTTGGATAACGAACGCTCTTAAACTTAAAAGAGCTTTAAGAGTTATTTTGGTTTACCCTTTAAGAAATTTTCTTCCATTTTAATACAGGATTGATTTAAACAGCAGCTAAGGCCATTATGAAAGTTATATTTTCAGGATTTTGGTGTACATTCAATTAAAAATTTATTTCTCAACTGGGTTCATGTTATAAATAAAAGCTTAACCGCAAAAAAATGTGTAAATCTGAAAGGGGAAAAATAAGATTTTCCTTGTTGCAATTTTGTACTGTTTCCTACTACAGTGAAATATTTTTGAAAATAAGATATTTTCAGAACCACCAGTCTCAAGACCTTCTATTTGCGACAATTTAATAATTTTAAAATACTGAGCATCAGCGTTTTATTTGTCATTAATATTTATTGATTTATGGTCGTAAAGTATATCCGTTTCGTCTGATATCCATAACTCTAATATTGGGGTAGTTTGGTATCTGAAATATGCAATCAACCACAATACTAATCACAGCCAAAAAAATAATAGACATATAGCGACTTTAAACACAAAAATATGATTTCCAATGATTATATATTATTTTCGAGATATGAATGGGCTTGACAATTACCATATAACTCGTTACTTTAGAGCTTTCTGCGATATATTTTCTTCAGGTTGAAACAACTCTAAACAGCATCGTTTTAGGATCCTTCAATATTCTCTTATCAAGCCTACATAGCCGCAAAACCCTAGATTACTCCCTATACTGATTCAATATGATGTGTCGTTGACCGAAATTCATATCGTAATGTATGCAAACTTACGGTCGTAATTTCACGTTACGAACCCCAGATCATTTAACGTGAGTTTATTTGGTTTAATTTGTCTCGAATGCTAGTCACTGACGTTAGCTACAGGGTATTTTAATATAGATTTGATACTAGAATAATAATTAGCACATCACTCAGTCTCAAAATCAGTTTCGTTAAATTAAGATATATTTTCTCTTCTCTCAAGTTTATTTGTATTTCTACGAGTGGGATTACATTGAAAGGGGTATATATATGACACCCAATCTATATGATTTATTTTTTGGGGAAATAAGCTAAAGGAAAACGTATCCAATCCAATATAATTATCTAATCCAATATAATTATCTAATCCAATTTGATCAAACTGTTTATGACACACTAGTAATGGTGTTACGTTATGCAAAGGCTGTGCAAGCGCATTGCGCGAAGTATATTTCCCTGCTAACTTCTTCAATTCAGGGTTTGATATCGATGTGTATAAACTGAAAACAGTTTTGTATGGCTCCGAAATATCATTTGGACTGTCGGCCGTTTAAAGGCTGAGAAGACATTGATGGAAGTCGCAAGACGGCTGGATGTTTCAAGACAGACAATCTCTCTCCTGTGAAAACAATTTCAAGACTTGAAATTGTTGGTAGAACACCTGAACAAGGCCGTGGAAGAATAACAACTGCATCTTATCATCGCTATCTGTCCGTAACTGCCCGACACAACAGAGAGTTAAGTTTAGAGCTTGCAGTCGTCACTGAAACTTCACTATCGATACAAACGGTTTACAGGAGGTTTGATTAGAAAGGCCTCTATGCAAAAAAAAAGTTTGCGATTCTCTCATTTCACAACACGAGAGGGACCGCATTAACTGGTTCAAAGAACACCAGAGCTTGAGACAACAACAGTGGTCTATTTTCAGTGATGGGTCGAGTTTCAGTTTAACCTCGGATTCTAAATGTGTTTGCTTCCGGAGAGAGCCAGGAACTCGAAATCTTCCCTTAAGCATTAGGGAATATGACCGTTGTGACGGTTTAGGTGTGATGGTATGGGAAGGTATAATGAACAATGGACTTCCTCCACAGCATGTGTTCGAAAGCGGATCTGTATCTGGACAGAGATATCGAGAAGAAGTCTTAAAAACCTAAGTAAGGCTCTTTAGAGGTAGATACGAATCTGAATTTACTTTTGTGGACGACAATGCGCGTCCTCAACTTGTTAATCTAGTTGACGATTTTTTTAAAAGCGAAGGCACTGAGCGAAAATACCGGCCAGCAAAATCTCCGGATCTAAACTGATTGAGAACTGCAGGGACACTTTTTGAAAAGCTGTTACCGGAGAAATCCTCATCCTAGAGATCGCAATTGCTTGAAGACCACATTAATGGAGCAGTGAAATATACTGCCGCAAACTTTAATTTACAACCTTATTGAGAACATGTAAACGCTTTGTGATATTTGTATACAAGTTAGGGGAGATCATATTCCCAATAAATGCCAAAATTCTGCACTTGTTACCGAGTTATTATTTTTTTCTAAAATCTAGTTGTCACACTTTATTTCAGTTTTAATTGTTTCATTATCGTATACAGTTACATTAACTTTTTCAGATTATATTTACTTTAATGTGTTAAGTTTCTATAACCCCAAAAAATTTCCTTCAATCTTGTAGAATTTTTAGGAAATCAGTATGTTCGTGCATGTAAAGAAATATTGGACACCAATCCATATATGTCGTATATTTATATATATATAGGTGGTTATCAAAATAATGGAAACACTAAGAAACATCATGAAAACCTTTATTTATACATGGCAGGATCACCTTTGTCATGTAATACCACCTGATTCACATTGGAATTGGATTATACAAGTCATGAATAGTGGTTAAGAATATATTATACCATTCTTCAGGGGAAAATCATGAAAGTTTCTATAGAGATGCTGTGGTGGATATCGATACCTTTATCTATTCGCTTATACAGATCACAGAGGTTGGATGATTTGTAGTTGGGGTGATTGTACAGGGCAAGATAAGATATTTGACTTCTTTTTCACGCACTTCAAACCAATACTTGATAGATTTAGCTGTATGTATAGGGGGATTGTTATACCAGAGAACGCCATCTTCTTCAAGAAGCAATGTATGCTACATAAGATGGACCAGTAAGCTAAAATGTCGACATAGTCCTTCCCATTCTATCTCCCTTTTAGGGTTACAATAGGGCCTGAAGGAAACCATGAGATGCCATCCCAAACCCTAATAGATGTACCTCCATGATTGACAGTTTAGATGAGACAGCCAGAATCTTACGCTTGAACAGGTGTTCTCCAGACATGCGCAAATCCTGTTGCGAGGAACAATGTGAACAATGATTTGTCTGACCAAATGCCGATTTTCCTCATATAACTCGACCAAGATTTCTCTCGTGGCACCATTGTGGATGATATTTTGTATTGGCATCTATTAAAAGTGGCTTGGGAATAACTATTCTTCAGTAAATGCTTTGTTTGGGAAGTTCCATTCTACCTCTAATAGTGAACGGAAATGCACTCTGGATGCTTTCATGACTTTCGATACCATAGCTCGAAAAACACCCATTAGCCTGTGGATTGCAGTAACAGATACTCCAATTTAAACCAACAATTTGCCCTTTTCACAAGGACTGCATGGTTTGACATTTTACGAGTTCCCCCGAAAATCACGATGCCTTTAGCTTCATTACTGCTACCCGACAGTAGAATAATACATACACTATATTATATAAAAAAATACCGATGGCCAGACTTATTTTTTAAGGAATACGAAGCACATTCATAAACACCACTAATATTGATAGGTGTTTCCATTATTTTGATAACCACCTGTATATATATGTAATAAATTAAATAATATTGCCTCCATTCTAGCATTTAAATTCCCTTTCCTAAATCCAATCCCCAGTAAAATTACTTTATCGCTTTAAAACCCTTAGCAACAGGACTTCCCATAAATCACATGCCTTTTCATTTCAACACGTGTACATCTCCGGATTCAGAGGCGTGTGTTTGCATCGCGAGCCCCAATATTTGCTGACCCTACAAAATAATAGCCACAAGTTTCTTTGCCCTTTCCGCGTAAGGTTAAAAGGTGATATTAGCTTCCGAGCCTATTCTGAAATGGACGGACGTACTTTTGTCGCTCTAATAATCGATTCGACCGGACTGCTTCCAAATTTAATTTTAATCCTTTTAGGCTGAGTCTAGCTCCAGCCATGTAACTATGAGCTAGTTTTCCTTTGCAGGTTATATTTTAAGGACGCGATGGTATATTATCTCTCTCTCTCTCTCTCTCTCTATATATATATATATATATATATATATATATATATATATATATATATATATAAGTGTGTGTGTGTATGCATTAGTATTTTAGAGAATATTTCGAACTACTTTATTGCGGCGTTCAAGAAAATTCTAATTTATTATGCATTCAAGGAGATGTGACAACGTAAGTACCATTATTTACGAACCTGAACAATAAATGCAAAGTTGACATCCTTTTATATTTCTCATAGGAAACATTATTCGCTCGAAATGAATACTTTTCACAAAGCATTCTGCTTGGCAAGTGAAGAATAAGTATGTCGCACAGACGAAAATGGATAATTTATTGTTTAAAATATCCTTTTATAATACCGTATAAATATTCAATAACTGATAATCGGATTTTTATTGACGTTGTCGTAAGAAAAATCTTTCCGTTATGCATTATGTAAATTTAGGATACATTGTTATTGTTGAGATAATGATGAGACTCTTTAAGACTGCTTTGATCTTCTGGATCAAACATAAATGTAATTTGTGAATAACTGAATGTCGTGTAGGTGGTGGAATTGTTATACATTTTTCTTTATCTAAAGGAATAATATATTTTATCAGTTGAAAGACATTACAAAGCACCATTCTTTGATGTTATACAGTTTTATATAGTATATTTGAACACTTATAGACATAATATATTCGAATTACATATAATTCTGTAAACTTTTACGGATCAAAATTATGTTTTTCGACATCAATATGGCAACCATCAATGAAAATATTTATAATTTTGATTATAAATATTTCGCATAACAAATCAAGTATATATTCCGTATTAAATACGAGTTAAACATTTTTAAGCATAATTCACCCTTGTCATCTCACTGTCTTAATTTATAATCAGGGATGAATGGCAGTATTTAATAATTCTAAAGTATGACACGATATACAGTTTATCTACTGTACTGATATTAACTAACAGGCGTCACGTTACCTTCCTGAGGAATGCCATTGAAACAATACTCTTACACTAATGTTTCACCCTAATGTGTAAGTACTCTTACACTAACCCTCTCACACTAACGTGTAAGAGGATTGTTTCAACGACTTATCTTTAACCTGAAGACTATACACTGGCCTTGGGGTTATAAGACGCATTATCAAATTCCGATCCAAGCAGAGGTCGTTGTCGCCGTCTATGGAAATAACGATTAAGGACTTTTACGGGATGTTTGTAAATATTATATGGTTCTGTTTCTTATTTACCCTGTGAATCCTCTAACGGTCCAGGCACACTATAAAGTAATATGCATAAATATAAATAATTCATTTATTTTCTACGTAGAGCTAGACTAACATAGACCGACTTAAGGCTTCAAATAATAACACGACAGTACCGCAACTTGCGGTACTAAGAAACTGAACTTTAAAGTCGAAACGAACCCTTTCAGGCAGAATATACGTTCACTAACAATACCCGTAACCATCGGGCTCTGAAATAACTATCGTACTCGTGCAGCCACCTAGGCTAAATACTAATACGTGCTCTATTAGTTAAATACCGCGATCACTCTCAATCTAACTTTTCTCGACTCTTTCGTATCTCTACTAATAGCGTAACGCACTACCGTACAAATCTCCCTTTTTGGGCTCTTGCCAACTCAGCGTGTGTCACTTAAATAGACCAGACACCTGCTCCGAACTAACTTCGACTGGCCTGCACTGCGCAGCTACCAGAAATTTGCATCTGAGCAACACGCGAACCCTACTATATATATATCCTAAACATATGCAATTCAGAAACTACCCGCCAAGTGTAAAGTACAAAGAGTGGCATTATATAAGAGGAAGCCATGCTTGGTGACCCCTCTCGTGTCCAGCATAACTTGTAAATAAGTCACGAGCTAAGCAGTAGGGAATGGCGAATTTTTCTAGTATACCCTTTACAGACACAGAAGAAGCTGTCAGATTTGCATGGTCTGTCTGTCCGGTTATCTATTAACTAGGACTGTTTTGAAAGGGTTTCTACAGAAAGTATCTCAAACGCTTTAAGTCTGAATACCCAAGGAAGGGGGATCTTGAGCCGCGATTTGACTTTTGAAGTAAACATACGGCAAGAATTAACAGAGAAAAATGTAGTATTATAGAAAATGCTAATTGCATACAAAATGCAAATTAAATAAACATACAACTATGTACACAATAAATAATATATACAAATGAAAAATAAATAAATATTAATGATCTTTATAAATAAGGGGGAGTGGATAAGAAATGTCCTTGAAAATAGTTATTTTTTTTTCGCATACGAGAGAGGATCAGCTGAATGCAAATTAGTGGTAGGAGCCCCAGGCTTTAGTTCTTGATCTTAGCAGACGAGTGTTACACCTTGTACAAAATAATGCACTTAAAGTTATGCGGAATTCGCTTTCTTGTATTGACTTCTCTCTTTCGATGTATGGGCATTTCTCCATTAGTAGTCTTTCAAAATTGTATATAAGAAATTAGCAGCAAGTGTTGTAAACATATTCACAAATATTGAATAGCTAAAGTCCAAAATGGGCTCAGATGAGTTATCAAACTAGGCATGTTTGAAAAATCAAGGGCTACTGCAGGGTACAGAAAGCTAAGTCCAATTCCACTCCTAAATACTTTTATTCATCAGGAAAATTTTGCGATATGTAAAACAAAACATAAACAGGTTAGTGTTAAGGGGTTATGTTCCAATCAAGGACTTAACACTCTTTACACAAGAAAAATAAAATTTTAAAATTTAAATTTAAACAAAAATTAAAAATTAAACTTTAAAAAACTGATTTCCCAAAAGCCATTGTTTTGAAAACCCGTTTTTCAGAAAACTATGATTGTGGATTTGACACTCTTTACACAGCAAACACAGATATAAATACCTTTTGCTTAAACTTATTTTATTTTTTTCTGATATGATCTGCGATATATTTATTGATTATTTGAAATCAGTTTTCGTAATCAGATGAGTAACTTAATGTTAAATCTTTATTCACTAATAGCTGAATGCATGAAGCAGTTAATTGCTTAGTCATGGAAGTTATGCAAGCTTCATTATAGAAATTCTCAAATGGAGAGAGTAGTGAATACGAATGAATCATAGACCGTGAACACATATGCTATGTAGAATTGTTCTATAATAAAGCATTTAAAGCCAAACAGAAGGACTTGATAAGGGTAATGAGTCATCATTTAGGTCCTGCCAAATGTATATCCGTTATTGTAAGAAAATGTTTGTCCCTATTCACTCTCAGATTTAAATGATGATCATAGTGAGATCATAATTTCGATTAGAGTGTGGTATCTTTAGGCTGTCACATACTGAATCTATTAGTTACACCACTGAATTTCACTCTTATATTAGGATATAAATGTTGTATACAATTGAGTTCTGTTGATTGTCTATCACTAAAATTTTAATTTTCTGCATAATTAGCGTAGGAGAAGGAAGAAATAGATTCGAATAATATATTTGTCACAGTTGTTATATTTATTGAACTTTGTAAATAGGTATTCTGTACAAGTATCAAGATGAGCTGAACTGGAACCCGGGATCTAGAATATTTTTGAAGAGAATTCGGGACTGGGTAGGGTTGAATAGTTTCAAGCCCATTTCTATGTTCCCTTTGCGTAGAAATCAGAATAAAAGGTTAACAAAAATAATTTCAGCGAACTTTTCCTGAGATCTATTTTTATTTGTCAAAAAAAATACTTGTTCCTTAGAAATTTATGACTAATTTTTAATGCTTCATTTTTAATCATTTAAGGTGATAAAAATAACAAAGGATCACTTCACGAATCCAACGGTTACAAACATTTTTGAGCTGTTTAAAGAGTAGCAATCATAAATGATCTTTTTCAGATCGTTTAAAGACCAGAGGTGAAAAAAGTGATCAACGCTTGCTACTGTTCCTGTTAAATTCACGGCTGTCATTTTTTGTCGCTATACTTCTTCCAGACATCATTGGGTTACTTTTCAACTTTTTTTCTGCAAAACGTGCTTTGGAATTTAGGAAAAGACATTTGTTGTTATACGGCCAGTTTCATTTCTTCTAGTTTTTAACTAGTATTGAAACAAACGGGAATTTTTCTTAGCGTGTTATGCCCAACGTGAACTCGCAGTTTGAAACGCTGAACATTTTTTTAATAAGTTCCACACATAGGCAGACATTTAAAAGGAATTTTCTCGGTCTCACATAAAATAAAAAAAAATTCAAGTTCGTTCACATTCATTATTCAATGGCAATCGAAATAAGTGAAGGAGAGAGGAGAATCCAATAAACAGAGAAGCGACTAAAAATAAAAATATGTTCAAAAGGTTGATTTAAAATATTCAAGAGATTCATCAATATTAACTGTAAAACACTTCTTTTCCTTTAAATATACAAACTCTTATTACATTCGGACCTGTTTAGTGATTTCCGGTATCCGGCAAGAGCTCTAAGTGGCATGTATACCCAGCATTTCAAGAAATTACTACTCACCAGTTTGCTATTACATAAGACCTAAATCAGGACCTCTCTTTTTGATACAAGATAAATCTGCAGAGTTTTTTTTTTCTTTTTATGAATAGTGGTATGATCGAAGGATGTAGGTACGTCCTTCAAACTATGTAGGGTTAACGTGTTGCTCAGATGCAAATTTCTGGCAGCTGCGCAGTGCAGGCCAGTCGAAGTGAGTTCAGAGCAGGTGTCTGGTCTATTTAAGTGACACACGCTGAGTTGGCAAGAGCCCAAGAAGGGAGTGGAGATTTGTACGGTAGTACGTTACGCTATTAGTAGAGATACGAAAGAGACGAGAAAAGTTAGATTGAAGGTGATAGCGGTATTTAACTGATAGAGCACGTATTAGTATTTAGCCTAGGTGGCTGCACGATAGTTATTTCAGAGCCTGAGGGTTACGGGTATTGTTAGTGAACGTATATTCTGCCTGAAAGGGTTCGTTACGACTTTAAAGTTCAGTTTCTTAGTAAAGCAAGTTGTTCAGTTCAGTTCAGTTTCTTAGTACTGTTGTGTTATTATTTGAAGCCCCAAGTCAGTCTATGTTAGTTTACCTCTACGTAGAAAATAAAGGAATTATTTATATTTATGCCTATTACTGTATAGTGTGCCTGGACCGTTAGAGGATTAACAGGGTAAATAAGAAAAGAACCACATAACTACACATACTCTGAGGCTGCCCCGTTCCTAGCAGAATGTGTTTAAGAAGTTAAACACCTAATCATAAAAAATATATATATATAATAATTAAAATATATTAGATAGACTTGACATACAAAACCTACTCATATTCGTAGCTTTGTGAAAAAAAAAATATTAAAGCATTTTAGAGTTTCAATGATATTGGCTTAAAAAAAAGTTATTTTCTTTTTTAAATGCTGAAACTGCATCCATCTGCAGTCCAACTAAAATCTGTTAGACTAGGGCAGGCTTTGTTTAAAACATTTTGGATACGATAGGGAAAATTTGCCCAATAAATGTAAAGTATGCGAACTCATTTTTTCACTCTAACTCACACCTAGATTAAACTTAATACGATAAAATTTGCCTTCAGAGTTGTTTTTTTTTTTTGCTATCAAGTTTATGTTGAATACTTGACTGCTACTGTAAATATTTCAGGAAATATTATCAGTGATATTAAGGAAACAAATATATATCGCACTGAACCATAAAACACAGTTAACTATTCTTGAACGTATAACGTACAGGTGTAAGAAATCGTGTTAAAAAATGGCCAAGGAAATAAATTGTCTTCTTCATACTACCCCTATACAGAATAAATACATATTAAATATACAGTAGAGTCCCGATAATGCGAATTACGCTAATCCGAAAGTCCTCTTAATCCGACACGAAAAGTCATAAAGAACTAAGTTTTCAATAAAACCACAGTGATACTAAGCAATATAAAATATAAACAGGAAAACCAACGTAAATAAAGCACAAATAGCAATAAAATGCAATTATCATGAAGAAGCTTCTTTGTAGGTTCGAAACGGCCGTATGCAAAATAATTGCATCTTATTGCTATTTGTGCTTTATTTACGTTGGTTTTCCTGTTTATTCCTCGAGCACAAAGGATGTATCTTTTCTTTTCAATATAAAGTATATTTCTGAAAATTACAAGAAAATCCAAAGTTAGACAATGCACTGAACTAATTATTACTGAACTTCATTGGTTTGAAAAATCTGTTAATTTTTTTTTCGAAGAGAAGAATACCTCTCCCTTGAATCCAAATTACACTAATGCGTCAGAAAAATGGTGTCCGCTGGGTCGAGGGGGAGTGTTGCTCTATGTAACGTAGCTCTACATCAAATTCAGTCGCGGCGTCTGAGTGAGATACCCTCTGCTGACTGTCACTGTCTGATTCACTTTCACTCTCGTCTGAGACGTTGACAGGTTCTTTCAAAACCATTTCAACAATCTGATGATCGTCTAAAATCCAACTGTCAAGCACTATGACGTATTATTAGAACAACTTACACTCTACTGTACAGTACTAGGCAGCGGTCCGCTCTTTTATCACACATTTGGTACCGAGATTTGGTTATGTTTAGACAGACCTTATAAAATAAACTGTAACGTGCGATTACATAAATATAACACGTGTAAGGTATACACAAGATTCGATTAACAAGAATCGAACTTTTGAGTGAATGAATTAAAGAAGCTGCTTGATATATGCTAATTTCGGCATACGCGCTTGGTATAAATACCAAGCAGCTTGATTAATACAAAAGGTTGAAAAAGGTTGTTAAAGTTGATAGATAAGCGAGAGGGAGCAACGGGGTAAGCAGTTCCAGGTGTTAACCGGTGCTTGTGCTTAGGGGGCCCAAAGTTTACGTGGCAGTACTGCTGGTTTGACTCTCTGCTGGTTTCTGAGTATTTGCAATGTGTATTTCTATTGAATGTTAATATATATTCCGTACAAGTAGAATGTATGTTTATTGTTGTAAAGCAAAATCTATATGTGCAATGAATTAAATAAACTTTGTTTCATGTATAAACTGTGTTTGTATCCAATTCATTTAGAGTGCCACTTCAAATTATATACACCCAAGTCTGGGTAGAAGTGAGCTATAAAACTCTATACACGTAATGTGTAATATTTATGTAATCACACTTATTATGTAATTTAATTTTAATTTAAAGAAGATTTCGCTTAATCCGAAAAGGGTCTGGTCCCAATCAATTCGGATTGTCGGTACTCTATTGTATATAAATTCAGCAGCAATATCGTAAATGATCGCTACCTATCGTTACGGACCGCTTTCATTACCGTGAATCTGTCATCCTAAAGTTTCTTCTACACTGATCAATGGTTGCAAATAATCCTCAGTTGCATTTTAATAAACGCCATTTATGTTTTAGAGACGTAAAAGTTGATAAAAATTGTTTTATTTTGCAGAAAAGAGTATTTTTTTAGCATGACTATATTGTATTAAAAAATCATTATTTGCTATAGAAACGTCCACCCTAAGGAAAAGAAAGAGGAAAAATTTATTCAATAAGCCTCACAATTTATTAAACTTCCTAAAAAAGGAGTGTAATTTGTTTATTTACTTTGTACTGGTATTGAATTTATAAAATTTAAGTAATTGCATGCTTCCCAAGATTTTAGCAATATACGATAACTAACACGAGCTATTTCATGAAATTGACCAAATAAAAATATAATTATGCGTGTTAACTTTTCTATATGTCATAAACCAGCCAATTAACTATGCAGAAAATAGTCTAATGATTTCTTTCAATAGAGTAATAGTCTATGTGAAAGTGTAATACAGTTTCTGCATTGAAAATAATAATGTAGTTCTGAGTTTTGAGATCATACCAATAATATTATTAGATGCTGTGTTGAGATATCAGACAATTAAATTTAAAATGTTTCAAAACAAAAGTTGATAACATTTACACAACAATCAGAAAGATTCAGAATATCTAAAATTTTTAGTGAGTAATAAGCTTTACATTTCTAATTATTTAAAATCGTTTCAATTTATGTCATCTTTAGTCTTTTCAGCGACTTGAGACCCCTCTTTTAGAAAGTCTTGGACTTTCTAAAAAAATATTTCCTAAAATATTAAAACTTCATGAGGAATATATGCAGCAGTCGGAATGTATATTGAAATGGGTTTTATTCGCTAAAAATGCTGGTATTTTATTAGAAACAAAATAAAATGTCTAAAGCTGAAGTTTGTTAAGTATAAATTTATGCATTTATTCTCTAAACTTTAATGATTGAGAAACAACTGTTTACTTTGCAGATTTCGCAGAATTTTATATGATTATTTAAACGTTTTATGTTTTAAATTATAAAATTTGTCATTACGAAATTTGAATAGTATATAATCTTATTCAGTAACAACTGATGGTTAACGCTGTAAAAAAATTAAAGAGGAAACAAGATCACTCCACCATATCTACTCTAGACGATTATGTCTCATTTATGACATTATTCAGTAATTAGCATTTTAAAATTTCATAAATTAAGAGTGGTATGAATTCGGTATCATTTGTTCACTAAATATATATTTTATGCATTTAAAATTACAAGAGAATCATAATAAGGTTTTAATACTTTACTTTAAAAATCTTTATGTGTTACTTCATTCTTTTTTCCAATACCTTTATGATAAACAATTTATTAAAGATATCCTAAATCAAAGTAATGCCTTCAGCTTCTTTTTTATAATACTTCATGGAAAAATTAAATAGAACGCAGATATTATGAATCAAAGAAAAACATATCTGATGGTTTTTAGGAACACCAAATGCTCATGACTTAGATGATAGACAGAAAGTATAATAAAATGTTACGCACCATTTTGCTATAAAATCTTAAGTAACTCACAGCATAAATCATTTTTCAAAGAATTTGGACACACTCATTGTGTGTGTGTGAGTTAGAAAAGCAGAAATCATTTTTCTTCCAGAGATCATTTTCGACTTGCTTTGAAACGAAAGAAAAGAGACGAAATCAAGTTTCATTGTTGATTCGCGCAAGTGTGTCAAATTGTTCTCGTTCTGTCTCGAAAAAGGAAGAGCGAATAGCTGCATTAACATGCTACAAAAGGTTGATAATGAGCAGCAACTTTTGTTAAACTCAAAGTAGTTTTCGACAAAAATTTTACTTTTGAGAAATTCGAACTTTCCAATCTGCAATGTTTCATTCAGTTCCCTTCGCCGTCATTCTACATTTTTGATAATTTTTCTCATCCGTCCGAGGACGATAATGAGAAACTTTATGATTTAGATAGATGTTACTTCTGACTTTAACGTAATATCAATATAGCGGTATTTTAATGCAATTTAGTTGCATTAAATATTGAATATTTTTTAAAAAATAAGATAAGGGTGTCATTCCATGAAAAGAAACTTTTATAAACTAATAGTTTCCACTAAAAAGAGAAATACTCTGAAATACTTTTATTGCCCCGATATGCTTCTTTTCAGGTCTTAATTTCATTTCCTCAAACTAACGTGTTTGAAAGTTTGAAAGTTAAAACGTTTTAACTTTAAAAGAGCGTTATAAGGAACAGTAAATGGAGAGCATAAATACAAAATTTTCTGGGTGTAACCTGTACTATAACCATGTCAGGTATTCCGACCGTTTTTCGGAATCATACACACACATATATATATATATATATATATATATATATATATATATATATATTTATATATATATACCGGGTGGTTATAAAGAAACTTTGCAGATATATGGACCTCTAGCGGCTGTTCCGTTCAGCCGATCGAGATGAGATTTCAGATATAGTTATTCAGAGGTATGAGCTCAAGATTCTGTGACCGGCAAAAAAGGTACAGAAACTCGATAGGTACAGAAGGTTATAGGTATAGAATAGGGGTAGAGGGTTATAGGTACAGAAACTCGAAATTTTCAAATGGCAACCCCAATTTTTTCTCATCTCAAAATGCTCAGCGCATGCGAAAACCCCAAAGAGTGTTGGAACAGTACGTATCACAAAAAAACGGACGCGTTATGCACGCACAAAAAACAGCTCTCCAAATAACTAACAAAAACACGATCAGAGAGCTTTTTATCGGTTTTCTACGTTGAATATCTGGCGAACGGCGTTCTGTGATTGGTTTCTAGCCTCTGTCATTTGGAAATTTCGTCCGCGCTCCCCGATCGTGTATTTGTTGGCCGTTCGCAGAGCTGTTTTTTGTGCGTGCATAATGCGTCCGTTGTTTGTGATACACGTACCGTTCCAACGCTCTTTAGGGTTTTTGCATGCACTGAGCATTTTGCGACGGGAAAAATTGGGCATTGTCATTTCAAAATTTCGAGTTAATATACCTCTAACCGTAACCGTGAGCGTCACTGTGTTGCCGTTGTCAGAATCTCGAGCTTATACCTCTGAAAAACTATAACTGAAAACTTATCTCGATAGGTTGAACGGAACGGCCGCTATAGGTCCATATATCGGCAAAGATTCTTTATGATCACCCGGTGTATGTATATATATATATATATATATATATATATATATATATATATATATATATATATATATATATATATATGTAACATACACTGCTGGCCACCCAAATTGCAGCACCAAGAAAGACAAGAGATATCATAATAAAATTTATTTTGTATTTTGTAGATAACACGTTGACCAAGTATCAAATGATTAAATTTATAGACTTCTGTGAAGTGTGGTTCCTGCCAAAATCAGTAGCCAGAGTAGCCGCCATTGTTGGAGATCACCGCTGCCACACGCCTCGGCATTGATTCAAAGAGACTTTGGATGAGTTCTTGGGGTACAGCAGACCAAGCAGCTTCCACACGTTGCCAAAGTTGATCTGCTGTGGCAGCTGGGGATGGAATCTGGGTCAATCGTAGAGCAACCATGGACCACATGTTTTCTATCGGCGAAAGATCCGGAGAGCGAGGCGGCCAGGGAAGCAATTCAATCTAGCGATTGACGAAGAACCGTTGGACAATGCGTGTCACGTGTGGTCACGCATTATCCTGTTGAAATATGGCTGTGGGCAAGCCCTGAAGGTAAGGAAGGACAACTGGCTCCAACACCTCGGAGATGTAGCGCTGGCTGTTTAAAGTACCGGCAATGGGTACTAGAGATGTGCGAGAGTGATATCCAATACCGCCCCATACCATAATACCCGGTGCTGGACCAGTGTGGCGGTGCATAACGGAGCTGTTTAGCATGTTGAAAGATAATCCACAATCTCGGTAGGCCACTATCCTTCCTCTGTCGAACTCGGATACTTGATCAAAAGATGATCGCTGTTTTCGACGAGGCATAATTGATCGTGATGTGCGTCTGCGCTGAAATTCTAATCATTTGCATATCTCACCTCCGCTAATGCATGTTGTAAATTTCATGTTATTTGCATGTTTCCTTCAGGGTGTTGCATTTACAGTGGCCAGCGGTGTAGCAGGCCCACCCCAAAAAGAATGATGAATTAAGGACCTACCATGCTACAATTAAGTTAACGTCATGAGCCGGGATGAATGACGGCAACAGATGCGCTTCGTTAAAATATTTCTTTAGGCAGACGATATATCTCCTCGGGCGGAGACAAAATTAGAAAAACTCGAAAGGTTACATCATGTTTAATGGGCGACAGAAATCCTAGGAGTGTGTATAGGAATCTGACCACAGGGTCTTATATAAACTTTTTAGGTGGCTCGTCATGTGATCATGAAAAAGGGTAATGATTGGCTATCCGTGACTCTGATGTCAAAGGTCACGTGACACCTTACGTAAAGATGCGCGATTATTTGCGATTTTGGACGTGACGCTACAAAGACTTATTGTCTTTAAAATCGGAAACGAAATTAACTCAAACGCCCAAGGAAATTTAGAAATTTAGAAATACATAGGGTTTTTTATGTTATATATATATATATATATACGGAGGCTAAAAGTAATGAGCCTTATTTTTTCCACGGGCTCGTAAATAATGAATCTTGTAAAATAGGACACATTTACAAAAATTAGAACTTATTGAAAGTCTGGCCAAAAGATGGAATTGCTATCGCGTAAATCTGGAGAGTGGCAGATGCATAAAGAACGCAAGGTCATTTTTCGCCTACGAATAAAATGGAGAGGTTGTTAGAACAACGTTATGCAATAAAATTTTGCGTTCGATTAAAGAAATCGGCAACCGAAACATTTGAAATGTTGCAACAGGCTTTTGGACAAGATGTTATGAGTCGTGCGAATGCATTTAAATGGTATAAACAGCTAAAGAGATGGGGGGAGGATCTTCAGGACTATCCTCATGAAGGACGCCTTTCAACATCCACTACTGAGATAATGGCGAACACTGCTCGTGCGATTTTGCTCGAGGATCGTCGAATGACTTTACGGCAATTACACACCACCTGGGCATATATTATGGCAGTGTGCAGGCCATAGTAACTGAACAGTTTGGAATGCATCGCGTGGGTTGCCGTTGGATTCCCAGACTTTTAACACCAGAGCAACAGTTGCTTCGAATGGCAGTGTGTAAAGAATTGAAAGAACGGTATGATACAGAAGGTGATGACTTTTTGAAGACAATAATAACAGCTGACGAAGCATGGCTATACCACTATGATCCCACAACCAAGCAACAAAGTTCGCAATGGAAGCATCCTTCCTCTCGAACCCCAAAGAAGGCAAAAGTTGTAAAGTCAGCGGGCAAGCAGATGATAATCGTGATTATTCATTATGAAGGGATTGTGTACACACATGAATCTGAAGCAGGAAAGACTGTAATTGGGCCCTATTATGCTCAAGTGTTACAGAAATTGTGAAGCCATGTGCAGCGAAAACATCCGCATTTGAAGCAGAATTGATTCAAGTTGCACCATGATAATGCTCGTTCCCACATTTCCTCCCAAGTGACTAATTTCTTGGACGAAAAAAATATCAAAACCGTTCCTCACCCACCATATACCTCTGATCTTGCCCCTTGCGATTTCTGGTTATTTCCAGAACTTAAAAAGCCATTGCGAGGACGACATTTCCCGGACAATACTTCTTACCTGAAAGCAGCGGATTCGGTTTTAAAGAGGTTGTCTTCTAATGGCTTCAAGTTCGTCTTCAAAATGTGGGTGACTAAATAGGACAAGTACATAGCATGCCAAGGTGATTACTTCGAAAAATGACATGTCGATCTGGATAATTAAAAGTATATTCTCTGAGTAATAATTTTTGTCTCATTACTTTTTGATCATCCCTCATATATACTT
This sequence comes from Dolomedes plantarius, assembly GCA_907164885.2. Taxonomy (NCBI): domain Eukaryota; kingdom Metazoa; phylum Arthropoda; class Arachnida; order Araneae; family Dolomedidae; genus Dolomedes; species Dolomedes plantarius. The sequence goes on from OU015501.1 coordinate 136,709,626, forward strand.
TGTGCTCTTAATGCATTTCCTTTGTAATACTGCTTTGGTTTCAGGCCTGGGCCCTAGTCAACCTTGATCTGCAAACATCCAGGAAATTTTTATTATGTTGCCAGGAGTTGCATTTATTTATATTAACTTCTCTGAATGAGTGGAAAACCATTTCCGTTTTCTGGGCTTGTGGCGGCCCAGTGGTAGAGCGCGCTGGTTTTCGGTGCTGAGGGTGCTCGGATCGAATCCTGGCGTCGCGCCACTAAAAATGACTCCGTTCGTGTCGTCCCTTCATGGGGGTAATGCTGTCCACCTATATGGTGCCCCCACAATAAAATAGGCAGTACAATTGCGGCGTGGTACAAAATAAAAGAGACTTTACATACAAAATAAAAGAGACATTGATGAAGGAATATGTTTCTGAATTTAAGAAAGATTAACATCCGTATACTAGACTTTGCCTATTTTTAATTTAATAGCATATATTTCTTGGTTATTATAGAACTTATCTTAATTTTCAAATTTCTCATATTTTTGAAATGCAAAAATAGGCAGTTTGCAATTATTTAATGTCTTATTCATCTAACTTATGTATATGAAAAATCCGGGAAAAATAGAAGACAGTTTTACAGAAAGTCGTTCACACTTTTAGAAAACAATTTTGATAGTTAAGTTTTATGTATAAATACCGTATTTTTTGCAGCGCTTTGCTTCTACCTGATAGCCATGGTTGTTGACAATAAATCTAGCACGAATTTTCTATGAAAGTAAACTTTTTCTTAGTACTGTCATATCCATTTTACCCCATTCCTTTTGAACCGTTTTCCTAAGTCCGTTCAGTGTTCTTGGATGCCGTTTTCCTAAGGCTCGTTGTAATAAACCGAAAGCGCAAAAGTCCATTGGAAAAGCTTCAGGTGATTTTACAGGTGTTTCATTAAATGGGATACACTTTATTCCTGTTTCTGTTCTTTATTTGCTAAATAAGCGGCAGTTGATTTAGACATGTGACTAAAGCCTTTGTCCATATGAAACTCAACTTCATCAATGTCCTTTCCGTATAAGGTTGGAATTTCTTCTTCAAAAATTGGTTCTAAAATATTCTGCTGATAGTAGAGTGAATTAATTTTGGCTTTACTTGAGCCTTTTTTAATTTTTAGTTTGTCGTTGTAACAAAATGCTGAAACTATCATGAACCTGATCGTTTTTATAACAGTCAATTAAATATACCCATGCCTCATCGAGTGTTACCAAAAATTTCCATTTTTCAGCAACTAGGCGTTTCTCATATAATTTTCTACAATTTGTTTATCTTTTAGCAATATGCTTTAGAAAAATCTGATGAACTTTAGGTTTAAACATCTCTTTTAACTTCAAATCTTTATGAATGATTTTACCTACAAAGTCAGAAGACATTCCTTGTTTCGATTCAATGGATTTTTGAGTCGGCGGATTTTTTTTTAGGATCAGAGATTTCACTTCCTTGATACTTACCTGCGTTCGAACAGTCTTAGGATGAGGTTTTGCGGTCATGTTTTCATTTCTACTGTCAGTTAGACGTTTTTATCCTTTCAAATTTAATATATTATAAATACCTTTTTTGAAATGCAATAACCGCGATTTTTACACCGTTTTATAATTTGTTAATAGGAATATTTTTCTTCGGAAAGCGCAGTTACTTAACCTTCGAGTCATATATCCATTTTAGGAGCCATTTTCAAAATAAATCTTTTATTTTACATTCCAACGAAAACAAAACAGTAGCAGACGATTATTCTGAAGTTGCCAAATTTTTATCTCAAAATGCAAACGCCAAAAATAAATTACATAATCGTTTCCATAAAGTGCGAACGACGTTCTGTAAATGTTGAAGGTACGAGTGTTTAGACATAGAAAATGTTATTCTTTAAGTAGACAGCTTTTAGTGGATATTATTTTTACTGATGGCAAATCATGTGATGGAATCTGTATAAATTCTTATTTTTCCTGCGTATTTTGGTATGTTATCTCCATTCCCTTCTAAACATGAACGGAAAGTGAATACCACTAGGCTGCAAAAAGAGCTGTCTGTAAATTAAATAAAGTTATGGTATTCAGAGTGAGAAAATGTGTACATATATTGCAGTTTACATTTATTTTCATCATTTATCATGCACGAAACATTGACGACAGGTATTGAAACTTTGTCAGGTGAGTAAAGTTATGAATTATAAAATATATAATCTTAATCGATAGAATGTAAAATGCAACAGATACGTCAAACTGTCAAGCCTAACTTGATTTTATTTTTAATTGAAGAAAACTTTATTTTGAAAATTTTATTTTTAGGTTTGGAATACCCGATGTTCAATCAAACCATGAAAAAGAAAAGATGTGAGATGAGATATTGAAAACGCTATGCATTTTAGAATTAATTATTTTTCAAATCTATTATAATAATAGATTTTGAGATGAGCAAATTGTTTATTTTCGACTAACAAATATTAAATCGACGTAAAATTCCTACAATGTTTAAAATTATGTCAAATTTAAAAGGTTTCCATTAAATCAGCTAATAGCTTTTTGTCATAGAGTAAAATATTTCTCTTAAAATAGTAAGAAAGGAACCATTACTCTCATTCATTTTCGTCTCGAAACAGAATAAATTAATGAACAGGATGAAATTCTTTGACCCAAAATAATTAATCATTTCTAATTTAATTAGTTTATAAACCATTTATGTAATTTATAATTTGATGATTCTAAAGAAGGGATGTATTTAGTTATTTCCTCATATTTAAGTGAGGTCAAAAATAGTTTGGGATGAATTTTAAACAGCATTATGAAAATAAATGTTTTCTCTGTGATTATGTGAGACGCCGAACTTTTAGTAAAATAATTGTTTGTTGTAAAACTGGAGGATTAACATGAATTGATTGTGATTTATGCAGCTATAAGAAAAAGTTAAATTCTAAAGTCTTCTAAATTAGCTCAGTCATTAAAAGTGTGAACTCGGTGTGTAGATCATGCCTTACGAAAACATAAAGTTTGGGAGTGCAGTTTACGAAAATTGCATTGCTTCACTTCATTGGAATAGCCACGTAGACTTCTGGTTAGTATATATGGGCTGAAATCGTATTTTTAGCAAAATATCGTTACAGAGTCGTTCCGGACAGCGCGAATAACATATGGTTCAGAAGAATATGAGAAATAGTCCCCTTGGGGAAAAATAACATCGTCGAATGATAAAACAAATAAATAAATAGGCACGGGCCAATACCCTTGTCCTTTAAAATAACAAGAGAAATATGCAAGTGAACTGTTTGAAAGGAGCTCTTCCTCATATCGTCGGGAATTTCAGTTTGTAGAATACCACTGTGTGCAAAGTCTAATCACACTCGGTTTAAAGAATAGAGACTAAGAACATAATTTATAATACCCGTGATATGAACTGAAACGAAAACTTAAACAGTTCTCCTCAACAAATGGAGGAAACGTATGAATATAAACTAGTTATAAACTTTCATGAATATAGTTTGAAAAACGGTTAGTTGTACTAGAAAGAAGCAAATTGGACAAAAATCGATATGAATACAGGTTTCGACGGAAAATACAAAATTTTGAAGTTGGCGGCCAATGAATGAACATGTGACGCTGCAGAGCATTTAAACTACCCAACTGGCAGGATATTAAGGGGGAGAAATTTCAATTCCTGGTCATAAATTCTTCCGCGAATTTCATTCCGTGTACTCAGGTAGACAGAAACTATGCCTCACATACAGGAGCGAGAACAATATGCGCAGATGTCAGCATTTGATAAAGGACGTGTAGTTGGGCTCAAAGAAGCCGGTTGGTTTAATCGGTGAATCGCTCGACATTTGGATAGTAGCGATACCACTCCTAGATGATGTTGGCAGGAATGGGTGAACCATGGCCGAACCCAGCATCAAAAAGGAAGCGGTCGGCCTAGAGAGAAGCGACAGAATGTGAGGACCGAGAAATCGTCAGAGCGGCACTCACAGCCCCAGATTCATCATTATTATCGATGGTATGTGCAACTGGTGCTTTAGTGACCGCAAAGATCATTCATAGGCGGCTCAGAGGAAGGGGCTGTGCTCACAGAGCACTTTTCGCTGACTACCATTGACCTCTGTACAACGACAAGCCAGTTTACAGTGGTGTTGGACACATTCAACCTGGAATGTCACTGTCTGGAGTAGAATTGTCTTCAGTGATGAGTCTCGCTTGAAATTGAGGCCCGATGACCAACGAATACTTGTCTGGAGACGCCCTTGACAGCCAACGGTATACCAACATGACTGTCTTCCGCCATACGGGCTGACAACGAGGAATGATAGTCTGGGGTGCCCTTTCATTTCATAGCAGGACACCTTTGGTTGTCATCCGCGGCACTCTCACAGCACACTGGTACGTCGACGATATTATACCCCCCGTTGTGTTGCCCTTCATATCACGCCATCCTGGGCTTCCATTTCAGCAAGATAACGCCCGCCCGCACATGACGAGAGTTTCGACTGCTTGCCTTCGAGATTACCCATCGCTGTCTTGGCCAGCAAGGTCACCGGATCTCTCCTCCATTGAGCATATTTCGAGCAATATGAGCAGGGCCCTAGAACCAGCTCGGGATTTTGGCGATCTAACTTGCCAATTGAACAGAATATGGTTCGATATCCCCCAGGATGACATCCTCCACCTCTATAAATCAATGCCAAGCCGAATAACTGCTTGCATAAGGGCCAGAGGTGGACCAACCCGTTATTGACTTTTTCACTTTGTGAAGTTCTTTCCCTTGAATAAATCATTCAATTTTTCACAAATTGAAATAATCTGTTTTTTTGTACAAGTACATTACATCTACCAATTTTCGTCCCATTCGAATAACTCCTTCTAGGTGCGTTTTTTTTTTTCTAAGAGTGTAGTTTAAGAAGAGTCGAAAGTGCGTGGGATCCATAGACAGAGATACATCTTTTTTCACCCTATGCAGACGACTATTGATGGAGTTCCCTCTAAAATAATGTCCCGGAGTCGCATAAAGTGAGACGAGGAACTTCGAGAAAATTTGTTATGACTTACAAAACTGCTATGTTAGCTAGTCAGCAGGTAGAAAATGACTTCGCGTGGAGATTTTAATTACAATACCATCGTTTTTATAACTAAAAGCAATATATTTTGCACCAACATTTTAAAAAATACAGAAAAAGAAGAAAATATAATTCGAAAAGAGACTATTAAGTTTACATGGAATATATATATATGTATGTATGTTTGTATATACCATTCAATAAAATCATATTTCTTACGTAACTTAATATTATCTTTTCGAATGATTTTTCTTTAACTACAGAGATTTAGAGATCAACTTTGATAGGCTCCTCTTTCTAAACGGGTAATGGATGTCTTAAGAAGAGAAAAACTCTGAGTGAATCTTCCATCGTAGAAAATTAGTGGAAATTTCTGATCGAAAATTGTCTCAGTGCTTATCCTTCTGAATGCTAATTTCCTAAAGGAAACTGACGAAGCTTAAGAAGCGGGCCAGTAGTTTTAATGAAATTTGAAATTTTATTCCTACAATATACTTTTTTATTTGCGGATGATATTATTTTTTCACGATGTGTTGCACTGATTGTTAAGTTTATCTGCTTGCGTAGAAATGCTGCGGAAAACTAATGACTCCTTACAGATCAATTGTTACAGTAAGTTGTTTCAGTAACAAAGATCGTAACTTTTATTTATACATTTTATACGTAAACATTTAATCTGAAATTTCAAACGTTAAGTATGTACATTCAAAATTTTAAGTACTAGAACTATTCAAATAACTTAATTTTATGGTTTGTTTAAGAAATGGTTAGTAATCAGTAAACTAAGTAAAAAGAAATTGTGTTTTTATGAATGAATTCTATTTATAAGTATAGGAATGTTCATTATAGGTATACTATTTTTTAAGGCTCCTAAATATATTTCAGTAAAATATCAGGATCTTAAAAAAATAGATGAAATATATTCTGACCTTATTTTTATATGTTTAGAGGGCAATTATTTTCCTTATTTTACTTATAAAAATACTCACACATATTTTAGATACTTTTAGTAGTGATACTGATTTAGTAATGAAATAATGAAAATACTAGTTGTTTAAAAAACTATTTTTAGCCATATGGTAAGCTTCTTGTATATTTTTTGATGCGCACCAGCTTGTAAATTTAAAATGATTTATTTTTTAAACTTATTTAGTCCAAATATACTTAAATGTAGAAATATTTTTATTTTTAATCTTTTTAAAAATATTTAATTTGTATTACTAATTCTTAATCTATAATTATTCTCATTTTGTGTTGTTGTAGTGACATACTACAACTCGATTGTATGGGGCCGGAACGTTCGAAACTATGTCAAAAGGTATGCGGGTAATGCGGGTCAAGTTTTTAATGACACCACAAGTTTCGGAGTCTCATAAAGTCAAGTGCCACTCCAATTTTGATCAAGGAGCTTCAGGTGCGTACCTACCCTTTGCCAAATGGAATGACGCTCCAACCTATAAATTTAACGGGTCCATACCCGGCGTAGACATGAATGCATCCAGTGACGCTTGTCGGTATTCAATCTGAGATCTCTCAATCCGAAGTCCAACGTACCGTCTCTAGGCTTCTCTGGGCCCTTTATTGTTTTCTTATCTTTAGTAATGAGTCAGTAATAAAATTAATTAAAGTTTCTAAAATGTATAGAATTTGTAATAGTTTCAAAATTTCTAGAATTAGTTATGTTTTAAACATTTTAGTCTGGTAAAATGAAAAATATAAAATCATTTCATAATGACTAACAGCAATCTTTGAAACCAATAGATTTTAGCTAGAAGATGATATTGTCGTAACAGTTGCACTCTAATACCAATGTCCTTAAAGAAGCTTGTCATCTGTATACAGAGTCAACAGCGTGATTAGCCTTATTTAATGCTGCAGTTTACATAAATTAAATTCCCTGCACCTCTTTTTAATGATAATTTTACATAGCCCTTTAAAGTTGTCGCCGAACGCTTAGAAAGGAATGACCGCTACATACATATCAGAAAAAGGAACTGTTTATAAGTTTCATAAGCGTTTACTTCAAATAAGGAAACAATAAAAAGGATGAATTTGGTGCCTTTGTTATGTTTCAGTTTTGCAAATAAAACTTCCAAATTTACTGTAATGTAAATCTAAATCTAAATATCTTTTAAACCAAAACCTTTTTAAACAAAGTATGCTCCCTCACTTGCATTATTTTAGTAATATTTTTAAGACCACAGAATAGAAAGATAATATATATAGTGCGTTTACCCCTACTTTAAAAAGTATCCGTCTATAACTGAAAGAAATAGATTTACATTTTTAAAAAACTGTTTTGATAGTCCTTTATCCTTTAAAGAGACTTATTCCCACGCATCAGTATATATATGAGAGAAAAAAAAATTTCTGAAATAATGGCATATTTTGATGTACGTGCAACTCTCAAATAAAATTCAAGTGGACTGATGACAGAGTACTTTGGAATTTAAACTTAACTCTTAATTATTCATTAAAGTGTATTGTCAGTCAAATGACTTTAAACTAGTGTGAGAAATGCTTAGACACAATGGCGAAAATCATTTCAAGCGTACGAATTAACGACTTTTTTTAAGCGGAGTCACTTGTAGGCATTCGCCTATAATTCCCCGCAGTTTGCTGGCCAATTTTTTTATGGAGACACCATATACTAGGTGGACCAACATTACTCGCTATGAAGAGACGACACGAACGGAGGTATTTTAGTGGCGCGACGCTTGGATTCGAACCGAGCACCCTCAGCACCGGAAGCCAGCACGCTGCACCACAAGGCCACCACAAGCCCGAATTAACGAATATAATCAGACATAATTTGTAAATTTTCGTAATCGACTTCATTATAAGAAACTACACGTTCAATAAAACTCTTTTTTACCTAGAGAAGTTTTAGAAAAATTTTATATGGACTTACAGACGAATAGACATTTAGGAATATCATTATTCTTCATCATTCCTAAGTGTAATGAATTAAATATTCGTAAATATTTTGATAAAGAAGTGGGAGTTATTTCACTGACTTAGTTAAAACGGCTTTTCTGTCATAATATTCTTCATTCAAAAAAGCACGGAAGTTCGCTTCAAACTCTTCAAGTGTTTTTAATTCAGATATTTTTGAGGCATATTCCCTATTTCAACTAAGTATTCAACTCTTACTGCTTTTAAAATTTTTAGTGAGGAATAGAGGAAGAGATACAGAACATTCTGTAAATGTTAATGATTTCGTTAAAGGAAAAAAGGTCGAATGAGCGTGTGAAAGGAAAGACAGGCTCACATTACATAAGTGGTCTTTTGCTTCTCATACCTTAATATTTGTCAGATTTTAAGACGGTACCAGAATTATTTTGATTATTAAACAGCTTTCATTAAAGATATGATAGTACTTAAATGCATATACATTGAATTTTGATTTAAAATGTCTATTATTTCACGTTCCGAAAATATGAAGTTTTAAAATATAAGTTAATTTATTTGATCAATTGCTGTTAAATATTTTCCCGCATGTTGAAATACTAAAGTGTTTAATGTTATGAATTGTAAACAGAGCCTATGAAGATAAATAACACCAAAATTGTGTCTTTATCCTAATGATTTATTGTATCTTCTATAACTGATTCTGAGATAGAATCGTTAGGTATTTATTCAAACTCTGAAATTCATTGAAATAATAATAGATCATCTATATATATAAAACAGTTCCATAACTAACTCACTGACATAAAACGCACACACCAAACCGCTGGACCTAAAGGGCTGAAATTTTGCATGGCGTTTCTTATGGTGTAGGGGTGCACTAAGAAAGATTTTTGAAAAATTCTTCTTATATTTTTTAAAATTAAATTTTTGAGCTCTTTTTGTAACTTTTTTTAAGTTTGCATTTAAAATAATAATTTGAGGGTTATAAAATTTATATCACAAGACAGATCCTAAAAATCCTAATAATTTTGCATGACGATTCTTCTTATGGTGTAGGGGTGCACTAAGAAAGATTTATATATATATATATATATATATATATATATATATATGAATTTTACATCAATTGTATACAGTGATCGTAGCATTTATTATAAATATATATATATATTTTTTTGGCATTAATTGCATACATTGACCGTTGTATTTAATTTGAATGTACTCCGTAGCGAAGAGTGGGTTTTCAGCTAGTAATCTATATATATAAAACAGTTCCGTAACTGACTGACATATAACGCACAGACCAAACCGCTGGACCTAAAGGGCTGAAATTTTGCATGCCGATTCTTCTTATAGTGTAGTGGTGCACTAAGAAAGATGTTTGAAAAAATTTTCTTAGATTTTTTAAAATTAAATTTTTAAGCTGTTTTTAGTAACTTTTTTTAAGTTTGCATTTAAAACCATAATTTGAGGGTTACAAAATTTATATCACGAGAAAGATCATACAAATTCCTTTAAAATGAAATATTTTTTTTAATCTTTACCCCCAATTTCTGATTTTTGGTGAATTTTTAAAGATTAATTTTCAGAATATAATTTATTAAATGCTGATCACGTGGTTTCTTTTTGTGATACTTTACACAAATTTTGACACACATGCATTACAAAGAATTAGACAAAATAATAATTTTTTTCTTGCTAATGCTGCAGACGATTGGACGATTGGACATTATCTAAAAAAATATTAAAATACAGTAAAAGATATGATCCTCAAACAGTACTATATCAACTGTACTATATTCTTTAGTATGTTCTATTAGATTTAATTTGAATATTTTCTTCTACATTATTTTGTCTATAAAAACATCCCTTACGATTTTTTTATAAATATATATTTTTGTTTTTTATACATGAATTGCATACATTGACCGTTGTATTTAATTTGAATGTACGCCGTAGCGAAGTACGGGTTTTCAGCTAGCATAAAATAATATTTATTCGTCACGTTCACCAGTGCGGAAACAAAATGGCTTGTGGTACTGAAATTAAATAGCAAAATTACTTCTTACACCATTTTCTGCATCAAAGATAGATTTAAAGTTTTCCTTGGCGCTGATTCCTTGGTTCGGTTTCCTTAGACTGCAAGGACTTATGTTTGTGACTTATAAATCAACTCTTCTTATAATGAAGTCTTATGATGATTTCATTCCATATAAATCCATTCCATTGCATAATTTATAAATAGTGTCTAACTGCAACTAATTGAAATTGAAATGTGTATATATTTCTTTTGATGTATATAAAAAAATACTTGGAAAAAACATTTCTGTATTGGGCTTATTCATAAGAAAGCATTTTCCCGTATAAAGTACTGCTGTCTTTTCAGACAATGTACATTAAATACAGTTGCATTGTCACTGAGTGTTCAAGGTAGCCTAGTGGCAGCGCGTTCAGCTCTAAACTGGCAGTGCTCCATTCGAATCCTGACTAACGCCATTAAGTATCTTCTTGTCTAGGCTGCATATGGGACCGTTTAATACGTAGACCAGAAAGTCCTTCTATGAGGTCAGAGAGGGTGGGAAATGTACGATCCCCCAGATGTCGCCCCTGGAGATGCTCTTTCAAAATTCAGGCGGCACCACAGGGCTTTATCCTATGTCCTATACGGTGCTACTAATGAAAGCAACCAACGATTCTCGCGGATTATGTACGAATGCCTTCATTGATAAGTGTCCCGTATTTGAAAACAACATTGTCATTGAATACTCATTGAAAACTCTTTGAAGTTTTTTTTCCAATGCGGTGGCACTTGTCGTGAGACATTCGCCTTTTGTTATTTTCCGCGATGTCTTGCTGGCTTCTTTATTGTGGGAGCACCAATTAGGTGTTCCAGCATCGCTCCCTATGAGGGGACAACACATTAACGACTAAGCCTAAGGCTACGGCCATACGAGCGTTTTTTCCCGTAGAAACGCAGCGTGAAAACAAACACCAAAATATAGATAAGCTTCTGTAGCATAGGGGTGGACAAACACAGATGTTTTTCTCGCTAGCGGGGGAGTTATCTGTCGCGTTCTCAGGGTCGCCCGCTGGAGGATAGAACCAGACCTATTTTTCTAGCGGCTTGTGTAGATTTTCAAGCTGCGGGAAAAGACGTAGCGGGAAAAAACGTTCGTGTGGCCATAGCCTTATTCGGGTTTTAAACCGAAGCCGACTGCGGCAAAGCTCACGACGCAAACCACTATACCTTTTTGTCGCCTCGTTGAGAAAATAGATCAATGAAAAAAAAAGTTGCAAATCAAATAGCAGAGAATGAATAACTAACGAAGGGGAAAAGAGTTAGCTAGTAATAAAACTCCTGACAAAAATAAGTTTAAAAAATATTTCAATAAATCTCGAAATCCTATCCAACAGATTACAAAATACTGATAAAAATCAATTTTCTAAAATGAATGAACATTAGTTCTGTAAAATGCAACATATTCTGTTCAAAACATTAAAGATTTCCTAATACAAAGTTTGAAAAAAATGAAGTGAATCTATTTGCAAACGTTTGCCTCACAAGGGAAATAAAAATTTCTTGCACGACTTTAATAGTTTAAAAATTACTAAAATATACATGTTTTTCTTTGTCCCTTGATCTTCTTATTTTCAATGTTACAGGGGAATAGAAATAAATTCCCCATAACTCTTTCTTTTATGGAAGACTTAAAAATGTATTACATTAAATTTACAGAAAAGTATACGCATTATACAAAAAAAAATTTAGAATTAAATTTTACGCCAAATCAACGTTAATTCATAACCTTATGTTAGATTAAAATATTTGAAAAAATACTGTTATTTATTAGATTACATCGTTCCTTTCAAATAGTTTATTCCTTATTCTCTTGTTTATTTTATACATTCCCAACCAAAATACTTTTCAAACCTAACATTTTCCTTTAAAATTAAAGATACGAACGTTTTTGGAGCTCCGAGGAAAATACGTTTTATTATTTCACATTCGTGAATGGTTGTAAGAATGAATTGAAAATATTAATTTCACCATTTGGTGGGAAAAGTAAATGTAAGTAAATATATTTTGTGTGTGTTACATTTTATTTATTTTTTAAAAGTAATGAAACCCAAGATAATCATAGAAAGTTGTCTTATTTCAGACACATGTAAAAATTTCCCTTAGAGCGTTTTTCCTCTTAATGCTTTAATATCATCTACATGATACAGAAAAATGGATTCTTTAATGAATTCCCAATATCTAGTTAATGGAAGAGTCCTGTAAGGAAAAGGTATAAATTTAAAATTGTACTTTCATTTTTTTTTTCGAGAAATTTTGAACTAAGATTTCCAGTTTAATAAAAATTGATATCCAGACAACTCAGAAATTATAAGAAAAACTGTTTTTAATAGTTGAACATTTATCTTTATTAAGTAATCACAGTTACTACATTATGATTAATATAGTTGAATACTCGTTGAAAATATCTGAATTCGGCAAATAAATCCAAAGAGCCAAGCAATTTATTTGGCTACACAACTGTAGGTAGGGTCTTTCTAAAATGAAACGTGTTGTATTTTTACCGGGTAGGCAAAAAGTCCGGAAGAACTTTAAACATTTATAAAAACCGGAAAAATAACCAAAATTTAAAAAAAAAAATAATTGCATGGTTAGCATCGCTAGTTCGCGGGAATTTTTTTTAAGACAGGAAAAAAATAACTCAAAATATAGCCAACAGGTGGCGCTGACGTACGCAAGTCAAAAAAAAAAACACGCAAATAACGAAAAGATACTTCTAAACCGTCTATTACAGCACTAGGTGTTCCACATGACCACCACCACAGAGGATAATACATTGCAGACGAGTCACAAATCCAGCAACGGCGGAGTGCAGCAGGTCCTAATATATACATGACACCTCTCGGCGGATCGCATCTTTCAGTTCCAACAGATTGGGTGGACCAGTTGGATACACTCGGGATGTTACACCCCTTTGACTTATGTACGTCAGCGCCACCTGTCGGCTGTTTTTTGAGTTTTTTTCCTGTCTTAAAAAAATTCCCGTGGCCTAGCGAGGATTTTTTATTTTGGTTATTTTTTCAGTTTTTATGAATTTTTAAAGTTTCTACGGACTTTTCGCCCACCCGGTAATAAATACCACGGAAATTGTACAAAAGTATAGCACGTATCAATCTCATTCGTAGCTGTTGTGATTCGAACTCCCAACCTGAAATATCTTTACTCTCACAGTATATTGTGGGGTTGTAGTGTCAGCGGCTGGTTAGCTAAAAATGATTAGATTAATGTGATGATGAACAATGGATAAAATATAATTATCAGCATTGCGAAAAATATTATAAAACGATTAAAATCATTTTAGCTGATGTAGAAATATAAATATGCTGAAAAAGCATTCAAAATGCCTGTAAAATATATTTCTGCGAAAATCGATCTAGCTTATGTTTCTCCCAGAAATATAAAAACGATTCCATAAAACTAGTATTGAAAAATTTATGGTCGTAAAAATATGCTGAAACTGCAAGAAGTAGAACCTCTTAAGACGGTGCACACACACATAATAAATGCAAAGGTAAACTTCTACAACCCAATAAATACGTTAAAGTCAACAGGAATCCAAAAGCGGATTTTGTCCAGCATGAGAAAAAATTCATACATTTGTTTTTAATGGGTCAGATTTCTTTGGATCATTCCTTCAAGCGAACTCTGTTTGCCCGACTATCTCATCTTTCGTCTAGGTTGTTTTCTACAACACCCTACACCAGTCTTAGTCATAAGCCACGAATCAAATTACAGAATCTTAGTAGACTGATAAACCTATAAACTACACCACCGCAAGAGAGAAAATAATGACAGCTTTCACTTTATTTTTATCGATTATTTAACTGAGCAGCGCATCGAATGAATAACTCACAAAGGGATGGGAAACTATCTACTCACTCAAGATGATTGTTTCGAGTATGAGCCAAAAGACTTAAGAGAAAAATTTATAGAGCCCTTAAGCTTACTTCTCCCCTGTACTAATTCCAAATTTTTTCTCAGTGCATATGACCCCACAACTCAGAAGAATAAAGACGGAATGCACAAAATGCTTTGCATAACATGACATGGAAAGCGGGGAACATGTTACATGATCATGGAACATTATGGCAAATTTTTCCATAGCTGTGGAAAAGTACGTCTTAAGGAGAAATTAAAATTAAAATTCTAAGCATAATGACGTCACAAAACTCGAATGAATATGCAGTGAAACATATCTATGGCGGCCGGTAATAGTTCCGAAAAAAAGTGACCATTTAGAGGGGTGGCCGTTAAAAAGGGTTTTCTTCCATAACATTGGCTGTATGGAATCTAGATTCAGTTCTGAATAAAATTACGCATTTATTTTTGAATAGATATAAATAAAATTTCCCGTAGATATAAATAAAATTTCCATTTTCTACAAGCTATATGATTAATAATGTGGAGTGTATAATTACAGTGCATATTTGTAGTGTATATTTAGAAAAACGGCATTCAAGCTGTTCAACCACGTCTGATTAGGGGAATTTCCTAAGGGATGAAAGATTTTCATCTAAATTCAAAATTCTCCCCGTCGCATAAATTCACACTAAAAAGCAGGAGCCCGAAAAAGTATACAATCACACCGGAAGAAAAAAACGAATAACCTCAAAAAAGCAGCACATAAGCCAGCAATATTCTATGCATTGATTTCTTTCTCATGAGTGCGTCTTAGAGGGCTCCTTTGTTATGGCATTGCGTTGCGCCACGTCCAATAGATCACTGAGTGGGAAATTGGATTTTCAACTTTTAAAGCAAGAAAGCCTACCGCATTGCTGGTGGATGGGGTGTTCGACTAAGACTGAATCAATCAATCAATATTTATTTGAGTACTGGCTCCTCTTAATCTTCCCATTGTACTTTTATGGTTATATGAATCTGTTTATAAAAGTTATCGATAAATAATTGAAATTGTGGTAAATTCATAGCCATAAACACTAATTTCTTTTAAATAATTAGCCAAATTAATAAGCGAACAAGTTGAACTCAGTTCTGTCGCATCATAGTTAAATCTTAGTACCTTGTAATAAGCGAAAGAAAAAGTCTTACTGCAAAAAATATGTACTGGATGTTATCAAAAAATCACCGCTAAGCGGAAAATAAAAGTAAAGAATAAGTAACCAAAAGCATTCTTTAAGAACAGAATTTCTGCTGTCGATCCTTATTTCCTTCAATTTTTACACATGCATTAAAATTTTACTGTGATAAAATTATGGCAAAATGTAACGGAGTATTTAGCGCATAGTAAATTTAAAATATTACCAAATAGTATTAAATGTTTGATACTACCTTCTGAGTTTCTCCAGTGGTCTATCCCAAAATAATTCAAGTCTTAAATATCCTAATTCAAATGAAGTAAAATTCTAATACACATAAATAATACGAAATAATTCCGCATTAGTTTCTCATTTTCCACATTAGTAAAAAAAATGAATTATTTCAGCTAATTCGAAGTTCTGCTAATTTGGACTGAAACATTAGCCCTTAGAAAAACTAAAAAGTTGGAAATAATTTTTGTTGATGTGTGTTTCGTCATTATTAATCGCGTCATCATTACTAACCACCAAAGTCGAAAAGAGAAGATTTTAAACACAAACTTGTCTCGCTCTAATATTATTTGTTCTATGGTGGTTATATTGAAAATTAACCATTTTCAGGAACCGGTGGTGATCCAATTCCCCTGTTTTGACAGGCAAAAATTGCCTTTTTAATTACACTTACTGTATTTGCATGTATATGATATACAGACACCCGCGTTACAATGATCAAAACACGCAAAGACATTCACCTATTCACCGCAGTTTTTGCTGGCCATTTTATTATGGGGGCGCCATATAGGCAGACCAGCATTGCCCCCTATGAAGGGACGACACAAACGGAGGCGTTTTAGTGGCGCTTAGCCAGGATTCGATCTGAGCACCCTCAGCACCGAAAACCAGCGCGTTGTACCACAAGGCCGCCACATATATATATATATAGTTTCAAAAGCCAAAGGCAGCCTTTCCTGTTACTGTTGCAAATTACCTAGCATTTTCTTCTGCATTATTTATCCTGTAATGTTGGCAGTTAGGCCTCTAGTAATAAATGATATTGTAATCCTGAGACATGGCATTGTCCTGCTTCATGATGTTTACTGAGTTAAAAAAATTTGCAATTTTTTTAATTGCTCTTAGTGGAGCAGAGGGTGTTTTGAATATGATTAACTTTAAGTTATTTTATTCACGTATTCCGCACAAAATTATCAATGCCCCTAAACTATTTTTTAACTAATTATAAATGCTATTACATCCGAAAAATTACCCAGCATATGAGACTGTATAGTCTCTTTGCAGCATGAAGAGTGTTATTGCGTCGGCAGCTTCAGGGTAAATTTAATGAGATTAGTATGCAACCATTCATTAACTGATGAATAAAAACAGTTCATTAAGAAGAGACGTGAAAAAGGTCCAAAGAAGCTGTATTGCATCTTTAACGATATTTTCTACAATGTTATTACTAACCCTAAATTTTTAAATCTTATACTATTCCATATCGACTTATGTACGTAAGGTTACGTAAATGATACATTTGCTTATAATCTTTTACAATCAAATTCATGAAGAACGGAAGAAACTTTCGAATACCATTGTTTAATTTTGTAACCTAAGTGTAAGATATCGGTAAATATTAATGAGGAATTTCAGATCAACAGGTATGTGTTAGTGCATCAATATATATTTCTAAACTGAATAAGTTTAATTCATAAAAAAGATATATATCTCGGTATTAATGCAATATCATCATCTTGTATTCGACAATTAATTTTAAGTGTATTTCTGAAATACTCCCAATCGTTTCGTAACTAACTGAATGTAATATTGAAAGATGTTTATTACTTTATCAAGAATCAGGTGTTCTTCAAAATTTCTTTAAAAAAGATGTAGAATTTTAAATCAGATATCCAATTTTAGTACGGAAGATGGAATGTGAATTATTTAAATCGTTGCATTTATATGTCATAAAAGATATCACATAAGATATGTCATAAAAAGTATTAAAACTGGAGTTTATGTTCAGATGGCATCGTGTTATCGATAAATAGATAAATGTGAGAATATTTAGCACGGTTCTAGTGGTTATACCTCAGTTGCAATTTGTGGTTAAAGCAAAAAATCTCTACGACTATTTACTGATTCATCAGGGCAGGGGGGCGGGCGAAGTTGGGTTGGTGTGGCTTCCTTCCAGGGCATTCTCCTGGGGGAATGGGATCATCTGAGGGAGTCACAGTATCACCTTCAAGGCTTCGGTTGTCACCACTTCCATGCAATGCCGGCTAGAAACCGGGCGATGGCCCGCTCAAAGAGTAACAATGGACGTTGGGGCCTCGACTTTCGCTATATGGCGTTAGCTCTTGTTTCTCCGTTAGTCCTAAATAAATACAGAGCTGAGTTACTCTGTGCGAGGTGGGATTGCCGTCCCCGATGACACGACAATCAGTAATCAGGTCTTACGTTTGTCGCATGCCTAATTGGTGGAACAAAGTATCAATTGAGCTCACTGATTCGTCAGCCCGGATTTAATCCGTAGTATAATATCCTGTTTAGTTTACCCTTGAAGTTCACCCTTGTCCAGAACCAAGTTAGGAGGATCTTGAAGATCAGAACATTTAGAAACCAGCCTATATTTAATGATAATTTCGGTGCTATTGACAAAGAGATGTCAATATTAAACTGTTATTTTATGAATATCATAATTTGGATTTCTTTTAGTTTTAACTTTCTTATCTTTTATATTTTTCGGCTTACACAGGCAAGTGCTGCTATATGCATCTTATTATGCGGACATTTATATTAAACTACAATTTTTAATTCTTTGCATACGTTTAAAAACGCCTTTCTTTTCAATTATCTATACACTGAAGAGCCCAAAAAACTGGTACAGCCGTGCGTGTGCAAATAACGGAGATATGCAACCAATCAGCGTAACTCGATGCGGTCGGCAGCGCCTATATGTAAGACAACAGGTGTCTGGCAAAGCTGTTAGATCAGTTCCTGCTCCTACTATGGCAGGTTATCACAATTTAAGTGACTTTGAACGTGGTGTTATAGTCGGCGCACGAGAGATGGGACATAGGATCTACGAGGTAGCGATGCGATTTGGATTTTCACGCAGGTTAATTTCATGAGTGTACCGTGAATATCAGGTATCCGATAAAACATCAAATCTCCGACAGCGGTGCTGCCGGAAAAAGACCTCGAAAGAACTGGACCGTCGACGACTGACGAGAATCCTTAAATGAGATGGGCCTGTAAAACTTTCTCAAATTGCTGCAGATTTAAATGCTGGAGCATCAAGAAGTGTCAGCGAGCGAACAGTGCAACGAACAGTGTAACGAACAGTGCAACGTCTTTGATATGGGATTTAGAAGCTTCAGGTCCATCCGTGTACTGTTGTTGACTGCACGGCACAAAGCTTTACGCCTCGTTTGAGCTCGCCAACACGTCCATTGGTCTGTTGATTACTGGAAACACGTTGCCTGGTCTGATGAGTATCTTTTCCAATTGTATCGGGGGGATGGACATGTGCGGGAGTGGGAAGACCTCATGAATCCATGGACCGTACATGTCAACCGGGGACTGTTCAAGCTCGTGGAGCCACTGTGATGGTATAGGGTCGGTGTGTCTGTGTGATATGGACTTGGATAATTCCAGAAGGACAATGCGACACCTCCCCCCCGCCCAGGGAGAAGCTACCGAGTTGCTCCAGGATCACTCTTCTGAACTTAATCACTTCCATTGTCCCCCTAAATCCCCAGACATTATTGAGCATATTTAGGATGCCTTTCAACGTGCTATTCAGAAGTAATCTCCACCCCCTCGCACTCCTATGGATTTCTGGACTGCCCTGCAGCATTCATGGTATGAATTGCCTTCAGGATAGCTTCAGACATTAGTTAAGTCCATACCTCGACGTATCCCGGCACTTTTAAGGGCCTACACGATATTAGTCAAGTATGCGAGTTTTTCTGGCTATTCAGTGTATATATATATATATATATATATATATATATATATATATATATATATATATATATATATATATATACAGGCTCCCAAAAGTGTTCGTACACTTACGATTTTTAATGAAATAGGGGTCTATCCATTAATTAAAAGGAATATTTCAGAATGGGTATTTAATAATAAGATCTATAATCTATTCTTAACAAACCTACATGAAATATTTTAAAAACATAGTAAAACTTTATTTTTAAGAAACCAATAATCAAATAGTAACAAAAACTTTATCTCACAAAAGTCATCGTACAATTGTAAAATATCTCTACATATTAGTAAATATTCTATTTTTTTGTTAAATTAATATTTAGTAGGATATCATTTAGCATCCACAACAGCTTTTAAACGTCTGGGAATAGATTGCACTAGTTCTTTTGTAATTTATGCATCAATGTTCATACATTCATCCATCATAATTGTTTTTAGGTCGCTTTCCGTGTGAACGTCCTGTTTTCGTACTAGAACCTCCAGTTCTCTCCAAATATGTTTTATTGGGTTTAAATCTGGTGATTGAGGTGGTGTTTTCAAAACTTGTGGACAATTATAGAGACGACAGAGGCGAACGTTGAGAGCTGTGTGCTTAGGATCTTTGATAAAAAAAAAACAAATTGTTTCCAATACCAAAATTTTGGGCTGATAATTTTAAATTGCCTCTTAAAATATGTATATAAACAGCATGATTCATTATGCCATCAATAAATACCAAATTACCTAGTCCTGATGCTGACATGCACTCCCACACAAGGACTCCTCCACCGCCATGCTTAATTGTTCCTACTAAGTTCTTGGGATTAAGTTCCTCATTTATTCTTCTCCATACAATTATACTCCCATCGGATCCAAAAATGTTAATATTGCTATAATCGGCAAATAAGACATTATTCCAATACGTTTGGGGCTTATTTATCATTGATAGTGCGAAGGAAAGCCCAAGCTTTCCTTATCACTCGCAAAATTTTTCTCACTCACAAAAATTTTTCTACGGGCAGAACGCCCATGTGATCCAGCTGCTCTGAGAACTCGTCGAATAGTTTCAGGTGAAATTGAAGTAGAAAATGTTTCATTAAATTCTGCAAAAACTTTTACAGCACTCAAACGTGGATTTTTCACAAATTTTCCAATTATAAATCTCTGATCACGTTTTGTTAACTTAGCCGGACGACCTTTTCTTATCTTATTTTCGATCCAATTTTCTTTTTTAAAGCGTTTTATCACATACTGCACAGTAGAATGGGATAAATTAAGTAATTTAGCAATATTCCGAACTGATTTACTACTACTATGATGAAAAATAATAAAGTTTCGAATGCTGTTTGTTGTTTCTTTACGACTACGATCCATTTTTAAATAATAAATATAGTATAGAATATTACGCAGTAGGCCAGCAAAAATTAAAGCCAAACGATATTTTAAATGCCTCCACAATTAAAAAAAAATAAAATGCCAGACGATTATTTTAATTTTGAATTTTTCCGAAAATATTTCAGTGAACGATGACTTTTCTGAGATAAAGTTTTGTTACTTTTTGGTTACTGATTTCTTAAAAATAAAGTTTTACTATGTTTTCAAAATATCTCATGTAGTTTTGTTAAGAATAGATTATAGATCTTATTATTAAATACCCATTCTGAAATATTCATTTGAATTAGTGGATAGCCCCCTATTTCATTGAAAATCTTAAGTGTACGAAAACTTCTGGGAGCCACTGTATATATATATATATATACATATATATATATATATATATATATATATATATATATATATATATATATATATATAGATATAGATATAGATAGATAGATAGATAGAGAGAGAGAGAAAGAGAGAGAGAGATAGTAGAAGAAATGATAACAACAATGCGTTAGCATTTACTCATTCATTTTGTGAAACAAAGAAATGTAATTCCACAGATAATAATAATTTTTCGCAAGCAAAAATTTGTTCTACTTTAAAAGTACCATAGAGAAAAATAAATATTCAGTAAAGCCACTATAAAATTTTACGTTATCGTCATAGGAATTTTATCACAATACAACAATTATCTTAAGTATTTTACCAAATTTTATCTCCAAATTATATTGTGTTTACATATGCATATTATATTTTCATCACACGCTATTTCATCAAAGTTCTTTATGGTTATATTATCATCAAAATCGTTTATTAGATTTCTTGGCAGGGAATTCGGATTATTTCATTGTTCTATCAGGAAATTTACAGACGTCGTATATTTTAACTGTTCTAATAATATCAGTTTTTAAAATTATATGATTAATTTTAATGTCATTTTGGAGAAGTAAAAGGAGAATTATGCAAACGGCTTGATCTATCATGTAATTTTATATTTGCTTTGCAGGGTATTTATATTTCTCGACGTTATTGTAAAATACAGACAAATTTTCTAATGCGACAGAATATTCTATGTGGTATTACATGATTGAGTCATATGAAATGAATATAAATGTCAACGTATTCTAGCTATCACTTCTGTCCCCCCCCCACACACACATACATATATATATATATATATATATATATATATATATATATATATATATATATATATATATATATATATATTTACAGGTGGTTATCAAAATAATGGAAATTCCTAACAGTATTAGTGGTGTTTATGAATGTGCTTTGTATTCCTTAAAGAACAAGTCTGTCGACCGGTACTTTTTGTATAATATAGTGTACGTATTATTCTACTGTCAGATAGCAGTACTGAAGCTAAGGGCATCGTGCTTTTGGGTGGAACAGCGTAAAATATATAAACCTTGCAGACCTTGCGAAACGGGCAAATTTTTGGAGCGCGTTTAAATTGGGGTATCTATTATTGGTCTATCCCCAGATAAATGGGTGTTTTTCGAACTATGGTATTGAAAGCAATGATAGCATACAAAGCGAACGGAATGCATACAAAGGACACATCCTTTGCCAAACAGAATAGTGGACGTAAGGGAGGGCTGAGTGAAAGAGACGGACGAGGTACTGAAGCGGATTGCGACGTGAAGAAAGAAAACAACTGCAACCAAAATGACCGAAGAGCTGCATCTGCATGTTCCGCTATCAACCATTAGAGGTAGAAGGGAACCTCACAAACAAAGCATTTACGGAAGAGTAGCTATTCCCAAGCCACTTGTAGTAGATGCCAATACAAAATATCTCCCACAATGGTGCCACGAGCGCAAATCCTGGTCGAGTAATATGTCGAAAAACAGCATATGGTTCGACGAATCATTGTTCATATTGTTCCTTGTAACAGGACGTGCTTATGTCTGGCGAACACCTACCCCAGCGTAAGATTCTGGCTGTCTCATCTCAACTGTCAATCACGGAGGTAGATCTATCAGTGTTTGGGATGGCATCTCATCGTTTTCTTCAGGCCCTATTGTAACTCTAAAAGGGAGATAGAATGGGAAGGACTATGTCGAAATTTTAGCTGACTAGTCCATCCTATAGTGCAAACAATGTTTCTTGCAGGAGATGGCTTTCTCCAGGATGATATTCCCCCTTTACATACAGCTAAATCTATCAAGTATTGGTTTGAAGAACATGAAAAAGAAGTCAAATATCTTATTTTGCCCTGCAAAATCTCCCCGACTATATATCATCCAACCACTGTGATCTCTATAAGCGGATAGAACCAGGTATCGGTATTCACGACAGAATCTCTACAGGAACTTTCATGATTTTCCCCTGAAATATGGCATAATATATTCTTTACCACAATTTATGACTTGAATAATCCAATTCCAAGGTGAATCAAGTGGTATTACATGACAAAGGGGACCTTGGGCAGTATTAATAAAGGTTTTCATGGTGTTCCTTAGTGATTCCATTATTTTTATAACCACATATATATATATATATATATATATATATATAACTGAATTTAACAGAGCTAAATAATTATAAGATGAATGTAGACAAAAAACAATACAGAAATCAAGCACTCAGGGCTCCACGCACCACAGGCAAGACAATGTAATAGTGGCGGAACTAAACCAGGAGTACGAGGCAACCGACTAGCCACGTCATCAGGGAGCCTAACCAAATCAGTTACCTCAAGGGGAACTTTCTGAATAGGATGCAGGTATAACCAAAATAACATCCCAAGACCCCGAGTTCCCAAATGAAACAGTTAGTCAAGAGAAAATGAAAAGACTCGGACAACTTACAGTAAGGTCCCAACGCACCATACATGAAAGCACACATACAATCCTAATGAAAAGACACAGATGCATACGTACCCTAATTCAGTAGGTGACGGTTATGGTGAAACAGCAGCCCAATTTTTCCACAGTAATTACGCCACTGTGGTAAACCACAGCGGTACAACCCTTTGAAGTTAAAAAAAATATGAAACCAGAAACGCTATCCTAAACGTCTTTAAAAAATACCTGAGTCTAAATACCATGTTTTTTTAACTTTTAGATTTCCAAAATTTTTAGGGAAATTGTTCTTAGGTTTTCCTCAAAATGTTACATGCCTCCAAACAGTCTTCAGCGTTATTTCAAATGTTTTTAATTCTGTATAGTTGTGAGTAAAATATATTATTATAGATTTTATAGTTCAATTTGCTATTAAAAGATGTTGCTTTTTCAACATCAAGTCGCTTTTTTCATCCAAAATGAGTATTTAAAATAACTTGAAGAAAGATGATTTAAAACTTTTTGCCGAAGAAATCGGACAGACTGTGCGAGATAAGGCTAAAATTGTGGATATTAAGAAATTGAATGAAAATTGTGATGTGTTTAAAACGGAGCAAGAGTTTGTCCGTGGTGTTGTCAAATCGGTCGAGGAATATCGCATGACTCCAGCAGCTAATGAACAATTTACATTTGAGATTGAAAAAATTAAATTGGCCCAATTCGAGAAGGAAATTGATTCGAGAAGTTAAAAGAGCAATCATTGCCTAGTGAACGAATTAACGCGCAATTTATTGTTGAGAATATAATAAAAAGTGTAAAAACACTAACAATTTCTTTTCCTGAGAAACCCGAGGCATTGAATTTGCTTTTTGCTTCTTTACAGAGAGCATTCGCAGCGAAAGAAGTTGTTATAGGCTTAAGAGCTGAGGTATTAATTAACTTGCTAGGGGTAAAAGCTAATAATGTTTTAACATATGCAACTGAAGAGGAATTGTCAGATTAGTAAAAACTAAAGGAGTTGTTTTTAGCCATATTTCAACCGACACTTAGAGAGTGTTGGAGTAATTTTAAAAATGCTCAGATCAAAGGAATCGCACGTGCAATTTGTAATGCGACTGACTGCAACATTTGATTACTATTGTCAAATTAAGGAAATCAAAAAGGATTTTAGAAAATTGTGTGATTTAATTGTTGCTGATAAATTGTATGAAACATTGGATTTCAAAACTAAAGGATACATAGGTGTTCGTGAGGGTAAATCGTTGTTTAACCCATATCACTTAGGCCGTGAATGTGACTTATTTTTTTTTCATCACGAGGTAAATCATTGCCTGAGGTAAACCGTTCTAGATTAAATGCTAACGAGACGAAAGCAGAATGTTCTCAAAAACCGCCAATCAAAAATGAATCTTTTCGGCTTAACCGATATCAGAATAGTCAAGCAGAAAGAATTTGTTATGTGTGTGGAGGGAAGGGAGAAAACTTTCATTTTGCTCGCACCTGCCCGAAACGGTACGAAATGTCGAAACATAACGAGACGGAAAATGAGTTCGTGGTATCTGGAATCAAAGCAACACCGAAAAACCTGATGCGTAGTGAATTAGAATTTACTGATATTCTCGTGGATGGGAAAAAATAAAATGTCTCGAAGATTCTGGAAGTGATCTAATAATTGTAAATAAATCCATTTTTGCCCAGAAAACCACATCGGGCACAATACTAATGAGAGATTGTTTTGGAAACAGAGTTCTTGCTGCGATTGCAACTTTTTCTTTTGCTTTTCACAAAGATTGCAAACCCGTTTAAATTCAAGCTACAGTCAGTGACCAGTTAAAAATGCAGGGAATCTTCCCGCCGTTTCTGAAGGAAAATAAATTGGCAGACGGCCAAGGTGAACAGACTGTTGAGATTCAGAGTGAACTTCCATTTTGTTCAGCGGTGATTGACAGTGCATCACTTCAAGTTAATCATATCGTTAATAGTTGTGTACGAGATCAGGTTCTTCAGTTAGCGGAAGGGTATTAACCAACTAAACAACCTGGTAAGAATTATTTGCGTTTGAATGTTGTGTTGAAATATTGCATTCCAGTAGCCCAACGGTCGCGAAGATTGCCTTTAACAGAACCAAACGATGATGATAAACAAATGGGCTACCCTGCGAAGTGCTTCAAGTTCGTTCCTGAAGCGCAGAGAATCATCAACAGCCCCGTCAGCAAATCCACCAACATGGCGAACCTAAAAATCCTTGATGTAGAATTCCTGCACCCCATGTTTCAGGGAAAAGAGAAGATTCATGTACAGACCAGAGGGGACATCTTCAAAGTGCAAGAGGAGTATCGACGCCAATACAAGCGCCGTTGGAAAAATGCTCCACTCTACGACATCAATGACTCAGCAACAATAGAGAGAACCCAGTTAGGAGGAAGTCTGAGACTGGCACATGGTCGCTACAGAGTTGCAATCTGAGATCAATGCTTGCCAAAGTTTTTTACTCTTTGTTTTTAATCATTTCTTTTTTAGTCTTTCTTTTTTTTCTTTACTTGTGTGTTTCAGTGTTCGAGGGACCTCACACGTCGATGGCCGAGCGCTGTGGGAAGCGAAGAAGCCGAATCCCACTTCTGACACCACGCTGTGGGAATGGAAGAAGCGAACACCTCCAAGTGGGACGCAATCAGACGTTTCCCGGACACTCGTATAAAAGGCCAGAAGTTCGATTGGCACTCAGTCGAATCTCTCACTCACTCGTAGAAGAGATGACACCTCGTTCGTGCTAGCAGAGTAGAGGAACGAAGTGACCTAGAGTTCTCGTGAAGGAGACACACATGCAGTGGAAAGCGGGGATCGCGTGGATAAGCAGCAGAGTCAAGTGCTGTGGAGCTGACTATCAAGTTTTATCGCAAGTTTCTTCATCTTTACATAACTGCATCATCGTCCTTTTAATAAATGATTTTTTAATCGTTTTTAAGTAAGACGTATGATTTCCGAACCAATCACACCCCCCATATACATATATATATATATATATATATATATGAAACAAATTTTAATCCTTTTAAATACTCCTAACATGCTTTTTCCAAATTCGTTTATCTTAGGGGATGTATTCGTTTATTGCAACGGAATACATTCCCTTAACCTTGGATTGCGACCTAAATTCATATTAACCTTTTTTTAATATATTTTCCCCCTAAAGCTGTTGCACGCGTGTACCATTACTTAAGCATTATATAACGGGCATCGCGAGACCATCTCCTCATATGACGTGACTTAATCACGTGTCTATTTCTGGAAAATTAGAAGTTTGATAGACCCGTACGCGGGCTAGAATTGCGCGATTTCTGTAGCTTTTTGTGTCCTGCCACGGAAGGGTAAACATGTAATTTTAGGGCGCGATGCGTCCCCTTTGTCTTGGGATGATCCAACAAGTTCTGGACTTAATATGGTCTGATTGTATTGTGAAAACTTCAAACATGCCCAAATGTTTTCATCATAGTTGCATACAGTGTTTTTCGACACCTTGAAGTTTCCAAATAAAATCATATTGAAAATGTGGCTGACTCCTCGCCGTTGTGGATGTGAATAAAAATGCCTGCGTACACTCGACGACCATTTCTATTGCCTAGTGCTCCGTCACGACTAACACCCGACAATATCACGAGTTCACCGTCCTGAAGTGCATCGCCACCGTAAAATCATTACATATATATATATATATATATATATATATATATATATATATATATATATATATATATATATATATATATATATATATATATATGTATATGTATATATATATATATATATACATAATGTGTGTCTGTAATATATTAAATATTATGCCCTCAACTCTAGCATTTAAATTCCCTTTCCTAAATCAAATCCCCAGTAATATTAATTTATCGCTTTAAAACCCATAGCGACAGAAATTCCCATGAATTACATGCATTTGCATTTCTACACGTGTATATGTCCCGATTCAGGAGTGGGTTAGCATTGCGAGCCCCTAAATCTACTGACCCTACAAATAATAGCCACATGTTTTTTTTCGCCCTCTCGCGCTTAATGTTGAAAGGTGATATTATTCCGAGTCGTTCTTCTGAAATGAACGGATGTACTTTTGTCGCTCTAATAAACAATTCGGACCGACTGATTGCAAATTTAATTTTTATTCCTTTCAGGGTGAGTCTAGCTCCAGCCATGTAAATATGAGCTATTTTTCCCTTTCAGGTTATAATTTAAGGACGTGATGTAATGGGTATATTTCATAGAATCCTGTCGGCTCTATTAAATGTGAAAGGGCGAAAAAAACCCATATGGCTATTATTTGTAGGGTCAGCAGATTTAGGGGCTCGCGATGGTAACCCACTCCTCAATTGGGACATATACACGTGTAGAAATGTAAAGGCATGCGATTCATGGGAAGTTCTGTGGCTAAGGGTTTTAAAGCTATAAATTAATATTACTGGGGATTGGATTTAAGAAAGAGAATTTAAGGTGACTGCATACGTTGAAAATGTCATTTTTTGACTAATTTGTTCAATTTTATTTTTTGAAAGAATCGTGCGATTCAATATTTTCTCTTTTTAAAACCGTTTTGATTTTCATTCTACATCAATTAGAAGCCGAGTTATAGCTATTTCAAAAAACATCGACTGCTACAAATTTGAAGTGACAAAAAACTTTAAATGCGTTTTTCTCAGAATTATTTTTTTAGCACAAATCTCTACCGTTATCGTGATATTTCCCATAATAATGGATATAATTTGATAAAATTTTCAGGAAATATTTTAGATGCTATTGTTAATGAAATGACAAACAATAATTGATGTATAATAAATAGTTTTTTATTTAGGGCTATTTTTATAAGGAAAGGAATGACGAATCGGGGAAAATCTCATATTGGAGTATGAAATTGTCTGTATTATTTTTGCATTTTAAATTTTCTCTTAGATTATAGGTCATTTAAGAGAAGGAAATTAAAATAGTAGCATTAGAATTTTGTGCAGAGTGATAGGCGTTTAAGCTAAATTTCATTAAAAATTTCTTCAAATTGACTTAATTTATAAAAATTATGGTATTTACAGGTAAGTTTTTGTTTATTTTTTTAATTTTTAAGTGCTATTTTACCATTAAAGACCAAAAAATCCTTTAAAAAATTAAAAAAAAAAAAAAAGAAGGCTCCGAACGCAGGCAGTCAACTTAAATGCTAGAGTGGAGGACATAACATTATATATATATATATATAATATATATATATATATATATATATATATATATATATATATATCGAAAGCTTATATATCGCACTTTTTTTCTTTGCGAATAATGATTATATTATTACAAACCTAGTCTCGCATAGGCAAAGTAAGAAGGAGAATGGCAAGCACCTGATGTGTCTGTTATATCGCGAGGATACAGAGGCTGCGTGTTCGAATCTCTGCGTTGGTATAGGCGTTTAAAGCGTTTCGAAATCCGTTCTTGAGCCGGGATTTTGTTATCCTTAAGCTGTACATGACAGTGAAATATTATAATTATTTTTTAATATAATAATACAAACTGAGGGAAGCCATTAACCGCGAAGAGGGAAGAAAGTTGAAAGTAGCTAACAAACATAAACTGTACTCTTAAAAATTTAATACCAAAACCAAGGAATATATTTTATGGTATCGAGGGAAATTACTATTATAATATAAAAAAAATTTACGGTCGTGTAACAACGTATGGTATTCATGCTAATTTGCTTTGATTTACAATTAAGTATATAATGACTCTAGAGTTTACTTTTATTTTGAACTTAAGTCTTTAATCTTCAAAATAAAAAATGACTTACTTTAAAAATCTGTTTTACTAAATTTATTTTAGAAATATGCAACTCACATTTAGAGTCGAAAATGTTTCAGAGTACTGCCATTCTGTAGGTTCAAAATGTAATGTATTCCAATTCAGTATGCAGCATGGTTTAGTGATTAAAAAATATACAATAATACTACTAATGATGAAAACGCCTGATTGACAAAATAACAAATTTAATTTATTACTGATATTATTTTTATCAACGAAATCTAATAAAACTAGTCTTACAGGATAAAATGTAAAAATATTTCAGTGTACTATACCTGAGTGTTTTCTGATCAACACAGAGTTATAATTTTTCGCTACGCATTTCCTTCATAACACTATCAAACACACGAAAATGCATTTTCTTTGTTATTTTATCATACCTTCGAGTTAAAATATGATTATCTCTAGTTTATATCCTGCGAGGACAACAGACTATCCGAATAATTTCGCAGAGAGCTGAGCTTCCAGTATTTCACCGAGATCTCCCCTCCTGACAAATTCAGTGCTTAAATATACGTTTAAATATTTTTCTAAAATCCTTCCTTCCTAGTGAAATTTCCTCCGTCGTAAAACTTTTTCTACTTATCTCAAATGAATATTCTCTGAACTACAGAATTTCAAATTTCCGTTAAGTAACTCTTTTACAACACATTTTCGAGACGAAAATGCCATCTTTGCAGTACTGTCTTTTCGTTGAGTTAAAACACAGCACGCTCGAGTTTAATATCGAGCTCGAGCTCTGTTTATTATTTCACAAAAGAACGCAACTTACGATAAAGTCACTTCGGTGGAAATGCTCGTTCGATAGATTTGTGCATTTATCATTCAGTATCTAAATGCATCTGAAAGAGGCGGCGCAAGTGAAAAGAAAAACAAAATAATGTTATACAACATTTAATACATAAAACTGACACAAATCTTTTATGCTTTATAGTCCGATGTGCCATTTTATTCCAATATTTATATTTCTTTTACTTTATGATGTTGAGTAAATCGAATAAGACGTCCAAATTGAATAAAACGACTTACATTGTCTCTTTTCTTCAACTGAATGAGTCTCTGTGCTTCTTTTATGTTTTTACTCCGAAACACTTGACTGAAAACATGCTAAGGATAAGAGAGAATGATGTAAAAGACAACGATAACTTAGCTACTCTGATATTTTATCACAGAATGGCGTAGGACATATTCTGACGATAAAATCTAATATTCCTTTTATATCCTCCTAAAGATAATGTAAATGGAAAAATACAAAACAATTCCGGACCATCATTCACTTTAACTTAAGTGATTGTTATATCTATATCTATCCATCTATACATACATATAATTTATGTATATATAGATAGCTAGATAAATTATATATAATATTGATATTTATTGCCATATATATATATTTACATAATTTAGAAATATTTAGAACTTAATGCATGTATAGCAGTAGTTTTCTTATTAAAATTATAAAAACTGAAGCATCCGGAACAGTTTGAAAGGTGATGACATATAGGCTTTGCTCTCCTGGTGTTTACGGTGGTCGATGGATGATTAGATAAGGTGTTGGATTTCAGTACTAGAGTCTCTGGGATCAAGTACCGCGATTAACGTGCATGTTTGCAGCCCTTCGTAATCAGCTTTAAAATTTAGGTCCTGATCTAAGAAGAATAAGATGGTCGCGGTGCTCTCAACTAACTAATTGTTTAATTTTTATATGTTTGTTACTGATGATTACGTAGCAAATGTCTTTACATATTTTTATAACATAAAAAGTAAAGCAAAATCCTCTCGTTTTGATAAGAATAGATTGTAAATAACTTTAAAATTTAGGTCCTGATCTAATAAGAAAAAGATGGCCGTGGTGCTCTCAACTAACTAATTGTTTAATTTTTGTATGTTTGTTACTGATGATTACTTAGCAAATGTCTTTACATATTTTTATAGCATAAAACGTAAAGTAAAATCCTCTCGTTTTGATAAGAATAGATTGTAGATAAGAAGAGAGTCGGTTTTATGGTGGCAACTTCGATAACTATGTACCGTCAAGGATAGAAAAAATGTTAGAATAATGAATGCCCAGTAATTGAATATGAACCGTGACGGACTGCTATGAAGAATATGAAATTATGTTAATGTTGAACAATCAGAATCTCTGAAAAATAAAATAAAAGATATTTTCTATAGGATTCGTGATATATCGCAGGCTAAACAAAAACATGCTAGTAGATTGAAAATATGACTTTCTCCCATCATAGGAGGAACTTGATTGGTAACGCGACTGTATTGTGATGTGAAAATACAGTGCTCGAGTCGAGCCTTAGTACAATACGGGAAAGCGCTATATATATATATATATATATATATATATATATATATATATATATATATATATATATATATATATATATATGTGTGTGTGTATATATATATATATATATATATAAAATTTAGTGAGTGGAATTTTATCTTTATATTCAAATAAAGAAATTTGCAATTAACATAACAATGACATCAAGAAAAAGTAACAAACGGCAGAGTTAATTAATGTTTTGTTATTGTTTTTAATCCCTCCTGGTCGAGCAGATCTAAACCAGGTCCATAATCCCATAAATCCTCAGAAAGTACATTCATAGGCGAGTATCGAATAGATCTTTTGTTTCTCATAATCCCCGTCATCGCCGATAAGCTGAAAGATTTTTTTTAAACAGTATAAACTTTAATATAATAGGTTTCAGGAGCAATTTACATCTTCAAAAGAAATTAAACTGACATGATTAGGAAGTACAAGCCACCATAAAAAAAGCAAACGAAGTAATCGGCCTCAGCTTCCCCAATTAGATGCACGAGTCTATATCAGACACGGAATTTAAAAAGATTACAAATAAAAAACTGATCTCAATGAAATATGGATCCAGACGAAATTAAAGATACTTGAAAAAAGGCTGATCACGTTCAAATCATACTCTTTCTACAAGCATTATGAATTGAAAGGCCAATTTCAAATGCTGTAAGACGAAAAAGGCGAAAACAGCTTTAAAAAGTAAAAAGAGCTCAAAAATTGGATATTATAAAATAAAATTATGACTAAATATACAACAATTAATTAGAAACTATGATGAGAAATAAATATATAATGAAATAAATGGGGTATATGTAAATTTACTCCTGTCTTGTAGGGCAAAATATGTCAGACACGTGTTAATGGGCTTATTAATGAACAGCACTTCCTTATGGTTTCAATGGATTTATTTCTTAGTTTAGCATATTTGTGACAATATATATATATATATATATATATATATATATATATATATATATATATATATATATATTAGTTTAAATCCACATAGGATACAGAATGCTCAGTATAATTACTTGACCGAATACAATTTATTAATTTAAAACAGCATTAACATTTAAAGCCGAACTTTAAAACGCCACCCGAAAAAGATCAAGAGTTAGCTAGCAACGTCTTCTCTGCACAACAATATAGAGTGCATCTATACGTCTTACATGAGATAGGAGCCTCTGAAAGCAAAATTCAGATCGCATGGGAATATTTTTGACTCGGCGCTTAGCTGAAAATCCAAACATGAGAGGAACTATTGAAGGCTTTAGAGTTTCTATACGGAAAAGCGCCCTCGTTAGTGGAGAATATTAGCAAAATTGCAAGGAATTTTAGGAAGACAAGAGAAGAGGTTACTTTGAAGAGTGTTGCATGAAGACTTGGGATTTAAAAACAAAGTAAGTTAAAATTTTGTGTTACGTATGTACTCGTATGAAGCGAAAGATAATCATAATGTATCGTTTTTAAATTTAGTCTTCATGTATGACGGAGTAAAACTCCAGTTTATTCTACAGAAATATATAGTCCTTAAATTTTAGAATCCGTACATATAAAAGAAAAAAAAACTTACTACTTGTGTCTTACGTTTCTTATTTTCTTGACAAATACAAAAAAAATTCACATCAACATACGAAACTTAACTTCGTATATGAAGGCTTCCTTTTAACTTAACAAGTTTTAAATAAAAGATTCCTTCATCTAAAATTCCATGTGATATCGGTGATTTAATAATAGGAATTCCTTCAGTCTCCAAAGTTTATCCCCACTGTCAATAGAATGCCATTAATTTTATTATCGAATTTTCTATCAAAGTTATAGTTATGGATCGGCACTACTCTTCTCTTGTCTATGACTGTGAAACATCGTGGCGCATTATAGATCTCAGCAATAAGAATTGACTCAATTCGACACGACATTTCACATATCTATAGGCAAATTTTACACACATGCAGTTAATTTCATTTGCTTTTACAAACACACGTATTTTAAGCATACTACAATATACAGTGGAATCTCGATCGATCGTTTTCGGATCCACCGTTTTTCCGTATGTGTCGTTCATTTTATCCAGTCCCAACGATCATATTGCTTTGTTATGTTTCCACATCTATCGTTTTCCCGCATTTATCGTTCATTTCAATCGGTCCCTTGAGAAACGATAGATCGAGATTCCACTGTATATATTTAACTTACGATTATACGTTAATACGTAAGTTGAGTAATAATAATTACTTTAGTATTTAATATATTTTTGGAGCATTTTCTGCAGAAATTTTCCGTCATCTTCTATTATTTTCAATTCTAGTGATGGAAAATATCAAACTAATCGGATTACGCGTTCTGGAAGACTTCCTAAAGAAAAAAATTAGTAATCGAGTGATATAGTTCTTAAACGCCGAAAAAACTAGCCAGCGCGTCCTATCAATGAAGCAGGAAATGAAGCTGAAGCTCTAAGCCACCAGCATCTGCAATATACATTACTCAATGAGTACACCATTCGGCCTCGCCTGTCCCATTTCCATTTGGAAGAAACAAAAATTCATTTCTTTTGTGGCAAATCTAGCTCAAACATATAAACTGAAAGGGAAAGTATACACACAATATATACCCATTCCCTGAGCTCAACAGCTAAATAAATAAAATATTCATCTTTCATTAAATACGGAACGGTAAACGAGGTTACGTTTTTTTCTACGAAAGGAAAAAGAAAATTCTCAATAGTACCCAGCGCTGAAGTAGCTACTGCAAGTGTTTTCTATATTTGTATGTACTCGTAAACATTTCATCGGAATGGTTATATCGAACTACAAAAAAATAAATCAGAGTATTTCATAACTTTAGAAATTTTATCCATCGAAAAATATAAAATATATTCCGTACTTCGGATATAGTTGATAGCAGTAAAAATCCTATGCGATTAAATTTTTACTTATTTTCCGTAATAAATAATGGAAAAGAAATACATTTATATAAGAAATATTGTTAATTATTAATTCCTAATGAATATCCTATCTGTTTCTTGAAAACTTAACTTTTCACTGATATGTAAATCATCATATACACACACGCATACACATACATATATATATATATATATATATATATATATATATATATATATATATATATATATATATATACAAAAGAAATTCAGTTACAGGTTACTTATATAAACGGCAAAACTGCCGCAATCATATCTTCCAGAAATAAACATCTGCTTTTATCATTATCTAAAACAAATTTAATTAAAATTGTTTCATGCAACCTATGCAGTTACTCGAAAACATACTTTAATTGTTTTAATATTCTAGCCTAATAACAGCTCCTAAAAATTAAAACTTTATAGTTTTCATTTTTTACATAAACGTATTACGGTACATAGTAAAGCCTGCAAAAATCTTCTGACAGTAAGAATAATTATTCAACTAAATATTTATACATCTGAAATATTTTTTAAATACTTTTATCCCAGTTTATATCTTAGCGTAATAAAATATTAAAATCTAATCTTGAATGAACGAAGAGAATCGCATTTCTTCAGACAACAAACGAGAATAGAATCAAATACGGATAAAAAACAAACGATGCTAAAAAAATTCGAAATCCTAGATGGATGGAAAAACAGTCTACTTGCCTTTCTATTTTATATATGTGAAAACAGTCTGCTTTCCTTACAATTTTAAATATGTCAAAACATCCTACTTTACTTACTATTTTAAATATATAAAAACAGTCTACTTGCCTTATTTTTTAAAATATAATATTATGTTATTATGTTAGAACAAATTAAATGTATCTATAATGAATTTTCATTTAAATAAATATTAATAAATTAATATGATATCGAAACATGTGTAACAGTTGAATTTTATTCCTATTCTGTCAAGAGGTTCTGTATTAAATTTAAAAAAAAGCATTTCATTTGCATAGCAATCGTGACTAAAAATCGGAATATTGAAATATATTTTGAGTTCATTTATTTTTCTGCTCAAAATTACGCTCAGAAAACGTAAGTTTACATGTTTAGAGTGAAATGATTTAAACTTAATTTATCCAAATATTTCGATAAAATAAGTATTCTAAATAATATAATAAAAAAGTTATTTTATGTATATATTCAATTAAATATTTCACCAGCTGAACATTTGATCTAAATAATTAAATATTTTGAAGATTTATATTTTGCTATATGTAAATTATATTAAAAAGTGACATGGAAATAGTTTCAGTTGCATACTACAAAATTGAGCTGTATACGCAAATAATATCGCACAATCGATTAATCTCATGCAGGAGATAAGAAATATTTATATATTATCTCTAGAGTATCTTGTATGTGCGATAAAAAATAGCGCAAATGAAATAAATAGAGATAATTCTGGTTTAACTACTGTGTAAAGGAACTGAAACGTATCTCGCTAATTCTTGATTTAATAAATGTTAATAAAAAAAAGTGAAAATGGTGTTGGAGTAATTGACAGAAAGTGATTGAAGCAATTAAAGGAGCATTAAGAAGAAAAAAATCATGAAAATATGTTTTTAAATCCCTTCCTGGATGTTGATAAAAGAAAAATATATGTTTCTTCAGTATGTGTTTTTATATATTCTGTTGACAGATGCTGATGAAACTATGCGGGCACTTACCAACAGCAGTTGACAAGAGCAAGAACAACGTTCCCGGCACAACATCCATACAGAAAATACGCAGCACGTGGAGCAAATCTTGAGTGGAATGAAGCTAGTTCTTCTCTGACGCTTCGGTTGCGAGTTCTCGGCTTACACTGGCTCAAATCTTATTCTCCAGCACGTGCTTAGTAAACCTGCGCATGCGTGTAAATGGATCAAATCCAAACTTTAAGCGGTGGCGCTGGTTCCATGTAGAATCATTTCTTACTTTTAAAAGACGAAATGAAATTCCTTGGGGTAAAAGGGAAAGAGAATGCTGTGGACCCCCACTCGAAGTAAAATAAAAGTTCGTAGAAACTTTGAGGGAGGGGAAAGTTTTTTATTAAATTGTCGTCATGGGGGAAAAATCAAACGCGGAAATCATCTCAAGTGAAATTTATTTGTGCAGCAAAATGAAATATGCAAAGGTCTCAATAAATGAAACTGCTAAGAAGTAATATGATTGAATTAACGATTCAGTCACGACTTTCCTTTAAGTAGCAGGAATGAAATTAAGTTATTGCGAAAATTTTATAAACTAACTTCGGTTCGGGACCTAATATGAAATTATGCAAATTATTTACAAATATTGGAATAATGTTTGGTATGTTTAGATAGTATTTAACAGAATACATATATTTCTAATAAAATTAAAATACCAGTTAATTAATTTTATGTTCTACAGGTACTGACTATTTTAAAATTAGATTTTAAAATCCATTAGAGTGAAGACTTTTGTCAAATTGCATCTGATGTATATATTTAACTCTTCATTGAAAGTATACAATTACTGTGCAGAAATAATTTAAGCCCTTAGCGAGAGGCACTTTATTTTAAAGAAACGGGGCACATATTAGTTAGTTTCATTTTCTTAAATTTATATAGTTCTCTGTGACATGTAATACTAGGTTTTTTACTTTTTTTAAAGAACATTTTACATGACAATCAAAATTTTCTCCTTTTTCCTAAAAAGAAAAGTATTCCTTCACGTATAGCGAGGTAATTTAATTGAAATCACTTTAAATTTAAAGAATTACTGGAAAAACCTCACTAAAAAAGTTTTTAATGCAGTTTGAAAATCGTTTATATTATCAGTGTTTATTCCCCGAATAATTTTAAGGAGAAAATATATATATATATATATATATATATATATATATATATATATATATATATATTAATTAAGAACACTCGTCTAATGAAGTACATATATGATATGCACATGTCTTGCAAAATTTCATGACCACGCGAGTAGTAAGGCAACCATTGTATAGACTAAGCCGAATGACGCAGTTATGAGGGCCAAATTTAGGAAAATATATCTGAAAAAGAAGCAATCTGATGGAAAAACAAGATTCTATTCAAAATTTTAAGAGATTGTGATCAATAATCATTTTAGAAACTATTGACAATCATTTTAGAAACTATTGAAACTATAGCAATCGAATAAAGAGTGAGAGCAAACTGAAATATTAGACAATGGAGATTTTTTCATGTGACGATGTAAATTGGTTGTTCCAGATACTCGAGAGATTTCCAGTAATCTGCAATGAGACATAACCTTCAGATATACCATTTTGTGTGATTGTATACAGTCTAGATGGAGTAGAATACTTAAGCGAAAAAATATAGCTAGGATCCCGTTTCATATCATTTATCCCTGAATTACATGACCACTCGTTTTCCATTTTCCCATTGACAGTATACACTCAATGTACCTATTTTTAACATATTTTATATACAACCTATTATATTACAAAATATTATTACAATTTTTAAAGATTTTTGTAATTTGAAAATGCCATTTTTAATTATTTTTATATCTGCTTCTATTTTTAATTTATTTTATCACATTTTCATGCATATTAAATAAAGAATTGCTGTAAAAAAGCCGATTTGTACTCAGCAATCTTGTAAAGTAAATCGCAGAGTCACACAGAAATAATCGGTTCTAATATCAGATCGTGGAAGAGTAGGAATCTCTATCCGCTTGGCAGTGATCATGAGTTAATCCATTTTTAATCATTTTATAGTATGTGTAGTTTATTATTTTTTCTTTATGCTTTGTTTTTCCTCATATTTATTTTTTTTTGTGTCTTTTCATCTTCTTTCTTTTTGTCTCATTTTCTTTTAACCTCTCCTTTTTTTCTCC
Source organism: Dolomedes plantarius (assembly GCA_907164885.2). Taxonomy (NCBI): domain Eukaryota; kingdom Metazoa; phylum Arthropoda; class Arachnida; order Araneae; family Dolomedidae; genus Dolomedes; species Dolomedes plantarius. Next base: position 136,747,888 of record OU015501.1, read on the forward strand.
TTTTCTTTTTATCGTTTTTTAAGTGCATTATTCCCTTTTTTGACATTTCCTGATTTCTTTGATGATCCTTTTCACAATGTTTCTTATTGTGGGAAGAGGTAACGTACTCTATGCTTACCATGTTTCTTTTCAGTTAATCAATTCATAAATTCTAAATTTCATTTCACTTGACTCGTGGAAAGAAATGTCAACTTTAAATGCGCAGAGGATGCTAGTAATTACATAAAACAAATAAACATGTGAGATCTGAAATTCAAATAAAAAGATGACGAAGTCTGGAATTGAGATCTACAGTAAAATGAATAAAAAAAAGCATAAAAAGTTAGAGATTGTCTACCTATGACAAACATGTATACTCAGTTTTTTCCTCAAGCGCTCTGCAAAGGCTGAAATTAACTAAGGTTTTCAATCAATTTCTTTGCATTATTATGTAATGTAAAATTAAAATAAATGACTTTATACGTTTTCGTAATAATAACTATACAGGAAATGATTGTGAAGTCTAGAACGGATAATTCCATAATTACATCATACATTAAAGAAGAGCAACAATTTTGTGTGTAAAAAATACATTTTTATGTATAGGGTGGTCATAAAAAAACTTAGCCGATATATGGACCTCTAGCGGCCGTTCCGTTTAACCGATCGAGATGAGATTTCAGATATAGTTATTCAGAGGTATGAGCTCGGAATTCTATGAACGGCAACAAAGTGACGCTCGTGGTTACGGTTATAGGTATAGAAACTCGAAGTTTTCGAATGGCAACGCCATTGTTTTTCTCTTCGCAAAATGCTCAGAGCATGTAAAAACCCAAAAGAGGTTGGAACGGTACGTGTATCACAAAAAACGGACGCGTTATGCCCACACAAAAAACAGCTCTGCGAACGGCCAACAAAAACATGATGATGGCACCCATTTGGTAAATGTGCAATCCAAATAAAAGTTTTTTTTTATCCGATCTGTGTTGTCATCAGTGATTAGTGTCTTGCCTTTGTCATATGTAAATTTCCTCCGTGCGCCCTGAATGTGTTTTTGTAGGCCGCTCGCAGAGCTGGATTTTGTGCGTGTGTAACGCGTCCGTTTTTTTGTAATACACGTACCGTTCCACCGCTTTTCAGGGTTTTCGCATGTGCTGAGCATTTTGCATCGGTAAAAGCTGCCATTCGAAAATTTCGAGTTTCTGTACCTACAACCGTAACCGTGACGTCATTTTGTTGCCGTTCACAAAATCCCGAGCTCATACCTCTGAATAACTATATCCGAAATCTCATTCCTATCGGTTGAACGGAACGGCCGCTAGAGGTCCATATATCGCCATAGTTTTTTTATGACTACCCTGTATTACCGTAAATATTTTACAGGGGAATATTGCTACCTGATAATAGCTGCGAACGGAGCCTTTGCAGCAGCTGTATATTTTATACCGCTTGAAGTCTAATTTTTTCTTAACATTTATTGATTCAGAACTTATGCATACCTAAATCTTTAAACTGAAGAAATTTTTATGAATTTTTACTAAGTTTAAAAACAGGGGGGAAATGACATTTTCTATCGATTTAGTGTTGTTTTAGAGAATAATTTCAATTTCCATAAAGCTTTTAGAAGATTACTTGCAAAACAAAATACCCTCATATTCAAAGATCTTGAGTAACAGTAAAAAGTCACTTGTGTTCATAATACAATTTACATAAATAAATATGTGATGAAAACACATATGAACACACTTACCCGCAAACTCACTGAGATCAAATCGTTCAAATTACGTGGTTACAAATTTATAACATTCTCAAATTCCCTTTTGGTTTCTAACATGCAATATATAGCTTAATTAGTGATATCTATATTCTTTTATTACTTAAAATGAGCAGAATGTTTTAACGATTTCGGCTTTTGTTTTCTGAATTCGACAAGAATATTACATAATCAAGCTTTCTCATGTGGAATGATATGTACTAAACTCCAAAAATAAACAAATATATATAGAGATAAGCAGAATGCGATCTCAAATATACTCTTGGCATGTACTAAAGAGGATTAGAGTAAAATCTTTTATACTAGTACATGAATAAAAGGAAATCTATGTACAGAAAGTAATGTAAAATATAGGAAATCTGAATGCACTTAAGGGGCTTATTTTAATTTACATAACTTATTTTTTTTTAATCTTCATGGGTTATTTTCTGATATATCCTATCTCCTTTATTTCCCTACTTTCTGTAATCTATTATATATGTGTAAGCTATGCGAGGTCACTGAAGCTAAGTATTGCATGTAATTTATCCTTGTAATATTTTTATATAAATTAGGACATGATGTTAAGTGTTCTATCCTCTTTCAATAAATCTAATCATCTTATCTAACATACAACAAATGTAAAAACTACACTACTTGTATGCAGATCAAGATATTCTCGTGAATATCTATCCAGATCGATTATTTTATTTTAATTATATCGTTAACATCGGCTATATGCTTTACGCCATCTCTCCTCTTTTCCTCCTTTATCTGTTCCCCGGGGTAATTAAATTTTTTAAAGCACTCCTCTTATTTAAATTTTGACTTTATAGCAAAATACTGGGATATTATCATATAATTTTAATCATAAATCTATTTAATTAAAGCTCAGAAAAATTGATGTTCTTTCCCAGCAGACAGCAAATAATAACCACGATATATTTATAAAACTTCATTTAAAATAGATCAAAAATTCATTGTATTGCCTGAATTAATATTATGCATTTTGTTATACAACACATTTATTATTAATCTGTTTTAACCTATGCAATTCCTAAAATATGAAAAAAAACACAATATCTGATATTTTATCCTGCCATAAAAATGTTTCTAAAGCCTTAATTTAAAGTTAACACAGAAACGGTTTAAAATCATGTAAAAGTATCTATTAAAATAGTTCCTAGGTGATATAGGGTAGTAAAATGTTAATTTGAAACCGATACAAATAATTTACAGAAATATCCATTTATCATGGTTCGTATGATAGCATGCACTATATAAAAAATTTAACAAAATATATTTGCTTGCCATTAAATGACGATTATATTGTTTGCATTGTTAATTTAATGATAGATATTTTTTGCATGATATAATTTCATTTTAATAGAAATTATTTACTGTATTATGGATACCTAATAATTTTAATTTCATTGAGATGTCTGGAACATTTGATATCAATACATATACAAAAATTTTTCTTCCATGGTGGAAATTATATTAAACAATAATATATATATATATATATATATATATATATATATATTGAACATCCACATATAGAATTAGCTGTGAAAATTATAAATGTCGCTCATTCAGAGAACCCTAAACAGTTTACTTTTTCATGCTAGTTTTACCTTTCTATAATTTTGAAGACAATAAACATAATAGTCCCTTAAAGTGCATATTTTACGTTTCAACATCATCAGGGAAGATTTCATAGAACAATTTCTTCACACAATATAATAGAGAAAACATGGCCTTATAAATTTAACATAAAGAGTCTTTAAATTGGAGTATAAGATTCAAACATAGATAACGGAGCAATATCGCATCTGAATTCAGCCATTTTGCAACACTTTTAACGGAACTTACTGAGAATATTTAGTACTAGATGAAACTTCAGTCGCCGTCCAAAGAAAAAAAAAATAATAATGTTTGGATTTAAATGGACCTCATTTTAAAGAACCCTGTTTCCATTCTCTCATTTCAACAGTACTCGAGGGTTGACAATTATAGAAATGAAGGAAATTTGAGCAGAATGGTACTTTGAATTAACAAATGTTAAATGACATATTTTTAACACACCTCTACTATTAAAGTAACACAATTAAACAACACAAAGTTTTACAGACAAAATTCCTGAAAAAAAGTTATGTTGTTAAATCTTTTTATCAAACAAAAATATTTGGAGGCACTATGAAATTCGTTAATAAATGGCTTTAAGAAATAATTATATTTTTTAAATTTTAGTTTATTTCTATTCCTATTAGAGAATTAATTTTAAATGCTAAAAAACCCATTAAATATATCTGCCTCTTTTTTATTTTTATCAAACAATGGTGTAAAACATTGTTAATGTAAAGGAAATATTTTGAAACAGAACATCTTTAGACAAAAATAATAATCTTTGTTGAATTATAGACGGCATCACAGGAAAAAAAAAATATTTTTAAACAACTATTCATAAATATTTATGATTACCATGAGTCATATGCTTTTTAACGAATGTTTACAATCCAAAAGCACGTGATGATTCGTTTAAAAATAGTTATTTAATTATTCAAACATTATAAAAGTGCCTCTCAGTTGAATGCTGTTCTTCAAAATTTCATTTTTGAAGTAACAGAGATTAGCTATTCCTTGCATGATGAAAATGCCCCAATTTCAGCAATCAGAGTTGTTTCAGTAAGTAAAATTCTCTAATTTTGTTTACTTGAGGTGCTCGGCTTGCGTGCCTTCGGTAACTTAGTGTTTACTATTGCTTAACTCTTTTACATATAGCATACAAAAATTTTGTGCAAAACGCAAAACTTCTAACTTAAATACTGTAAGATCTATCGATCTGGATATCCACTTTATTTTGGAAGTTGAGATGAATAACAATCTCCCCTCTCCTGATGTTTTTCTTTATAAACTGGTCTCAAGTTTCAACAATTCTAGTGTAGAAAACCATTTACTGTCTGTGTTTCTCCACATGCTTCTTTTAACTATCCCCCGGGCCTTCTAAGCTTACATTTACCGCACCCGACTTTAATATTCGCACCTCTGTTCCCTTAATGCCGAAATCATCTTTATGAAATCGTTGGCCATCAGCTCAGGCTTCAACTCTTCGGACATTGGCAAGACTGTCAAAAATTCAGTTCTACATCATCGAAACCTACTGCCTTACTATTAAATAAATCTTAAATTTATGATAGGTTAGTACTCTTCCCATTTTATTCACTCGTGTATATTAGATTAGCAATATTCTGCCTTGCTTGAACTACAAAGTCATATTTAACCCATTAATATAATCTTTGTTTTCCACCATGAAAATCGGAAAATCTGAATTTCGTAAGTAGGGGGATTTACAGCGTATTTTGAGGTAAGAATAATTTATCTTATTTTGGTCAAACAAAACATGCTCTTCAAACACAAGTTAAAGGTAATTCTAGGTCCGTTAAAAATCAAGAAGAACTATTTAAATCAATGATAGCCATATACTGGCTATCATTGGAATGGGGACCCAAATTTAACTTATCTGATGCGATAATTGTTTACCAATCTAACTTCGCATCTGAATTAGAGTTTTTTTTCTATTAAAAATTTCGTTTTAGTAAATTAGATGTCTACATTACATTTGTCTGCTGCTTATAATAATATTTTTATGTAAATACTTTTTTTAAATCTTCAGTTTCCTTCCTTTTTTTCAAGCCATTTAATATAATTCCTTTATTTCCCAATTCCTTTTCATTTTTCCACTGTTTCGGATCTATTTTCCCTCCTTTCTCTCACAATTCTTACTTTATTTGTTAGTTTCCTTCACTGATGTGTCCCCAGCGTTGGCTGGAGGTCATAAAATTACCCCCCCCCCCTGCTTTCATCTTTCCAGCGTCCTCTACTTTCACCGCTTACCTCGACATTCTAGAATTTCCGTCGTCTCCCACATTTGTATAAAAAAGTTTCATGATTCTCACTTTTGTGATCTGCCTATATTGAGAATCACATCCAATGCTCTCCGGCCTGAGGATGAGCTATTAATAAGTTCAAACGTAATTATACTTTTTAATTGGTCCATACCATACTAAAATCAATCATGGTTTTTAAGAAGCTGCTGTGTTCCTCTTTTGCATATCTGAGTACAAATAATTTATTCACCTATTCCTGCCAGCTGTGGCTTATTTTAAGATACTTTTTTACGAATTATACAATGTTTCTTATCTCGAATTTTTCTTTGTTTAATCGATATGAAAATCTTGAAATATAACCTGCTTCCGAAATAGGAGAAACCTCTCATGGGAAGGCATAGACATTATTATTACTACAAGAAGAAAAAAATCGAAATAGTCATCCTTTTCATAATTCCCCCTATCTTTAAAAGTGAAGATATTATTTAATGGCAAAAGCGTGTCTGGAAATCAAAGCTCTTTTCAAATGAAATAGGCTACTTTTCAGTCGTTGAGCAAACTGAAAAGTAAAGTATATCAGTTTTAGTCAAGAGGTAATTACTATCATTTATTTCACGCATAAGAGGAGGAAAAATCACCCCTAAAGCGTATAAATATATTTATTTTTCTCGCACTCAGCAAAGTTTAGAGTGCTCTTATGCGAGAAATTTCCTGTAGAGAAACAAATTGCATGAACTTTCTTGAATAAAACATAGCAATCTTTTCTGCCTGTCTGCTTGTCTTTTAGCCGCTTATTTTTCTAGATACGACTAGAGAGATATTTCTTTAAAAATTCTAGTATCTATTCTTCATGCTATAAAGTGATAAATAATTCTAATCAAATCTTGAGAAATGTAGATTTAGAGTATCACGACTTTGAAAACTCTTCCTTAATTTTTTTAAATCCAGTTATCTCCCTACCACGTGTATTTGAATGCTCATCAGCAACATATGTAACAAAAGTAACATTTAAGTGCAGTATATATATATATATATATATATATATATATATATATATATATACAGTATGCCCACTAAAGTCCCTTCCCACCCTCTTAACTTCGGAACGACTGCTGCTATATTCATAAAAGTGGTGTCTAGGTATAGCAAAGTAGCCATGCGCTACTGAATGAAACCACCTACCACGCCACTTGGTGGAAAACTGCGGAGTTAGCATTCCTATCTCGAAAACGGAACAACATAGGGAAAAAAAGTGATTTACGAAGTTGTAAAAAATCATCGATTTAGTACGAAAAGATACCTTGTGGACATTAATGGAAAGAATAGAACGGTTAAAACGCGCATTTATATTTTCGTGATTTCCTACATTGTGACGCATCAAAACGATCTGAGAAAGAAAAAACAACTAGTTATAACAATATACCTTTATTTGAGATGTTCAAACTTCTCACCGTCATTGCAGTGTCGTGTTTTGCCCGTAAGATAATCATTTCTCCTTCCGTTCAAGTTTCGTAACGTCACAGTGTAGGAAATCACGAAAAAAACAAATGCGCTTTTTAACCATTCTAGTCTTCGCATTAATGTCCACAAGGTGTCTTTTCGTACTAAATCGATGATTTTCTACAACTTTGTAAATCACTTTTCTTCCCTATCTCGTTCCGTTTTCGATATAGGAATGCTAACTCCGCAGTTTTCCACCAGGTGGCGCGATAGGTGGTTTTATTCAGTAGCGCATTGCTACTTTACTATACCTAGACACCACGTTTATGAATATAGCATCAGCCGTTCCGAAGTTAAGAGGATGGGAAGGGACTTTAGTGGGCATACTGTATATATATATATATATATATATATATATATATATATATATATATATATATATATATATATATATATATATATATATATATGTGTGTGTGTGTGTGTGTGTAACTAAATATTAGTTTTAGATGTTACATGTAAAACATGTAACATCTAAAACTAATATTTAGTTTTACTCCTTTTTAAGTGTTGTGAAATACAATCTCCGTTAACATGTTATAATCCATAATTATTGCACTGAAAAATACTGGAGTCAATAATACTGTGACTTATAAATATCCCATGAAACATCAATTTTCAACTAGTACGAATCTTTCAATCAGATTATTAAGATTAATCACTACATATTGTTTATTAGATAGGAATAGTACTAGTTACTGCTATTCAAACTTAAATATGTGTATCTACTGTAAAATAATAATATTAAAACTTGTAGAAGCATGAATTTCTTAAACAGAGCTAAAAAATACAAGCAGCCTCAGTTTACGCAATATTTACATAAATATTGTTTTTTGGAAGTGTCTTATCGAATACTGTTTATAATTGTTCTCTTTTGAAAGCGTCGCTTTTAGATATAAAATATAATTAAATTCAATGTTTCAATTCACATTTCTTCCAAGCAAATAAGCCAACCTCATCAGTCAAAGTGTTCACACAGGATAACTTTCTCTTTCTAAGACTATATAAGTATTGGTAAAATACCAGTTTAAATATTTTTATTGATATATGATTTTTCGCAATACTTTAAAAAATACTCTAATAATTCGTCAAGTATCCATAAAATGCTTAAAACAGAAAATGTGATTTGCAAGAATGAATTTGGAAGAACTGTCGAAGGTGTATGTAGAATAATAGCTATGATAAATGAATGCAGTTACAATAACGTTTTGAGAACCACTGCTGTAGATAATATGTCCAAATCGACTAGATCAGTGTGATTTCAATGCTTTAATTCTAAATAGTTTATTAAACAGGCGTTTTGCGAACAGGCTCTAAATGCATGAAATATGCCATCTTCTCGCTACAAAAGCATTCGATGGAAAACTTAGACGTCTTTTTATCTGAACGATGCACAGTAACAATATTTTAGTCTTGAAAGATTATGAAATATTTGGCAGTAAAAGAGCCATTCTAGCCCCTCCCCCCCCCTTTGCACCAAAGATATTTTTGAGGATTTTGTAAACCTGTATTCAATCTGTACTATAAAAAAATAGCTTCTTTTCATAGACATCTTACTCTGAGAATTTAGCTTTAAGTTTATTCATTACAACAATCAAATAGATTTTTTCACGCAGGATTACGAGAAGCAAAATTTCATATGTCCTGCTTCATGATTTATAATTTTGGGAGCACGCCAAACCCAGTCTGTATCACTTGGGCAAGCAGTAAAAAGTTTAACAGAAAAGTACCAAAATGCGTCAAAATTTTGACATTTATATATATATATATATATATATATATATATATATATATATATATATATATATATATAGAGAGAGAGAGAGAGAGACAGATAGATAGATAGATAGATAACACATACATACATATCTACATACAAAAGAGGTAAGCAATGATAAGTATTCCTACGTTAATAACCCGCGGTAGTTTCGTTAGAAGAGACTACCTGAATTTTGTTTTTTTATTTCTCATTTATTATTTCTTTATTCATGCAAAATGAAATAAATTCATAAATCGTGATAGGCTTAGTTGAAGAGAAATTCCTCAGCAATTTTTGTCTGGGTGATACAGTAATAAATAATAATCCCATACTTACAAATATATAACTCAGTAAATATACTTAAATATTCTATTCGTATAGCGTATAAACTAAGTCTTGACACGCAAAGTGTGCTAAAAAACCTTCTGAGATTATAATTAATGCAAGGATAAATTGATTTCATTGATGCGTGATTATTCAGGTTAATTAATACAAAAGATATATGCACTTCCTACGATTTGCGCAATTTTCTCCACCAAGCATGTTTGGTATAAACCAGAAAAGAAATTATATGCAAATCTTTTACCCATTATCCTTTTCTCTGTGTTGGGCGGTTTCTGTTCCGGTTAGTTAAATGAAAAAAAGTTGTACTATTTGGGAAATATTTGCATTTATGACTACAAGAGAGCATGAAGATAATCAAAGAGATGTCATACAACTGAATATGAATTTATGGGCATTATATGAACAAACATATAAGTTGAAAATAAGGGGGCGTATTGTATATATGGGCTTATTTTTAATAAAAAAATTTCGTGTTGTACAAAAGTGAAATTATAAGAACTTGATACAAATTTTGAAGACTTAGTAATTTTGTACTGATTATCATTAGTATGAAACAGATTTCAATCTGTCATCAAAATATTCATAGGGAAAAGGTGAAAATATTTTTAGTCCATTAAGTATTGGTGCAGTATTAAAATTAGAATTTTGATTCAACTTAACAACCATTGCAATTTAATAAATCTTCCTTTTTAAATATATGGGATGGAAAATAAAACAACCCGGCACAACGATTCTTTCTCTATAAAAACTTGTAAAATGAATACGCATGAAAAAAGAAGTAATGTTTAAACGTACAATTCTTTTTTTAACGTTTATTTAGGGTAAATTGTAACAACAAGGGAAATCTAACACAGAGTTAAGGCCTCGGGAAGCTGGTTGTCTGTGTGGGTGGGTGTTGTGGGAGGGGGAAATCCGTGACACCAATATAATCAGTTTTCATACGTTCTTTATTGGGAAATTTAGTTGTCGGTTTTTCAGTTGATCCTAGAGAATTGTTTAAAGTCTATAGAGTAAATAGCTCACTTCTACCCAGACTTGGGTGTATATAATTTGAAGTGGCACTCTAAATGAGTTTGATACAAACACAGTTTATACATGAAACAATGTTTATTGAATTCGTTGCACATATAGAATTTGCTTTTACAGCAATAAGCATACGTACTACTTGTACGGAATATATATTAACATTCAATAGAAATACTTTTTGCAAATACTCACAAACCAGCAGAGAGTCAAACCAGCAGTACTGCCACGTAAACTTTGGGCCCCCTAAGCACTAGCGCCGGGTAACACCTGGAACTGCTTACCTCGTAGCTCCCTCTCGCTTATCTATCAACTTTAACAACCTCTTCAAAAAACCTTTTGGATTAATCAAGCTGCTTGGTATTTATACTAAGCGCGTATGCCGAAATTAGCATATCTCAAGCAGCTTCTTTAATTCATTCACTCACAAGTTCGATTCTTGTGAATCGAATCTTATTTAAACCTTACAAGTCTAAGTCTCTGATTTCAAAATATGCTTGATCGAAAAATGGACATAGAAAAGGGGCATCTCAATTAAAACTATCCCGAAAAACACGTGAAATGAGAACTGTTGCATTATTCAGCAAAAAATTTAGTACTTGTAAACCTCTTTAATATTAGTAGTTGTAAGGTCTACCTAATGATCGATTAACAATAATCGATCATTGTATTTCCATAAATCCAAAGAATCTACAAAAAAGATGCTAAATTCTGCATAAACCATTACTATAAATACCGCGTAGTCAGATTGCGTAAGAGACTGGTTTGTTTGGAGCTGTTTATGCGAGTTGCCTTCAGTGGCTCATAGCTAGATCGCTTCTAAGCCTAAGCTAGTTTTTGCCACTCTGGCATAAAGAGGTTGTTGTGTTAGTAATAGTGGATTACCTTGCAGCATCGCTGGTCTGACTTTACATATATTTTGAGTACTTGAACTTCATTTTCTTGTTTAATGTTTATAACATTTTGAACCAGTCTTTACTCAGTATTTTTTTTTAAATGCCCATTATATGTGTCAAGGGGATAATAAACTTTGTTATTTATCTAGTGCAAAAAGTGTCATTTCTACTTTATTAGAGGGTGACTAAGATATGCATATATCCTAGAAAGGGTAGAAGTCAGAAATCTCTATATAATTCAATAGGTCATCTGAATTTATCAAGGAATCGTCGATAAAGTAGAACTATGTTATTTGGGGGTACTAGGAAAGCAAAGGTGAAAAATCACGGTTCAGAGTCCCAGTGGGTCTCTTTGCAACATAACTCTGGCCCGAGGTAGCCTAGTCCTAGCGCGTCGGCTCTCGGTACCGAGTGTGATCGGATCGAATCCCGACAAGCGCCATTAAATACACTCGTGTATAGGCCAGATATGGACATGTTAAATACGTATACCGGAAAGTCCTTCTATTTGGTCAGTGGATGGGGAAGGTACGATCCCCTCAGATGTCGCCCGTGTGTGTTGTTGTGGGACCTAGCCAAATTGGACTCAGATCCTTGTGGTGCTATTATAGACAGGAGCTATACTACTCAGCCAGAAACGCCTACATGGACCTGGTCTGGAACTGCCGGCTAAAGGACATTATGAACAACAACAACAACATCAGACTAACCGAATTTGTTTGGATTGTTGTAAGGAAGAATGCTGCTTTAATCTGATCTGAAAGGGAAGCGGGATTCATAACTAAACATTTTTTAAATGTTCATTAATTTTTAATTTCTATTTGATGTCACTCCTCTGGACTCGTGCTCTGCACTTGTGTTCTTAAACTTTAAAGTTCAGAGGATTATTGGAAAGCAAGAGAACTAATGGCTTGATAGCCAATCTCCAGGTCATTTGTAATCTATCTATATATATAAAACAGTTCCGTAACTGACTGATTCATTCATTCACTGACTGACATACAACGCACAGACCAAACCGCTGGACCTAAAGGGCTGAAATTTTGCATGGCGATTCTTCTTATAGTGTAAGGGTGCACTATGAAAGATTTTTCAAAAATTCTTCTTAGATTTTTTAAAATTAAATTTTTAAGCTGTTTTTTAAACTTTTTTTACTTTTGCATCTAAAATAATACATTGAGGGTTATAAAATTTATATCACAAGAAAGATCATAAAAATTTCTTCAAAATGTAATTTTTTTCAAATTTTTACCTCCATTTCCTGATTTTTGGTGAATTTTTAAAGATTAATTTTTAGAATTTAATTTATAAAATGCTGATCACGTAATTTCTTTTTCTGGTACTTTCAATAAATTTATCGTCACGTGCGTAACAACTAAATAGACAAAAAAAATAATTTTTCTCTTTCTAATGCAGCAGACGATTGGATATTATCCAAAAAAAAATTAAAATACAGTAAAAGAAATGTTCTAGAAACTGTACTACATTAACTGTACTATATTCTTTAGTATTCTTTATAGTAGATTTAATTTGAATATCTTCTACATTATTTTGTCTATAAAAATATCCCTTACGATTTTTTATAAATATATATATATATGTATATATATATATATATATGTATATATATATATATATATATATATATATATATATATATATATATATATATATATATATATATATATATATATATATATATATTTTACATCAATTATATACATTGATCGTCGTATTTATTATATATATTTTGGCATTAATTGCATACATTGACCGATTGTTTTACTTTGAATGTACTCCGTAGCGAAGTGCGGGTTTTCAGCTAGTATATATATAAAACAGTTCCGTAACTGACTCACTGACTGACATACAACGCGCAGACCAAACCGCTAGACCTAAAGGGCTGAAATTTTGCATAGCGATTCTTCTCATAGTGTAGGGGTGCACTAAGAGAGATTTTTGAAAAATTCTTCTTAGATTTTTTAAAATTAAATTTTTAAGCTGTTTTAGTAAGTTTTTTTAAGTTTGAATTTAAAATAATAATTTGAGGGTTATAAAATTTTTATCACGAGAAAGATCATAAAAATTCCTTTAAAATGAAATCTTTTTCGAATCTTTACCTCTATTTTCTGATTTTTGGTGAATTTTTTAAAGATTAATTTTTACAATTTAATTTATTAAATGCTGATCACGTGATTTCTTTTTCTGGTACTTTAAATTAATTTATCGTCACGTGCATAACAACTAAATAGATAAAAACAATTTTTTTTCTTGCTAATGCGGCAGATTATTGGACATTATTTTGTCTATAAAAATATCCCTTATGATTTTTTTATAAATATATATATTTTCTACATCAATTGTAAATATAGATCGTCGTATTTATTATATATACAGTGGAATCTCGATCGATCGTTTTCGGATACATCGTTTTTCCGTATGTGTCGTTCATTTTATCCAGTCCCAACGATCATATTGCTTTGTTATGTTTCCGCATCGATCGTTTTCCCGGATTTATCGTTCATTTCAATCGGTCCCTTGAAAAACGATAGATCGAGATTCCACTGTATATATATATATATATATATATATATATATATATATATATATATATATATATATATCGGCATTAACTGCATACATTGACCATTGTATTTAATTTGAATGTACTCCGTAGCGAAGTGCGGGTTTTCAGCTAGTAAATAAATAAATTTCGAATTTCTTATCTTGCGCATACCAGAATACAAATTATTATCTTACCAATTTTTTTCACCGATGTGTAATTTTATCAGAAAGAATTATTTATGGCTTTTGGTTGCATAGAGTTATAAAAAGTATTTGATAAGACACTTTCAAAAAATAATATTTATGTAAATATTGCGTAACCTCGGGATGTTTGTACTGTTTGCTCTGTTTAGGAAATTCAAGCTTCTACAAGTTTTAATATTAATATTGTGAAGTAGATGTACATATTTAAGTTTGAATGACAGTAACCATTTGTATCTAATAAACAAAATGTAGTACCATTTCTATCTAATAGAGAAAATGTAGTGATTAATCTTAACAATCTGATTGGAAGATTTTACTTTTCATTTTGAAAAATTCCTCGAAAGCTGTTCATGAACATCTAAAAGGCCTCTATGGCCTCTGGTGTTCAACGGGTTGATAAACAATTCTTTAGAAACATTTATTTTCTTTGTAATAAAATAAATGTTTATATGAAATAATGTTACATGAAACTGAAACCTATCCCTAGTTCACATGCAGCTCACCTCCTACTGTTTACATATAAATAATTTAAACGCAAAATTACGGTTGCAAATATGAATTTCGTCAAAAGTATTTATGATTTAACTTATTACGTAATTTTTATCAGAACCAACTTTTGTTTGATCTCAGTTAAAGCATTTGAAACTCTTAAAAACTAATATAACGTATTAGCTCATGTGTCTAAGAAATATGATGGGAGATAATGAAAGGCTAGCATATCCGAAATATCTATGTTTTCAAACGAAAGAACTGAGATTGTTATTAAGATAATCGATGTTTATGAAGAGTTTGTTTTTACTATCTTCCATTTATCTATGAGGCTAACTGATCTAGAAACAATAGAAATGCATTAAAGAGAGATATTTAGATTTGCGCAAAGTAAGGTAATGTTACTCCAAATTTGGTATTGTAAATTAATATGCTAAAATACATCATTTTTTATCCTTCTTGGGCTAATTCATTTAACAACTCTGTAATTTATTTCTATATGAAAAATAAAAATATCTTTCAAATTGTTTGTAAAGACATTTGCACTGAGATCTAAAATTTTCATATTAATAATCTTGAAATCCATGTATTCAAATTGTCAAAATATTTCAAAGCATGAGAAATGAAACTATTTTAATATTTTATTTATTTCAATTTTCGCAGTGCAAAACAATGGTAGATTATTTTTCATTATATTTTCTGTAGTTACAAACTGTATCCTGTGATATTCAGCAGCAACAATGCTTAACTATAATATCATCAAAAGATTTCAAATACAATAGAAAGGCATCAATATTTTTACAAAAGTAGTAAGAGGTAGTTAAGGAGATAATACATCAAGTTCTTATTTCACTCATTTAAAACAATAATTGATATACTATTGCCCTGAACAAACTTTGAATTCTAAATACAATTTAGAAAGGTTGGGAATTTCATACATTATTACGGGAAAATTAGAAACAATACTATTTAAATAAATACCCTACTACATACATAACGAATGTTCAGAGCGTTCAGATTTCCTTAAATGACTAAGTAACTAATTGAACAAAACTCTTTTCTTCGTGTAGCTTCGTAAATAATCTGTTGTATTCCTTTTCTGATTTTCTTATAAAATAAAGTATTTAGAGGAATTAAATGTCTATACGAGGTAGGAATCAGACTCTTTTATTCTGAGATATTAGCATAATTAGAGAGTACAAGAAGTAATTGATAAATTATATTGAGTCACTCAAACTGACAAAATTTCCTTTAGAAAATTAATACAAAGTATTAGTATCTAATTGGACAAGATTCAGATTAATATGAAGAATTTAAATATATTCTAATATGACTTGAGTTTTAGTAGCAAACGTATTTAGAGTTACAAACATTACAGAATTTAAAATGTCTAGAATCTGGTAGTTTGCGGTGTAAATATTCTTGACTCTTTTTCAATAAAATTAAAAATATAAAAATTTATTTGATTTTTTACCTTAATCTTTTCTATTATTGTAGTGATAAGTGGTAATAATTAATTCTCACCTGCTGCTTGATCAATCATTAGCTGATTTAAAGTGCACGCTTCATGCTCCTGAAAATGAACGCATATTGCATGTGTGATGTAAGCTTTATAATCCGCATATTAATTAATGAAGATGAACATAGTATGTTAAAAATTAGAGAATAATGACTGTCCCTTAAATTGAAATTCTTGCTCCAAAGTAATGTGATTAAGGAACACCTGTTATTTTATTTAATTGTATGCGTGCGGGTTACAAATAAATTTATACCAACATTGATTTGCATATAACTGATGACTATTTATTATATCATAAGGACAGAGTAAATATAATCAATATCTGAAGCTATTAACGTTCTTAAATTTGAATAAAGACTCAAAAAGCATTATCTAATTCTAAAAAAATGCTTTACATGCGAGAAAAAAATGCTCTGGTCTGTTCTAATATTCCGCCTTTCGGTATGAGAGTATATATTTCGGTGAAAAAATTCCTTTTTAAGTATTAACATAAACAACAAAATACTCGGAATATAATACAAAAAGTCAAATAGTTCGATATTAGATATATTTCTAAAATAACAAAAATGCAGATGTTTACATCTTTGTAACTCTCAGAGGTGCTCTAGACATGTTTATTCTGAATAAGAAGTTCCTTAAAATTTACTATTCTTTCAGTCAGATATGGTCGTGATGGCACGTATGTAATATATTTATAGTTGCTCCTTAGTTTATCTATCCTATCGTTCACATGCCTAAAACTAATTGTGTTATTAAAACCAAATATTATAAGTTGTGACTAATCGATTAGATGCGGAGATTCCAGGAAAGCGGATAATCCGCCATCACCGATCTAATACTTTTTATCGATTATCTTCTAGCCTAATCCTGTACTTTGAAAGTAAAACCAGTACAAATTCTAATTTGATATTAACCAATGGGTATTTATCACATATTTCAAAGAGAAAGCTTGCAAATAGAGAAAGGATTTATGCCATTCTGTGCCAAAGTATGAAATTCAGATTTTAAAATATAACTTAATAACACGGTCTGAAAGGCAAGGATATAAACAATAGAAATTAGGGAAAATATATCACGATTAAAATTATTTTGCCATATTACGACTAAAGAATTAGTTAAGTAATATTAATTGATGTGCTTCCAAAATCTAATTTGCTGGAAGGTCAAAGTAAATCAATGTTTCTGTTTAGAATTAAATTTGTAAAGTAGCTAAAATATTTGGTTGGTTGCCGTAGGATTTTTGAGAGCTAGGGTCATTATTACCTGAATTTAATTCCCCGACTGATTATAACGGACTGAACTAACTCCCCCCTCTGTCATAAAGAAAATTTGACATTAAATCAGTTATACTGCGATTATTTTGTTTTACAGGAATTAGTGCCTTTTAGTTTCTGTCTCATTCTGATTACATGGTAGTTTATGCAAACTTACAAAGTGGCAGGTTTGATGTTGAAATTAAAGCTGGCTTGATATCACTCTCATATGCTTTAATATCACTACTGAAGTATCAATTCCTGCAGTTATTTATATTTAAAGCATCATAGCGAGAATTGTGTCTATTTTCGTCTTTTATGAAGTAGGCTACCGTCATACAACCTTTACTATCCATCCGCTTATGACAGCTCATGGAGTAATTATTAATACCGAATTAACATTTTCGCATATTATTTCAAAATATGTATGGAAAAATATAATTATGTAGTAAAACTCCGTTTATCCAG
The DNA here is from genome assembly GCA_907164885.2 of Dolomedes plantarius. Classification (NCBI taxonomy): domain Eukaryota; kingdom Metazoa; phylum Arthropoda; class Arachnida; order Araneae; family Dolomedidae; genus Dolomedes; species Dolomedes plantarius. Next base: position 136,765,531 of record OU015501.1, read on the forward strand.
CCCTCGTTGATCTGGATCTCCGGATAATCTGGATCAGATTTGTAGACGTTATTTAATGTTCACATAAGACAATAAATTTTAACTATGATAGCAAGAACATAACTACAAGTACTCCAAATATTCCCTTTTTAGTTTGATTCAATGTACAGTTCCTGCATAGATTGTACAGTAAATTATGGTAATAAAATGCTTTTTGTTGAGTTTAAGAAAGCTTTACTAGACTTACAAGTTCTTTGTTAAGGAATGATGCGAAAAGTTATTTTTATATTTTTGAATGTCTTGTAAACAATGGTATGTAATTTCGTTACAAAAAGTATTTTTCATCGTAATAAACGGTAAGTCTGCTTAGTTTAGGATTTTAGTTTAGGATTGCTTAGTTTAGGATTGCTTATTACCCATATTACCCGGATTAGCCGGATTTTCGATTGTCCGCATTGCCTATGGTCCCAGTTAGTCCGGATAAACGAGGTTTTACTGTGTATTAATTGAATTCAAAGCAACATTTGATTAGAAAAAGAATAGAAAATTAAAACACATTAAACCTGAATATTTTACAGTGTGTACATAAATGAATATCCCAACTTTGTAGGGCTATTGAAAGAAAACTAAACAAATACAAACTTTTTTTTTTCTTTTTTTTTTTTTTTTTTGGGGGGGGGGGGGGCTACATCAAACATCAGGTGTTTATTCTACCGCTACCAAATGACGTTGACGAACTTAGACACGCATATGTGCAGCCTTTCAATGCTGAAAAGAGTGTGGGAGGATTTATCGTACCACCTCGATATCCGTCGTGTTACTAAATGGGCTCACATTGAACACTTTAAACTGTGTCGAATTTAAACTTTCAACTGTTATTTTTTTTTATTTCCGATGAACAGGAAGTTTGTACTTTTTATATTTTTCTTTCAATATCCCTGCAAAGTGGAGATATTCATTTATGTACACACTGTAAATCTAGTAAAGTTTGCGAATCTAGAATTTTTTTTTTAGTTTTGAGGGTTTTTCATAAGTACAAATGGGGATTCATGATTTTGAATCATGAAAATTCTACGTGGAGTTTTTTATGGAACATTATAAATTAACGAGAGTTTATGGCCTAACAGAGTTCTTAATTGTTTTCTGGTAAATCTGTTTTTCTGCCAGGTCAGTCATACATCATTGTTTTTCACTTGAAATAATTTTATCACTTTTATGGTTGCTTTTATTGAATACCCCCTTCTTATCTGAGACTTTAAGTTAGTTTGATTCTCCTCCCCATTTACTATTTTGTAGTAATAATATCAAATATAGAACATATAGCACTCTTAATTTTCAGGACTGATGCATGAATCAAATTGATGTTTCAATTCCTACGCAAAGAACATATACACTTAAGGCAGCGAGGGCGGATAGACCAATAGTAATATTTTTTCGGATATTACCATATAAATTGAGAGCCGTTCCCCATTATTTCAACCAGTTCCCCAGTTTACCAAGTTTTTTGATACCTGTCTTATAAACTTCTGGTTTCAGGCCGTGAGTAAACGGTAATATATTAGAAGATAGATTTAAGAATTATAAAAAATAGTGTCTAAGAGTCGCTATAACTGATTGGGATGTTCGCTAAATTTCCCCGAAACATGTGACTTTACTATGCGATGAACTTAATTTGATGAAGGTATATATACTTGGGAATATCTAACTTCTAACTTTGTGAGGAATAAAAAAAATATTTTCTTATCTTTTAGTATAATGCAGTAAAAGTAAAAGAGAAATATCAAAGTTAGTACCTGCAGAAAAATAGGGTTATTATTTATAAGAATAAGAATTCGTTGCTGAAATATTGTTTCAGCAATATGTTATGGTACAGGAATTTTCAGCGCTTAAGCAAGAAAGAAAAAGAAAAATCAAAACTAATCTATATATATAAAACAGTTCCGTAACTGACTCATTCACTGACTGACATACAACGCACAGACCAAAACGCTGGACCTAAAGGGCTGAAATTTTGCATGGGGATTCTTCTTAGAGTGTAGGGGTGCACTAAGAAAGATTTTTGAAAAATTCTTCTTAGATTTTTTAAAATTAAATTTTTAATCTGTTTTAGTAACTTTTTGTAAGTTTGCATTTAAAATAATAAATTGAGCGTTATAAAATTTATACCAAGAGAAAGATCATAAAAATTCCTTTAAAATGAGGGATATTTCGAATCTTTACCTCCATTTTCTGATTTTTGGTGAATTTTTAAAGATCAATTTTTAGAATTTAATTTATTAAATGCTGATCACGTGATTTCTTTTTCTGGTACTTTAAATAAATTTATCGTCGCGTGCATAACAACTAAATAGACAAAAAAATATTTTTTTTCTTGCTAATGCGGCAGACGATCGGGCATTATTTTGTCTATAAAAATATCCCATACGATATTTTTATAAATATATATTATTTTTGGTACATCAATTGTATATATTGATTGTCGTATTTATTATATATATATATATATATATATATATATATATATATATATATATATATATATATATATATATATATACATATATATATATATATATATATATATATACATATATATATATATATATATATATATATATATATATATATATATATATATATATATATATATATATATACATATATATATATTTTTTGGCATTAATTCCATACATTGTCCGTTGTATTTAATTTGAATGTACTCCGTAGCGAAGTCCGGGTTTTCAGCTAGTAAAATAATAAAATAATAAAAGATAGGAGCAACATTTTTAGCTTTGCGTCTGAAGATAGTTTTTATACTTTTATATAGTTTGATTAATTTTCTGAAACACTTCCTCCTTCTAATAAATGTTTATACGAATGCTGCTTTTGTATTTTAAGAGCTTTTTCGACTAAGTAATTATTTTGAAACCATATACTCATTATAAGAAATTATTTCTATTCCTGATTACTTAATAAGGTAATTAATTTTTCACAACAATAAATTTTACAATTATAATTTTTTTTTTAATTTCCCCTGAATCTAATATCCAAACTATTTTACATTTCATAATATATGCAACGAGGCACAATTCAATTAAATAAAATATGAGCAATTTATACCTCTTATGTTTTGGAGTTCCGGCAAAAAATATCTCGGCCTTTTTTGTAATAATATTAGCTGATCTTTCACTCTGGAGTAAGTCGCAGCGAAGTTTTCTCTTGCTAATTTTCTGCAGTAATTCTTGAATATTCAGGATATAGAGTCTTTATTATTTTCTGAGAATATTATGGACGGTTTTTTCCTCTATCTCTAATAAAAAAAGTGAAATTCTAAAAACTGTCGAACGAGAATAATCTTTTCTAATTTTCAGCGACGCACCTGTACATTTGTATTGATTTCTACTTTGCAGCCGTTTCAAAAGAACAGCATTTTTTTTGTTTCATCTATTATACAGTTTGAAATTCGGTACGAAGGTCGAGAATTTTTTGAAAACCTAAGAAATGTATTTAAATTTACCTTGTTCTTATGAAAAAAGTGTTAACTGACTTTTTCTAATTTCTATTCAGCGCATTTTTTAACCAGACTTTTTTATCAGAATGAAGTCAACAGTTTGAAATGCATGAATTAAACTGAAAAAAATCAGCATTCTGGAATATATTTTTAGGTAAATTACTTAAGTTTTAATGAATGCACATTTGCATTGTAAAATATATTTAAATAAAGTGTATGACATTATCTGTTGTATTTCTATTTAGAGACAAAAAGGTTTGTTTTTTATTGTGCCTTTTCATACCGATAAGTACATTTTTAATTTTGAGTGCTTGTAAGCATTGATTCCGGATTTATAGGGATTATGATAAAACTTCTGAACAAATCTTTAAGTGAGGAAAATGTGATAGATTCCCTTTCCTTTTTTCCTTTTCCCATATTTAAATATTATTTTTGAAACTTTGCCCCCCTTACGTATTTCTAGTTTGGATTGATTATTCATTTAAGTGATAGATATACCAGTTTTAACTTGAATCTTAGAAGAGTGATCTTCTTTTGCGTGTTTTTTACAGTGTGATATTTTCAGAATATATTACCTGAACATTTTATTCTACAGAGTGGTATTCAATGGGCTTTGAAATTACTATTGTTTTATTTCTGGCTCACTTATAGAAGCCATAATTTGGCATAAACGTGCCACCAGGATCCACGACTGTCATTCTGGTTAATACCAGGGCCCCCGCGCTTGAAAGCCACGCATTTTCTTGGAAGAAGAAGTTCCAGACAAAGGGAACGCAAGGAAAGATAGTCGAGAGACTTGGTATATTTGAGAGAACCCTATGTAACAGCCAGGCGAGAGGACGCCTGTTTTTTAAGCTCTTGTAGGAGGCTAACCGGGTCTCCGAGCGTACAGTTAAATTACTCTACTCTTAAGTTAAAATTCATTTGATTATGCTGTACTAGTTTAAATTTAATTTTTTTGTTTTCATTGTTATTAAATTCTTATTAAATTTATTGTTAACCTCTGGCCTCATCATTTTTAAAACTCTGACTCTGTCTTTCTTGACCACGATTTTATTAATTTTAAAAAAAGCCTCAGAGAAAAGCCTATGATGCCACAATAGTGTTCGCTTGGTTTCACGCCATTTGGATCCTAGAGGAAAAGTCTTCAGTGAGAAACATATCTAAGCTCTTGCTGCACCTCTTAGCGTCTGTAATTGAGGACTTTCGACAACATTTGAATACCTCATCTTGTGACTCTACGCCACTATTCTTCTTTTAATGGTCCAGAGTTTTTATGTTTTTCTAGTGAATACATAGGTCAGGGGCTAATCTACATAACATAAGAAGAAGACGCTGCCTCCACCCCACCCCACCCCACTACGAAGAGGGGTCTTTGCAGCGTACTCGAGGACAAAAAGAAAAAGAAACCCAATCAGAGCAATCAGTCATAATATATTCTTTCAAATGGACTATACGCAGGATCCTGGATAGTAAACAGATTTGTGATAGATAGCATCAGTCTCTATACTGAAAGATTTTAAATTATGCAGTGATAGAAAGGATTTCTTCGTTCCGCTACAATTTATAGTGAAAAAGACAAAAACTTATCTTCCTACTATAAGTCACTGTAGCGTCCTTTCTATTGATCTGCAGTTAGTCGATGTGAATTTAAACTTCCAGAAGAAAGTGCTGAATAGTTTCTCTACTTGATACAATCGTGTTAGAATATTTAAATTAGGAGGATGCTAAGATTTTGGTTTTATATTTTGTTACTAACTAGAACAAGTTGTTGAAAGGTCTCTGAGGAGTTGAAGGGAGAACCCTTCTAGCATGACGCCACATTTTGTACCATTATGAAAAAGGTTTTAGAGGAAAATAAATTACAAATCTTACGAATAATATTAAAAGACAATTATTAGTTTAGAAGAGTTAGCGCTTGAGGATGGTTAAATGTTGTCTTAGTCATCTATTAAAAGCTCAGTTATGACGAGAGGTCAATATGTCCAATGTAAATTTTTATAAAAATACTTATGTTTTTCAATGCAAATTCACATTATCTAGTATCCTTTAGATTCGAGGTGTTTCGGAATGCAGCCATAATCTTTTGCGTCGAAAGCTGAAAGCCAATTCCAAAAAGCTAAAATCACCCACGCTAATCATAGGACTCAAACCTGTAGAGTTTGGAACCGATATTCATGCGGATTCTTCTTCGTTTGTTGGTTGGGTGGTTTTAAAGCAAAACCAAGTATACCAGAGACTCAGAAACTTCTCGGGACGTAAGATAAACGTCGAAATGTACAAATACCTCCCATTTTTATGAAAGGATAGCGGAAAAATCGATAATTTTTGTTCATGACATTTCCACATTAACTGTTCCGGAACCTACGCCTCGGGCTTTAATCGTTGGAGAAAATTTAGGTAAGTGTAGTCCTCGTGGCTTCCCCAATACACGACGTGGACACCGAACCGTACCGTTAACCCTATTTTTTTTCTTTTGCGATCGCGAGCTGCACGTGTGGTGACGTTACCAAAACTTAGGATTTCGCGGTTAATTCTGGCGGACACTATAGGGTTTCCTTTTGGGGACCAATGGTCATACCAGAGCTTCAAGAGACTTATTGAATGGGGTCTTTAATACCATTTTTGGCAATGGCATGGTTGACAATGCGAACCTGTACAAAAGGCCCGGTTTTTTTTCTCTCTGGATATTAGAGTGTGCCAGGGCATTGGAGCACCCCCAACACCAAGAAGCAAGGCGAACGTCGAACCATACCGACACCACCATATTTATCAAAACGGTAGTGGAAAATTGGGTACTTTCTATTCTATGGCGTCAAAATTTTAACGGATATTTCGGGGTCTTTCTCTCCCGCTTTTACCACCAGAGCAAATTGATGCATGCGTAGACCTTTTGTCGAACTCGAAACACGGGGGAAATGTCGAACGGTGCCAGTCCCTCCTTTTTTTACGATTTCGGAAGCCACGTGAGATGTTGTCCCCTGAACTTCAGATTTCGCGCTTAATTTATGATACGCTCACTAGCTTTATCATCGGGACATATGAGGCGGTGCGTGTGTCTCCGAGCCTACAAGAGCTTCAAGATACATGCCGAATGGGGTCTCTAGTTCAAATTTTGGCCCGGGATTTTTTACGGGGCACAATATGCCAGGATCCTTGTGACCTCCAGAGAAGCAAGACGGATGTCAAACAGTGCCGCTACCTCCGCATTTGTCACATCAGTTCTATGCCGTCTCCGGTTTAACGTTTATTTCGGGACCTGCGCCCCTGGAATTAATCGCCAGGGGAAATTGATGCATGCATTTGCCCACCCGGCACACGAGGTGGAACTGAACAGTGCAGGTCCCCCTATTTCTTTGAGATCGCTACCAGCACGTGATTGCCTCACGTGCCTGTTCCACGTGTGATAAGTTCCGATTTCGCGGTTTATTCAAGGTTCGCGTCCACGGGGTTTATTTTTGAGAAATTGGATGTCGCGTAAGCCTCATGGCCTGCCAGAGCTTCAAGATAGATGTTGAACGGGGTCCCTGGTTCCATTTTTTACCACGTGGAAGTGGAAAAAGCTTATATCAAAAGACACTAAGATTTTGCTTCTGTAAATTTTACAATATTTCTGAGTTTTGACACAACCACATTTTAAATTGCAGAAGATACTGCAATTTTAGTGTCTTAAAGAGCCATATTCATGTAAGAGAAAGTTTAAAAATTTGTATAAAATTACGTAAATAATTCTTACAAACTTTTGTTAGTGTAGATGGTGCTAATTCAATCAAAAAAATATTAGCCGTAATGACTATTTACCTCAGCATTTTTCTAACAAAGATTTTTACTTAATGTATATGCCATCGATTTTGTTAAGCATCTAAATTTTTATTGAAATCAAACAGATTTTATCAGAGGAATTTAGAAATTTTATTATTTTCTAAATGTAGTATTAGTGAAATCTATAATCAGTGGTATTTTGAGTCTTGAAGAGCTACATGCTATTTTTGCAAGTTATGAGTCTATCAAACATTAGGTTTTCCTTTGTTGACATTGATTTCAAAAAATCTTATTTTATTACTAAAATCTTCTACATTTTTCCTAATTAATAGTAAATTTTGAATTTAAATGATATGTTTAGTGTGTTTTCCCCACCTAACGAGCGTTCGCATGTCAAAATTAGGCGTAAGTGATAGAGGGTGTTACCCTGCTTACTAATCTGCACCCTTTTTTTTGTCTGAATTTGCTAATTTTTATTCGTTCTTGATACTTACGAAACAATTTACAAATGATGAAAATGAAGAATAATTTGGAAAAGTATGTAATTCATATAATTATTAAAACATATAACCTAATGCAAATGCCTTTATTTAAAATAAGCAAATCATATGCAAATGTTCGCAGTTCATTGTGCGATAAAACTTATTTTCCATTCGATTACGGAAGCATATTATCTGTGCATAGCAACGAAAATATCGAACAACTTGTTCAGTACCAACAGATAATAACACATACATATTTCTTCAAAATGTCATTGCTGGATTATATGATCAGTATGCTTCTGTGTTAACAATTATTACTTTTAAACTAGTCGAAAATAGTGGAAGAAAAAAATTTAAGATAAATTATTTACAGATATTTATTGTGAATATTTAGAGGTTCTTTATTCCCTGACTAGTTTTGCAAGTTGTTTTTTTAGAACATAAGTTTTTTTTCTGTTTTATCATTCTAGACAGTTTTTATTTTGCACAAACTCATTTTAAGTAAAATATTTGCGTTGGTTAGGAAATTTCAAATGAGATATTTGGAGCTTCTTTCAAATGTTTTCTACTGATATTTTTTTCTCTAAGCTATTAGAAGGTTCATGTGGTGTTTTGATGCCAATAAAAACTTCAAAACTTTCCCAAAACATATCCGATCCTTCCTGTATGCCTGTTACCTTTTACCAAAATGGTATCTTCTCGCTGAGACCATTCTTGTTGTAAAATCTTTATTTCCCCACTTGTTTATTTGGTTAAACATACCAAGGAGATGCTTTGTTACTTCCACGCTGCAATCATCGCTGCAATTTTGGCACCCTTTTCTCCCTCCCCAGCAGCAAATTCATACGCTCTGTTCTAAATATGCTGTAATGAAAATTTGGTTTGTATTTTCCCTGTGTTGATGGTAAACTGTGACTTTGACAAAGAGCACTAATGACAGAGGAATATGTTGTACAGACTCTGTCCTGAGGATGAATTTAAAGCGTCTGATACCAATACTGTCACATGGTATAAAATGGTATTGTAAAGATGATAAGTTTATAATTATTACAAGTAAAAATATGAGAAAGTTCAGGGATAATATACTAGACCTACGAATATACCAGATAATATGCCCCACTAGTATGCAGCATATTACCCCGCCGTAAAAAAATCTGGTTCTCTTTTACAGAGTTCTATATATCATGAGGAAATGCGCTCAAGTAACGTTTTCTAGTACCAGCAAAAACCTAAAATATCACAGTTACCTATATGTTTTCATTTAGATGAAGTTTAAATAACCCAATCATTGTTGAGAGATCTAAATTTAGAAAAATAAAGAGTTCAGTGGTGGCTTTAAAACCAGTGATACCAAAAAACTTCACTGAGAAAGTGGGGCTTTCGAAAAAGGGGTGAATTTGTTAATTTTAACGAGTCTACTCATTAGTGTTAAGCCGGGACGGGAAGACAAAGAGTGTTAATTCTTTAAACAAATGTTTTGTAGAGTATAGCTCACTTCTACCCAGACTTGGGTGTATATAATTTGAAGTGGCACTCTAAATGAATTTGATACAAACACAGTTTATACATGAAACAATGTTTATTGAATTCGTTGCACATATAGAATTTGCTTTTGCAGCAATAAGCATACGTACTACTTCTACGGAATATATATTAACAATCAATAGAAATGCACTTTGCAAATACTCACAAACCAGCAGAGAGTCAAACCAGCAGTACTGCCACGTAAACTTTGGGCCCCCCTAAGCACTAGCGCAGGATTGCACCTGGAGCTGCTTACATCGTAGCTCCCTTAACTCGCTTATCTATCAACCTTAACAATAACTTCTTTTCAACCTCTGTATTAAACAAGCTGCTTGGTATTTATACCAAGCGCGTATGCCGAAATTAGCATATCTCAAGCAGCTTCTTTAATTCATTCACTCAAAGGTTCGATTTTTGTGAATCGAATCTTATGCATACCTTACACTTTTCAGTAAAGGTTGTTCTTGTCGTGTCTGCGGATAGAAGCACTATCCGCAGAAGAGGGGGTGTCATTGCCTCAAGAGAAGTTGGACTTCTATACATCACACACCAATCCGGTGTACACATGAATACAAGGAAATAGAAACATAAATCACACAAACACAGAAGAATTTTTATTAACAAACGATACCGGCGATGGACGATGGGTTGCAGCTCCCCTTTCTTGACGTGGCTTCTTTTGCAGGTGGAAAACTGACGAGTTCCCCAGAATACAACCAAGTCTTATGCGGGATTCGAACCCGCGCATCCGGTGTGCAGGCTAATGCCTTAACCATTAAGCCACTGGGCTACTTCAGCAAAGGTGTGTGAAACATATGAAAAATATTTGTTTTGAATTTAAATTAGGAGTCTTTATACCCTTGTTATGTGATTTTTTCCGGGATCCAATGAAAAGGAAATTTCCATGGTAATAACGCGCTGCTTTTGGTCAACATCGAAAAAGTTCCACCTAGTCTACATTAGTATTTGTAAACTCGCAGTGAGTCTCTGCGTTAACACATTAATTTGTAGAAGAAAAATAGAAATTGATTTTTATTCCTACTATGAGTTCGAGGAAGATGTTTTTAGAAGTACGAGAACATGCATTAATTTTTGGTCTACCTACATACGTGAAAAGTTATAAAATCAAATGATTAATATTAAATCAGAAAAAAAATCAAATCTCTTATTGAAGAACATTTTGCGAATCATGGTAATGATTTCACTTGATAGTGAAGCTTTATTCAAGCATATATGAAATTCAGAGTTTTATTTAGACTACTGTGAATTCTGAAGTACAGTGACGTGAGTACCTTATTTTCTACGGAAATTACTTGTGATATAGTTATATTACTACTATCGTATTCATTAGATTTCCCAAGTACAAAGTATATTGCTACAGGGGTGATTTGCGAATCCATTTGACTGAGGTTTGGGCTGGAATTCTTATACGAATGTATTACTGCGACCCTTAGTGTTGACTCGCAGGTAAAACTACATTACTCGTCATTGCGAAATTTAGTCAAAACAATCAGAGGATCAATTTATTTGTCTGATTTTTTTTTTCTTGTTTTATGTGTTTGTGTTTATAAAGGAAGTTACAGCGGAAATAAAGCGTGGTAGTTGTTTTAGGCTTTTCTTAAGTTTGTCATAAAATTAAAAAAAATATCAGTGACATAATTTTTAGGTATCTTTTTACTACCAGAATTAGTTATTAATACAGTTCAATATTATTTATATTCTTTATAATTACTTTGTTATTACACATACAAATTTTATTTATCATTTCCTGTATCAAATTCATACATTCGTGTTGCACAGTTTGTCGAGGTACAGAAATACACCAAGTAGTCCGATGTGTAAAATAAAAGCACATGCTTTCTATATTGTTGAGAGCATTGACTTTGGTGGTGACAGGAACAACGACGTGGTTCCTGGGATCATAAAAAAATTGTGTAATGGAATTATTTTTTTAAGGACGAAAACTTCGTGTACCTAAATAACTCATCCATAAAATACAAAATAATGAAATTAAAAACAAAAAAACTAAAGTATTAAGCTGATTATATAAAGAAATATAAAACTGAAGAAAAGGGTATACAAATTAATAAAACTTGAAATTAGATCATGATTTCTCAATAAATGCTTCAAAGGTATTTTCTATAATTATTACCAAACAATCCAATTATATTTATTAAGTTATTTTCTTATGGGTAAAGTGCATTAAATCTCCCCCAAAAGGATCGTGTGAGTCAATGTCTTAAAAACATGTAATACGTTACCTGACACCGCTTAGCTTCAACTTGTCACTCCTAGATGATGTCGATTTATTTGACCAATGCAAAGATTTATTTATTATTTATTTATTATTTTTTTAGCATAGGCACTTGTGAAGACATTCGCCTATAATTTCCCGCAGTTTGCTGGTCATTCTATTATGGGGGCACCACATAGTTGGACCAGCATTATCCCTATGAAGTGACGACACAAACGGAGGTATTTTAGTGGAACGGTGTCCGGATTCGATCCAAGTCAGCGCGCTGTACCACAGGGCCACCACAATAGTGATGCGACATCGATAACAAAACATCGATGTTTTGAAACATCGATATTCCATATTAAAACATCGATGCTAATAAAACATCGCCCCAAAACCATCGATGTTTTTAAACATCGATGTTTTTAAACATCGATGTTTTAGAACATCCATTTTTTAAAACTGGTTTAGTAATCTTTAACATTAATGTTACTTCCGTTAGTCGTGGGGGGAGGGGGTGATTTAATTTTACTCTCTGATTGGGCAGGCACAAATGACAAAAACTTGATTGCTTTGGGCTACATTGATGACTCAAAATTCTCGTTGTAAATACCGCCATGTTTTGCCTTCAAATGTCCAGATAAATTCGTGTATATTGCCAGAAGTTTTGAAGGACTTAAGGCAAATATTGCATTTCTCCAATTTGTCAGAGGTTTTGTAAAAATACTTCCAAACGGTACTTTTGGGAGGCATCTTACAAATAAAATTAACGTCAACTTATATAAAACCATCACAAAACAAAGACTTAAATGGATGCATTCGTGTATATACTATTTGTAAAATAAAACCATATGGAAGGTTCTGGAGTGTCAGGAGCATTCCAAGCGCTCTGATTGGTTCATTGGTTGTTAATTGCCATTTGTCTGTTTGCCAAGGAATCATTCCCCCTTTTGTATTCGTCCTTTTCAGAATTCAGACTTACATTTACTGAGTGTGAAAATTATGCTACGTGGTAAATTTTTTATATTACGGTACTTTTTCATTAAAAAAAAACATCGAGACAACGTAAAACATCGAGCACAAAACATCGATGTTAAAAAAACATCGGCTTCAATAAATCGATGTTAAAAACATCGATGTTTTGAAAACATCGACATCGATGTCGCATCCCTACACCACAAGTGCAAGTAAGTTGCTTATAGTACATACGGAAAAATCATGTTCTTGTCTTTGCCGTCACGAGGTGGGTACGAAGAGATTCCAGTTGGTTCAAACGGACTGTGACAGCAGACGTTTACAATTGCGGTCATTCAGTCAGAGATATTTCTGTGCTAATTAATTTGCCACTGTCAGTCATTAATTATTGAGGTTATCGTGAAGAGGCAACGATATGAACGCACCGCATCCCACCACAGTCCTATCACGCGCAAGAGACTGACAAATCAGGACCGGTGAACTGGGAAACGTGTCTGCAAAGTAACTCATAAGTTCCCCTTAGCATTTATTGAAAATGTATCTCGCTTAATAGTTTCACCTTACCTGCCACCCCTCAGCGTCATTTATAATGAATCTTATAATTTCGTCTTTGGACTGTGGATCAGTACGTAAGCATGTCAACCGAACAGTAGAAATCCAAGTATTGTTAGTGAAATCTTAAGCAGTAGGATAATAGTCATGTCTTGGACTTGGCCCTTTCATTTGAATGGGTTATTTCTTACTGACGTCTGCTAATATATTTTGGACTGTACTAAGTTCATCACTCTTTGGCAATAGTTTCGAAACACATATGTGTCGTGGGGTATATGGCAGAGACATTGTATTGAGTTAAAGAATAATGAAGAAAAATTGTAATGACGGCAGGGAAGATTAAAGAAAGATAAAGAAGAATAAAAAGGAGACCGCAAAAAAAGGGTAATTGAGGAGAAAAGGAAATGGCAAACGGCGAAGTAGCCGAATTGAAAGGACTTAGTTAGATAAAAACATCTGTTGAGTAAACTGAACGGCCACAGAAAAGGGGATGCAGATGTGAAGAAATAGTGATTAAGCGCGTGATAAATAAAAGAGTGGAAACGATGAATGGAGGAATGAGTTAGCTACGGGAATCGAAAACAAGAAACAGATGGAGATCCAAGAAATCAGAGGTAACCGTGAGAAGAGAAGCGATAATGAGGAAAGGCCACACGCCCTCAGCGAGGGTGGTAATGGAAATTTCGAGAAGGAGGAAGGAGAACCAATAAATATACAGAAAAATATTTGGCCAGTGAGAATGAGAAAGATGGAGGAGTCAGCGAAGAAAGATGAAAGATATTAGAGAAGCAAGAAAAGTTTGAACATGCAGATTTGTTTTGGCGACGTAGAAATGAGATGACAGCCCCATATACAACGAAGCTGAAAGAGTACACTTGATGCTAGCGAGATAACGGAGCACGGCTTGCAGCGACAATAGAAAAGGCAACGGCCCTAGCAGATAACCAGTCGTAGAATTGAGATGTTTACCGTTTCCAGAGAAGCCGAATAAGAGAGACGAATTGATTTGAGAAAGGAATCGGAGCGGTGTCGTACAATGTGATAAAGAATGAGAATCACGGGCAATTAACTTCCGCGAAAGCTGAGATAATATCACGGAGACAAGTCGATAATAAGGGGAAGAAAACCGCACGAGACATGATGGCAGCCTGAAATGAGCTACCGCCACGAGGACACATCGTCGACATTCAAAGAACCAGCTACGGAAGAGAATTGAGATGTTTACCGTTTCCAGAGAAGCCGAATAAGAGAGACGAATTGATTTGAGAAAGGAATCGGAGCGGTGTCGTACAATGTGATACAGAATGAGAATCACGGGCAATTAACTTCCGCGAAAGCTGAGATAATATCACGGAGACAAGTCGATAATAAGGGGAAGAAAACCGCACGAGACATGATGGCAGCCTGAAATGAGCTACTGCCACGAGGACACATCGTCGACATTCAAAGAACCAGCTACGGATGCAGAAAGAGGAGGTCTATGAAGAGCGAATTACTCCGTCCCAAGGGACCGATTGATACCAGCGCTGGACAGCGGAAAGCTACGAGATCACAAAGCCTACCCCATGTGGCTGACAGAAAGAGGGCATCACATCGCTGAACGTACCCCAACACAAAAGACCCTTTCCTAGCTGACCACCACCAAGCCGAATCGGAGTTTACGAAGACGTTTGAAAAATGCAACACATCAGTTTGTTATTTGGTCACTAAGTGGTATTTGCCTCGCTGCCTCTCGTCCATATTTACTTAAGCGACGTAAATAACGACAATTGCTATGTTAAATCATAGAAGTGTTTATTAACTATAATACCTCATGAGTAAATAATTGATGAGTAAATAGTAACCCATATCTGATTGAGGGGTATGAAATTGAATGTATATTTTAAAGTGTAATGACGAAGTATGGTTATTGAATATAGTAAATGTGATGAGTCACTGTTATGAACTATATATGTGTTTTTTTGCTCCAATAAATCTGTCTATTATTTTTCAATCAGAAGGCTAATGTAGTATTTGTAACAAAATGTAAGAAACGATAATTTTGGTCAATCAAACCGGCAGCACTTTGAATAGTTTATCACAATTGGCCTCACACCCAAAATTGACTACCGTGACCGTCACAATCTATACGATCACGAATTAGCCCATCATGTTTGGTCCCGTGACCTCCTCCTATCTCTCTCCTCTCTCCTCACATTCATTTAAACCATTATAATATGCATTGAAGAAACTTTCATTTATGAACTAGTACAATTTTATGCCTTCCGTATAAAGAAATCCCAATAAAGTGAGTCGTTCAATGATGGTACAATACTCAATATTAGTTGACCTTGGTCTCAAAGATATTAGGTACAGAACAGTTGCTGAAGTGTTTGAATAATCAAATAGCCATTGCTAACGTGAACTTTTATCCCTTGCCATTGCCATGTAATATTAAACTCACCGTTATTACGTCACCCTTCAACTATCATGATCAATTATTCTTCACAGAAGCAACATTCATTTATACACGGTATATTAAGATATAAAGTTCAGATGTTTCCTCCTACGAGATGATTTTATGTATATGATCATCGCAATTTTTACTGAAGTATTGTTTTTTTTTTCTTTAATGACCCCCGTAAGACGAATTACTTTCCTACAAAGATACTAAAGTTTTCCATGAAAGACAGGGCGAACAAAGTTTTTTGGATATAAAATCGGGAAAAAAATTTCTTGAGAGTCAGAGCTGAAAACCTTCGTACATAGAACTGGAATGTGATTAATTCTTTTCTTGATTCCTCTGGCCGTTTGACAATTTTTTTACATAAAAACATCACCAAACTCATTTTTTTTTGTATGTAACAAAACATAATTAAAATGTAATACATAATTCACGCTCTTGTTAATAACTGAATAAAGATACATAGCTTTTTGTACTTTGATTACAAATGCATGTAACATAGTCGCATATATATTTCGAATAAATATCGTATTCGACAATTCAATCGGGTTAAATATTATTTAAACCTTGATTTGCTTCATACTCATTTGAATTTTGAAAATATTTCTGCCTGTTTAGGGTCGACATAAAATCTTGCATATTTTAACGCTGACATTTTAGAGTTTTCTTTGCATGTCATGGGTATTGATTACATAGTTTCATAAAAGTGTAAATAAGTTGTTAGCATTGTTCGAAAGACTAAGGGGAATATAGTCACCGTAGAATGTTGCACAATATTCTAACACGCAAGCACGTAAGTAGAACAACAATAAACTTCTAACGGCAGCTATAGTATGCGTAAAAAATATCGAGTGGCTTATTTTAAGATAATTTTTATTCATTGAAAGTGATTGCATGAAAACTCTATAAAGGTAGAATGAATTTTTGCGTTTCTAAACTTTGGGACCATCATTATTTTAAAAGAAATCACAGCGTTTTATTTTTCCCTTGAAAATTCATTAAATTTGCATCATCATTGTTTTCCCTCAAGCCACTTTTAATTTTCTTTCAAATAATGAATGATGATTTATATTTGCGTATAACTGGATGAAATTATGTCAGTTATGTAATATTATCTTTTTTGATCCTGCTATATATTTTACAAACAGTGTTATTTGTTATGTATTTTACAAATAGAGTTGTGTAATCTTTGAATCAAAAAACTCTTTCCATGTTTTCTCATAGGAAAGAAATGTTGAAATTAACCAAAAGACGGCAAATAAGTTCTTTAAAACATATTTAATAATCTCCAAGCGTATTTCTGAAGCAAATATGACAGTCGTGTTCAAAAGATTTACACGAGAGAAATATTAGAGATGGATAATAATAAACATCCTAAAACACAAATAACCTAAGAAGCAAGTGCTTTTTACATGGACCTGTTTTTTTTTATCGCGTGCACCAATACCTTATACTATTAAGTGAGATAATATGGGGTATTTCTGAAACAAACCAGAGGTAAAGATTATTAACACTGTATGATGTTTCTGTTAAAAGATGGAAAAAAATCAATAATTGCTTGCATATTTTTAAATTCAACTCGACATCTCGCTATTGTGGGGATTCTTTCTAGATTATCATTTTTTTTCATTCGTTTATCAATACTGATAAGTTCCTTGTTTTCAAAGTCCCCCAGTGAGCTTTTATCTATGGAAGTTACGTACGGCTATTTGTTCTTGTGGGTTGATCGTGGCAAATCAAATAACCCCCTTCTTATTCCTTAGGTGAGAATACTTATCCCATAATATATTATTATTACCCCTTCGCGTAATTTTAGCTGAGAAACTACTAATTCAGATATTTTTCGAATTTTAGCTAATTTAGATAATTTTAGCTTATTTCCTGTTTATTAAGTACCCTCCGAAGGAAAGGCTGGAATTCGGCCTATATTCGTTAATATTTCTTCTTCACCCCTTTTCAAACAAAGAGAATTACAGTTGCAAAAATTATTTCCCAATATTTCCTTTTCTCAATTTTATAACTCTCGACACTAATTTAATGTTCATGATAACTCATCTAATTACCTGGTTTTTCTTTTTCTGTCAATATTAGGGGTTATTGAATTTTCTAGTTCTATATCCGCGAGTTTATAGTTTCGTCCATTAGCATTTCTTTTAAGGTCTCCTACTAGCGGGTTCAGCTTCGGAACTTCTTACTAACGATACCAGTGCTTTCTATGTATTAATTTATAAGAGTTCGTTATTCTTATAATGACTTTTATCTTCTTTTTCTCAGCTTTTTCCTTACATACACTTTTCCTACAGCCTCAGTTTCATAATGACTTACCATATCTGATTTGTAAATTTTGCTCCCATTATCAGAAGCTAAGAAAAATTATGCCAATTTGCAATATTCTTTTGTAAGGAAACTGCTTGGCTTTGAAAGAACCGTGAAAAAATGGTGACGAATATAAAATTAACATTTTTTTTCTAATCTCAGTGTCGAGAAATATATGAAGACCTTATTTGAATAGTGGTATAACTCCACTTTTTAAAACAATGGACTTAGGACCACTTTCATGTTCATACAAGTCTTATTCTTATACTGTTACACCTCCAGCTTAATTCTACTGCCAACAGAGGGCATTACAAATCGGACTTCGGCAGTCATTTCTCAGCACTCATTAGACTTTAAAGCTCTGTATCTCAAATGAACAAGAATGGAGTTGGACCACTATTCAAATAAGGCCTTCATATTTTTCTCGTTATTACTTTTGGAAACTAAACCGAGAAGAAGTGTCTCCCGTTCGAGTGAAGGGAGATCGGTCTCCACCCAAGCAAGTGAATCTTCACCAATAATTATACGAGTTCCCAGGATCGGACCTCGTATGTTGAAGGATGTCTACAGCGATAATTTGGAGGGAAATCACCGATTTATAAATAGAAATTGGAAAAAATTGAGTGAAATTGTAGAAGGCGATAAAAAAGCGATACTGCGGATGTGACGCCAAGAGGAATGCCGTAACACAGGAAGAGAACGGTCTTATCCATAAGTGAGATTTTGAAGTAACCAACGCATGGCGCCATTCCAAAAGATTCCCAAGTTATCGAAAAATGTAGATTTTTTCACAAGAAAACGAATTTTTCCTCTTGTTAAAGAGCCTAAATCTGAGGTCTCAGTTTGTAAGGTATACACAAGATTCGATTCACAAGAATCGAACTTTTGAATTAATGAATTAAAGAAGCTGCTTCAGATATGCTAATTTCGGCATACGCGCTTAGTATAAATACCACGCAGAGTCATTAATAAAAAAGAGAGAGAGGTTGTTAAGGTTGAAAAGGTGTTATCCTGCGCTAGTGCTTAGCGGGCCAGAAGTTTACATGGCAGTACTGCTGGTTTGACTTACTGTTCGTGAGTATAAAAATATATTGTTCTTGAAAGCTGTGTTTATACGTTCCGTACAAGTAGTACGCATGCTTATTGCTGTAAAGCCAATTATATGTGCAACGAATTCAATAAACATTGTTTCATGTATAAACTGTGTGTGGTTCAAATTCAAATAGAGAGCCACTTCAAATTATATACCCCCAGGTCTGGGTAGAAGTGAGCATAGATTCTCTATAAGTTGCTAAACCTCTTGCATCTCAATGTGTCTGTGCTCATTGTTTGACTTAACATTAAGCTTTATTTGTAAAATATATTCCTCTTAATATTAATTTAATTGTAAAGGTAATTTAATGAAGCCACATTTCAGAAAAGATAGCAATTGAAAAAGTTATAACTATGAAATAGAATACATTTATCTTGTATTTCTCATTCAATCGACTCTGCTGTTGCAAGCGAGATATTGATACACATAACCTGATAAAACTCAAGTGATAATTATTTAATATTACTTAAAGACATGAGCATAGTTTTTCCTTGTGTTAACTGGGGTTGCCTTTAGTTAAGTACATGAACTAACATCGTAATAAATTTGTTTAATTAGTTAATAAAGGAGAGAAACGTATTTCTATTTAAAATTCATCATAATAATTATCTTTTTTACCCAAATGCTTGCTGAAGGCGTATTCATGGTTGTTTTTTAATTTCCATAATAGTTTTCTTTTGCGCATTTTAATATCGTAATAAATGCATGCTTCTCTGTTGCAACCCAGTTGCTAGTCGTCAGATGAATAATTTCCCTTGAGTACAAAAACATAGATACAGCCGTGATGATTGCGAAGGAAACTTCCTCTTTAATGAGGTGATTATTTATCAGGAGTTTTATACAGTGAATTCTACCAGGATATTAATAATTTTGCTAAACTTTGAATAACTGTCATGAAGGTACGCAGTCTGCATTTTGAATATATTCTAACAGAACAGTAAATTAAAATTAAATGCAATGTTCTTTCCAAGTCACTCGAAACAAGGAAGCAGAATTTTGCTTACAAAATTTAAAACGATAAGTTTGGCGCGTTTTTTTAATGCAATGTAAGGTGTGCACATCTTTTGGAGATTTCATTTTTAAATATAAAATATTCTACAATCCTTTTTTTAAATATAAAATTTCTACAATTTTAATTGTATGAGGAATCTAGTAACTATACTTTGCTTTTAGCTAACCTATCAGCGAAAGGACACGTCAAATTAGGCTTCGTAATTGTAAGCGACTGCGACACTTAAATCTTTGATAGATCATACTTTGTATCAAGCTCTTTTCAGAAGTCACTTAATATAAACCTAAAACCATTAATCCTCATTAAAAGTAATTAATGTATTCCTCATATTAATAGTCTATTAATGTTTCAATTAAGTTAACGAGATGATTTATTTTAAAGATTTTTTTTAAACTTTATACGAATAAAGAAATATTTTGAATCTAGTATTATTGATCGCTGATCTTACTTTATATAATAAAATCACATGAAATATCTTATATTTCCCTTATTAATAATTAACTTATCAATATTTTTATACTATTTTGACTGATATACTAATTGTATTGGCTAAAGATCAATGAGCGTACATTTTACTTTTCAAATTCCAGATTGCGGAATTTATGCTTTCCTTTCCAAATGTTAATTTCATCGGTGAAAAAACGTACAATGTCTGTTACAAGTGTATACTAGAGTTCAATTATATTTAAAACCCTAATGCAAAAAGACTGTTTAATTTATTTTTGTTTAGAACCCTGATTGGTCAGCAGTTATTTTCTTTTAATTCTCTAGGTTTTGTAAACTGTGTGATCTTCCCTTGAGTAAGTTTGTTTCTTACTTTTAAGGAATTTTCTGTCAATAACAAATGAAGAAGTAAAAATTGTGAAATTAC
Source organism: Dolomedes plantarius (assembly GCA_907164885.2). Lineage (NCBI taxonomy): Eukaryota > Metazoa > Arthropoda > Arachnida > Araneae > Dolomedidae > Dolomedes > Dolomedes plantarius. The sequence continues at coordinate 136,786,287 of OU015501.1, forward strand.
TGATGAAATAAACGAAAAAGGCCCAATAGTTGTATAGTATTCTCCTTTATGTTTCAAGGGTTTCCTTTATTGCTAGTTGCTAAGGTGACTGCCTACGTTGAAAATGCTATTTTTTGACTATTTTGGACAATTTTATTATTTGCAAGAATCTTGTAATTCAATCTTTTCTCTTTTCAAAACCGTTTTGATTTTCATTCTACATTAATTAGAAGCAGAGTTATAGCTATTTTTAAAAACATCGTCTGATACAAAATTGAAGTGACAAACAACTTTAAATGCGTTTTTCTCAGAATTATGTTTTTAGCACAAATCTCTAACGTTATCATGATATCTCACATAATAATGCATATAATTTGATAAAATTTTCAGGAAATGTTTTAGGTGCTATTGTTAATGAAATGACGCACAATAATTGATGTATAATAAATAGTTTTTTTTTTGGAGCTGTTTTTATACGGAAAGGAATGACGAATTGGGGAAAATTTCCATATTGGAGTATGAAATTGTCTGTATTATTTTTACATTGTAAATTTTTTCTTAGATTATAGGTCATTTTGATATCTATAATAGACGTAGGAGATATTTCAAAACGCATGGTCTGATACAGAAAATTTTATAGTCTTTAAAACATTTATGCCTTTTAAACAAGTTTTTCTGACATGGACCAATTCTTATTCGTCGTTGCTATCCTTTAGTATCAACTCAACGTCTATAGCAACTTGATGTAATAAGTTCACACGCATCTTCTAAATAACAAACAAGTCAACATTAATACTAGCCATTAAATATTTTGTGTGACCAAACTTCCACTTTCTAGAATCGAAAACATGCTGCAGTATTCTGATGGATTCATTTAAATTCATGTTCATTTAACTTATGCCATTTTATATTAATCAACGCAATCCCTTTGTACTCCACTTGGGTGTTAACTCCAATCACATTTTCATCTTTTTTTATAGTGTCATCCATAGCTTTTGAGGTTAAATATATCAGGCCAATTTTTTTAATTGTTTCATTTGAGAACTCCTCATGCACCACAAGGTATAACATGAGGCTTACAGAAGTAAGTGAAAAACACAAAACAAGAAAAATTAAACATTTAAATTACAAACAAAATTTCGCAAGACAGCAAGACTTTCAACACTCTTAACGAGATCAGAAAGAACAGGAGGCCAAGAAATCGACAAACATCTCAAGTCCGCCTTTAATATAGCTCGGGCACTCGCATGTAATTTGCAGTGAAAAAAAAATCAACATCTTCATCAGCTTCTCAACATCTTCATCAGCATCACCGCTAGTGTAACTACCACTAGTGTGACTTTGTGCCACTAGTATTACTTTGTCCACAAGCGCAAAGTCCGCAAGCACAAAGTCCATATTTAATGCTTATTTTTATCCTGATATACATTTTATATTATCCCACCAAAAATTATGAACAAAGAAAAAAAGTTTTTATTTACATTTTTTTTTTACATTTATTGCTATATTTAGATCCTTTTTTTATTTTCATTTATGTTTACGATATTCATTAATTAATTATCTGTCTTTTTTTCTTTATTTGTCTTACTGTTTCAGTTTCTTCTGAACGAAAGTTACCAGCTTTTGATTTTCTTCTTTATTCCAATAACAAATTGTGTACAGTACAGATATAAGAATTGGAATGCTCCGATTTAGTGGCCAAAATGAGTGAAATAGTTTAAATTCATGCAATAAAATTCAATAGTTTAGGTATTTTTTTAAAAATATTGAAGGCAACTAAATTATTTCAATTTTGTATATTTAACACTGATGTCTACATTAGGCTTTAGATTCATTATCCAGTTATATTTAGTGCTTGTTTTTATTCTGATATACATTTATATATGTAAATAGTCCCTTCCTCTTTCAGAATTTAACTGCTGCTTATTTAACATTACTAACATATAAAATTTTAGGGTATATAACTTATATAAATTAATATACTCAGTGCCTCATGAATTTATAAGGCAAAGTTTACAGAATAAATGTCCGTATTCAAAATTATTTATTTAAGTGATTACTAGGATATAATTATTCATACTTTATTTAATTTAAAATATGTAATTTGTATATATAGTACTGTATCGTTCGTGGAATTACATAATTTTATCTTTCATTTTAAATTCCCTTGAAACCAGGCGGTAGTAGTATATTTAAAATTTTACCATTCTAAAAGCTTGCATGTTTTCTTACTGCAAGTACAGTAGTTTTGTTTTGACTATAATATCTAATAACTCTAATTCATTCTAATTGCATCTAAGTTTGAAAATTGATTCTGAATTTCTACTTTTATGTGTTTTAAAATATCGTAGTTTTCACAGATAAAATATGAATATGAGGGTTTAATTTTCCCTAATGTATTCAATTGATAATTTATAAATCCGTGTTTTGATAATGTAAAAGAAATTCCTATGATGCTTATAAAAAATATCGTTTAAATGGGACAAATAGTATTATAATAAGATGAGAAAGCAATCAATTGTTTCAGCCGCCACTCATTGGAGCTTCTTATTTCCAGAAAATAAATAGTTAAAAATTAAGAGCTTAAAATTCAAACTCCTACGTAGTAGCTAAGCTGAGACAATCACGTGATTTACTGTGCATAAACCCTTCGTCATCTATATTGCTAGAAACAGCGGTCATAGTCTAAGGTAAATTAGTTATCAGTGTGAACATCATCGAGGAAGCCAAACGGGTACACTTGGCAATTTAACGATGTTGTTAGCTACCTTATAAATGAAGTAATATTCCCCATAATTGAAACTAAGGAATAAAGGGGCGTTTTATTTATGAACAGGCAGTATTTTTGACAAATTCGAATTGTTATTTTAGCTTTCACATTCCTGTATGTCTAAAATTATGATTACCTGTCATTTTGACCTTTTTTGGAATTTTCCTTTTTAATGGTACTTATCTTCACTGTTTTTTACTAATATAATTTAGTCACAGGCGAGCTGTTTAAAATTACTCGAGGGGTGGATTATTCTGTATTTCAACTACGAGGTTGAAGATGAGTGAGGAATAGAATCATTTGTAGAGATCCATGTTTCCACTTTCTTTAGGTAGGAAATCCTTATTTTCAAGCGAAAAATTTTATATAAAGTGTGTTCAATTTCGGTTGAGCTTGTTACAGATAGCTAATTAGTATATTTTGTCTTTTAATGGCCATATCGAGTAGAGGCATTGGTAAGCATACCTAGCAAAAGAAAAGAGAATGAGAGGGTCGTAGAATTTAACTAGAGACAATTCTGGCTTAGACGCGTGATCTGATATTTCATACAGAAATCCTTTTTGAAATACATATAGAGACTATTGGGTTTTCCTTGATTCAGTTGATAAAACTAATTCATCTGATGGTTATTTTATTGTTAATCCAAAATATACATACAGAACATTTCGGCTCCTAATTCTCAGAGTGAACAAGAGAATTATTCATCATCCACAACTTGAAGCAATTACATCAAAATGAAAACGCCAAGAACAAAAATCGGATAAAGAACAGTAGTATTGAAACGTAAAACTTAAACTCAATTTAGAGACAAATATTTATTTAAAACGTATATCTTCACAATAAATCTTAATGCTAGTAGCATTAAATCTTAGCATATAAAATCGTAGTTGACTCGAAACTTAAATTCAAAACATGACATTCCACGCCATCTAACAGTGTTGCCACTCAGCAACTTATAAATAGTAACATAATCTCGACGTAACCATGGAGTCGTAACAAGTAGAGAGGCTTTAAAATGGATGAGAAATCAACGAAGCCATAAGTAAAAAACAAATGAGGGTATTGTTACACAAACGGAAATTAATTTAGTAAATGCTGCGGGAGGAATCCACTGGCAAAATCTTTTGCAAAAAGAAGTAAGATCAATTACTTATGCTAAGACGAATGTAAGTGGAGGTTAACTCGAGAACAGCAAGGACTTACCAGAGACAAAATATCGCACCTTGTATAACAGAAGCCGAAGATTTTCAGCAATCATGAAACCCAAGCCACTCGACGGACTACGCATTTTCTGTAAACCGCTATATTCTTGTGGAGTTTCAGCCGCAAAACGAGTCTCTATACTGAGTCTATTATATAGACTTTATACATTTTTACCACACGTAATGAATCTGTATGTGGCCTCTATACAGAAGAAAAAATGAAAGCAAGCATTTGTTTGAACTATAAGAGGAGTAATGCAAGTAATTCATTTGTTTCACCTCTAACACAGAACTATCAAGTTGGAACAACTTTTGTGGCAATTTTTATATTATTAAGATGAATGAAACCATAGGAAAATCCTGAAAGTGTATTTTAATTATAATTAAGTTATGAATTGCAAAAGCTTAATTATCACTAATTCATAATTAAATAGTTATTTCCCTGTAATTAAATAGTTATTTCAAATCCTCATCTCTTTATTGATTTGCATCATTTATAACCTCATTCTCTAATTACTCTTTTATCTGCGCTTAGATTAATTTCAGTTTGCTAATGTGTATTACTTTTCTAACTTGTTACGATAACCTGGTAAAACAGAACAAAAATCAAATGCATCGAAACTAAAGTTTATAAACAAAATATAAGAAATTTTATATATGTGTATTACTGTAAGAGAAGAACGTTCTTCCTTTCATTGCAGATAAGAGGTCACAATGCCCCCCCCCCCATCAAAATACTAGATATACTTAAAACGTCGTACTGCTAGTTTTAAAGCATGTCAGGACTGTATATTCAATGGCATCTGATATGTATTATAGCTATGATTCAAGCTGTTTGTCACGAGATTTCTAGGACAACATTTCAACACTGTTGTAGAAAAAATGATCAATGGGGAAATCTCACACACACTTTCCTGAATTTTTGTGTGATAGACTTTCCCTACTTCGCCCTATTTGTTACAGAAGGAAAATATTTCTATTTAACGGCAAAAAATATGTCTAAAAATCAGCCAAGTTCATCTAACGTATTTATATTAGTATGTAAGAACCGCAGAATATAATAAAAAGTAAAAAATGGAAGATAGGAAACACTCGAAAATATTTTTTGTTTCATTTTAAAAAACATTTGCAGTCACCGTATGTGGCGTAGCTTACTGGAAATATAGTCTTATTTTTTCCCGAGACCCCACAAGAGCTTGAAACACAGCTGCGTATTTTTCAAGGAATGTATTGTTCGGTTCCACCAGTTCGGAACACGTGGGGGGATTAAAAACCGTTTTCCTCACAGATGCAGCCACTAAAGCTGTCATCTTAACGTTTCTGCAACGTAATAAAGTTCGGCGTCTGAGAAGAGCTGTCAGCCGATAATCTGCCGGCCCCTCCACCCCTTCTGAAAATCCAGACATTGGGGAGAGACGCTTGAGAACGCGGGCTGTGCGGATGTGTGTTTAGGCTCCGTACGTTGTGAATCTGCACGGGATTTTTAAATTGAATATGTTGCACTGTTTAAATGTTAATTATTTTTGTTAATAAATTGTTAAGTTTTTGTTTTAAAAATTTGCCCTTCGCTTTTAATTAGAACTCTGTCTTTCTTTGTTATGGATCCCATGGTAGTAATTTTTAGCAACGCCTCAGAGAGAATCGCCTTACCTACTTACAGTGACGCCACAGTGGCGTGTGATCGAATGATCTTAATTCAGTGGACTGTAGGAAATTCAGTAGATGCAAAGCAACGCAGAAACATAGTCGTTTTATTTTTAATACATGACAAAGTCTGACATTACAAGTAATATGCAGAGTAACAAACCAAAAGTTAGCTATTACTAAGAGAGTGCCCAAAGGCAAAAATGCGTAATCATTCCGAGCTGGCGAAACGCAAAAAGCATACATAGAACGTGCGTTCACCACCAAGGTAAGAATTCACACTGTTCGCGGTTGCGCAGAACAAACATGCAAATATAAACGAAAATGTTAATCTCCATTTCAAGAAGGATCACGGTTGTAGGAACTGAACACCGTAAGTTCTTAATTTGCATAAAAAATTACTGTCTAAAATTTTACAATACAAAAACGTTAAAAGCAAACACCATAGAAAAAATTGTAACAAGCACGTAAAGTGAATGAAACTTGAGGTATAGTTAATAAAACAAGAATTTTTCTCAGGAGATTTTCTTTGACTTTTCTATAATGTTTAATATATAAATGTTAATTTGAGTTGTTACACGAAATACAAATAATATTTTGGAGGTTTAATGTTATCTAAAAAAATATATTATTTACCAATAAACCGAAATGAATGTAAAAAAATAATAAAATTTTGTGCTTTGAAAACAAATTTCTTAACTCATACAGCATGGAAACTCTTGATAATATATAATTCCTAACTACGTACGACTTATGAATAATAAGTTATTTCGAAAATTATCTTTAAGATAATCCCTTTTACAATACCATAATTCCATTATCATGGTTAACATTTATTTTTATATTGCAGTTAATTAAATAGATTTCCTGTTGCAGACGGATTATAGTGAACACTAAATTTAAGATGACATAATTCTCTTAACAGTCGAAATTCGCTTTATTTTTTATCCTAAGTAATTTCATAGACATTTTTATAACTTTTAAATATCGTTTGAAATTTAAAAAAAAACATTAATATATATTATTCGCAATATTCTCACAACAAAATATTTTATCTAGCTTTAACATTATTCTAAGCATATGCATATATTTCTGTTATATTGATGGAATTTAGTAACGTTTAATTTGGTAACTTTTTTTACGTATCATTGTTCCTGAAAATCTTCGGGCAATTATATCGCAAAAAACTGACTTTGTATCCTACGAAAATCAAGGAAAATAGCTACATCTTTTCTTGCTATTATAGGAGGTATTATGTTATCATACTTCTAAGAGATAATAATTTCCCCATTTCTAGATGCTACAAAGTATACTATTTCATTAAAATGATCTACTGAGAGTAAAAGGATAAACAGCTGCTGTGAATGGGAAGAGAAACCATTTGCCGATTAAAGATATGACTGCAATTTATACTGAGACGGCTTAGTGTTCTCAATAAAATAGAGTAGTACATTTGAATTAAATGTTGATTTTAATTTTAAATGATAGACAATACAGTAAATAATATGACTATTACACAATATGTTGGAGATTAGACTAATATTAAAAATTTTGTGCACTTATCGCTTTAATTCTTAGTTACAAAATATATTTAATTCCTCTCCAACATCTATTAGCATTAGGGTCAAATCTTCAAGCTTGAAGAATGGAATTTATCTGTAAAATATCAATACTACAAAGACACTTAATCCAGAAGTTAGTTAACTAGATGCATATCAGCTAAGGAATATTCTAAGGATTGTCTGCTAGGAAACGTGTCTGTTCATAAACCTCGTTTGTTCGAAAAAAATCTCTATTATACAGTAGTTGAAGGAAGTCGAATGCAAGTTTGTATTTTATTTATTTTTTCCCAGTGCGGCAGGTCTTATCAAATTTCTTCCATGACTCGCAGCGATTATGTTGGATTATTTACTATGGGATCAACGTATACGTGAATCAATATCTCTTTGAGGGGACAGATCAAAAACGGCCATGCCTTAGTCGAGGTTCGATTTCTGTTCCACTCTATGGAATCCCCTTTTGCTAACCACCATGCAGTGTAGGCGGAGTACTTCAATTCTTGTCTAGCTATATAAAGTAACTGTACTTAAGGGGTAATTTGGACTAATCCTTCAAGGTATTTTTTAAACTTCTAAACTTTTTCCGTCACAGGTCTTTCACGTATGAAATTTTAAAGCACAGATGCACCGGTGGTTCATTCCACATTTAGCGGGTTTAAAAATAATATGCGTCAGTAGCAGACGTTAGGAGTCGCGAGCGGTGAGAATGCAAGTTGCTTAAAAAGTGTAATTGAGTTTTTTTTCCCAATGGCTGGAAGTTGAGAGTAGGCTCTTCTAGGAGAAGCCACATGTGAGCGACCACTTCGCCTCATGCGTTGCCCCGGGTGAACCACAGGGGGGTGGGTCCCCGCTGCACCCGTCTGAAACATACCAGTCCCGTAATTTTGGACAAAGTCAAGTGAGGAGACCGGAACACTTGACCCCGCACCTGCAGAGGTAATGGTTGGGAACTTGGAGGGCATTGCAACTTTGACAGATTTTTTTTTCCGTGCAGAGAAAGCTATTAGTGTACACGTCGTGGTTTTGTCAGCGTCGGGTGTTTAGTCAGCGTCGGGTATCGAACCAGCAACTTACGGGTCACTGGCTCGATGCCTCTGACGACCAGGAGATTTTAAGAAATTATAACCTTCTTAATTCTCAAACTTACTCTCCCTTACCATCCGGTTCATCTGTGATGTTACATTAAAAGAATTAAATGTGTCTGTTCCATCTTCTAACTGCGTATATTAATAAGATTTATGGATAATTATCGGTCAAAATATACTATATACTAGTATATATATCTAATTCATTTTTGTATTACGTACAACAGCGTTAATAAACTATTTCTTGACGAAGGAAAGATGTCCTTTTTAAATTAAAATTGATTGTTAATTTTAACCATAAAAGCATTAAGAAAATAACTGAAACGTTCATTACATTTTTCAGTACACGATATCACGAGGAATGAATATATATATATATAAAAACTGACTTGATTTCTTTAAGAAATACTTTTCATAATTATTTCAGAAATTACTTTATTACATAAAAACAAATTGATATTTACATCAGATTCACAGGCTTTGATTAAATGTGTTGTTGTTGTCTCTTATGATCCCTGGCTGGAATGTAATTTCAGATTAGGTCCATATAGGTATCGGGCTGAAGTGTGCAGCTCCGATGAAGTGTGCACCACAAGGGTCAGAGTCCGTCTTAGCTAGCTGCCACATCAATTTTGACCGCGCACCCCCAGAGACGACATCTGGGAGATCGCACCCTCTCCCACGCCCTCTGACCTTCACAGAAAGACTTTCCGATCTACGGATTTAACGTGCCCATATCCGGCCTAGACCCGGATGTATTTAACGGCGCGCGCTGGGACTCGATCCGAGCACCATCAGCACCGAAAGCCAGCTCGATACCGCAAGGACACCACTTTCATTCATTCCATTTAGTGGATAAATGAAGCATCTTTTATCAGTGATAAAATATTATTCAGCATGTGTCGTTAACTATAGACCAGTAACTTCGAAAAACGGTGAAAAAAATTATTTCGTGGAAATATAAATTTTCATATAAGGGTGTTTCAAAAAGAATCACCCGATATGAAACGAGTATATCATGAAAAATATTGAACATAGAAACTTAAATATATATACTGTATATATTACTATATATTCCCACCTTTGGATGCCCGACATATGTCTATACGGTAGGCAAATTCGTCCCAAACTTTTGCGAGCATGTCTGCATACACTGCTTCCCCGGATGTTAGGCGTACGCAAAAAAACCCTTGTCTTGGAATTGTTTATACCGGCGGTTCCCAACCGGTGGATCGCGACTCGATCCTAAAACTATCAGAAACTATCGAATAAACAATCAGAAAAGATAAGAAAAATCGAAACAAATCGAATTGTGTTTTGATTGTTTTCTTGGTTCTTGAGTTTTGGCATTTGGGACAGACAACAGATCCACTACATCCTTCCCAGATGACTCCCAAAAAGCACACATCAGGCCCGACCAGACCGAAGCCCCACTAGGTTAATCCTGATGGTGCGGGTAGACCCGCAGCAGGCAACCTCTCCGCACACGACCCAGACAAGGTCCCACACACACCACCCACAAGACCCACTCCACAGAACAAGCGGTACAGTCGGGCTCCAAGCAGAACAGACGGATTTGCCAGAAAAATAAAAATTTCTTAATTTGCAAGACAAAAAGCTCTGCCGGAGGACACTCGAACACACCAACCTTCAAGACGATAAGAGAAAAAGAAGGTGGCAAAAAAGAAAGAGCCCAGATGAAGCGACTGCACAAAATTAGTGACTGCGAGCGATTACGCGAAGACAGATAACCTAGATTAAGATTGTAGCAATTACTGGCACAGACTAAGAAGGATAGTTAATAGAAGACGGCATCGTTACAAATCCCAGATAGGAGACTACCTGGCCTAAATTGGGAATGGTCAATTTTGAGAGGGAACAGTCGTAACCCTGGGCGCAGAACCAGCAACGTGGTTAAAACATCATCGTTGTTGTGCAACCCACCCTGCGGAACCTTCGTGAGCCGGCGTGTCCTGTATTCGCCAAAGAGCACCACCCCAATGACGAGGACCACGACCTCTAGGGTTGCACCATCTCAAGGAAAGACCAGATTACCTAACAAGGCTGCAGTCGATAGGTCAGAATCCTAAGACAAGACACATAGGTGGTGCACACTCCGGCAATATATATATATATATATATATATATATATATATATATATATATATATATATATATATATATATATATATATATATGTATATATATACATATATATATATATATATGTATATATATACATATATATATACATATATATATGTACATATACATATATATATATGTATATATACATATATATACATATATATATACATATATATATATATATATATATATATATATATATATATATATATATATATATATATATATATATATGTATATATATACATATATATATACATATATATATGTACATATACATATATATATATGTATATATATACATATATATATACATATATATATATATATATATATATATATATATATATATATATATATACATATATATATATATATATATATATATATATATATATATATATATATATGTATATATATACATATATATATACATATATATATGTACATATACATATATATATATGTATATATACATATATATATACATATATATATATATATATATATATATATATATATATATATATATATATATATATATATATATATATATATATATATATATATATATATATACATTGTGACGGATGTCGAGTTGAAAAATCCCTTTTTGTTTTCAAACTAGAACCAGCTCTTTTTTTTTTAACATACAGTTTATTATGAGACGAGAACAGCACGGACAAGTACAGGAAACGATATATATAACAGGTAGAAGAACAATATTTACAGAACAAATTATTAACGTAATCTCAACGCTCTAAAGCAAATACCAGCTACGTTCGGAGTCTACAATCACCTCCGAGCTTTTCTCTCTAAAAAAATATCTAAGACACGACCGGAGTCTGCAATCACCTCCGTCGTTCTTCGTGACAGCCTATTAGATACGTCTGGAGTCTGCAATCACCCCCAGCGTTCTGCGTAGTACCCCTTACCCTACGATAGGGGGCGTTATTCCTTGTTATAGTGACTCGCCTGTCTCTACACCCTCCCCTCAAGATTGGGATTATACCTCAAATAATCTTAATCTGAAACTTAAGTGACAGTCGAATCACATCTTAACTACTATTATTAGGTGACATACATAATACAACAAATCACTTTTACCTGCTCGATTATATAATGTTGACTAAAAAAAACATATACTTAGCTAGATATTCGTCTAATCTTACTTCATGCAGAAAAAAAAACTCAAAACATGTACAAAAGAAATAATTATAGCTAGATAAATAAGTTAAAAGATTTAACTTTGTATACCAAAATATTGACTTTCATATCTAAAATGCTTAGCAAGAAAAATAAAAAAAATAATAAAAAAAAATGTTCAATGAAAAGTCATTGTTCAGGAACAGTTTATAATGGCACAGTTTATAATCAGGAACAGTCTCTGGTGCAATATTTTAGACAGTTTTTTTTCTTTTATTGTAGTTCCTCTCAAACACTACGCATTCATTGCGGTCATTTTGCGCTCGTGACGCATTCTGTAGGACCGCATCACTTTCCTTAGACACACAATTCACAACGGCATTTGATTTTGCCACTTCTTCCTTCAGCAACAAAATCGTAGCATTTTTCTCCTCTACTTTAGCATGTAATTCACCGCACAGAGTCTTTAAATTTTGTGATTCGTCACCGGTTTCCGCAGCGGTTTTCACATACTCACGGAGTGAAGTCGCACATTTATTGTAAGTAACATTGGGAACATTGGACTTATCTATCACGTTGCTAAAAGCAGATGAGTTGGCCTTTGACGATTTTGACTTCTCCGTCTCACAAACATGCAGTTCTAAAGCACCCATCACATTTTCCACATCATGCATATCACTCCTAATTTTACCACCCATGAAAAAGCGCGAATCACTTTTCGATTTCTCTACTTCGATAACAGGACTTTTCGAAACACCACTTTCACTTCCTAGTTCGTTCTTATTTTCAAACGTATGGAAGTCGTGCGAATTACTTATTTGTTCATGGTTTCGCTGCTCGGAATATTCGTACGAATGATTCCGCATTTCAGGTTTCACACCCGATTTTAAATTCGAAATAGACAGTTCTTTTTCCACAATCTTATTTTTCTCCATTTTTCGTTTAACTTGATCGAGAACCGCTTTTGACGATTCACAACTCCGCTGTTCTCCTTTTCGCTTATCAGTACCTAATATCAGGTTACACCTTTTCGTCTCTCCCCGCGACCGTGAATTTACAAAAGTATTGTGGTTTACACATGTTTCTCTCCCCTCAGACCCTTTCGTGGGGATTCTACTGTCCGGCTCAAGCTCTGCTGCAGTGGGGTATGACTCTCCCGAAAGCAATAAATTGTACGCCTTTGGGGTCAACAACCCGGGGCCGTGTAGCTCTTCTGTTGATACGAAAATCTCGGCAGGTCTGAAAACGAACGGTTTTTCGGGGTTGCTAAGAGAAATTGGAATTCTCGCCACTCTGGCTTTAATTGTTTCTCCAAAAGCAGAAATCAGGCTAATATTGCCACTTTGGAATGGTTGCTTTATTATTTTGTCGGATTCTAAACGTGTAAATCCGATCTTCGCTATCATGTTGTCGCCACCATTTTTCTCTGTTGTCTCATTCTTTGAGAGATCGAAGTGTTTTTCCTGTGTACCCAGTTGCGAACAAAATCTGGCAAGGTGGGTATTTTCTTCATATACGTAACAGTCTTTGGGCGGATATCTATTTTTATTCGTGTTATGACTTCTAATTGTTTCCAATTCAATTTCTTTTTCCCGCTGCGCTAATTTAATTTTCTCCAATTCAATTTTGTAAGCTTCAAGTACTAAGTTCGTATTCCTAGCATTAATTTCATTTTTTTCCTTTCTTCTTCTATCCTCAACTATTGAGATCAGTAAATCTGCTACAAACTCTGGTTCTCGTATGAGAGCGTGTTGTGACGGATGTCGAGTTGAAAAATCCCTTTTTGTTTTCAAACTAGAACCAGCTCTTTTTTTTTTTTTAACATACAGTTTATTATGAGACGAGCACAGCACGGACAAGTACAGGAAACGATATATATAACAGGTAGAAGAACAATATTTACAGAACAAATTATTAACGTAATCTCAACGCTCTAAAGCAAATACCAGCTACGTTCGGAGTCTACAATCACCTCCGAGCTTTTCTCTCTAAAAAAATATCTAAGACACGACCGGAGTCTGCAATCACCTCCGTCGTTCTCCGTGACAGCCTATTAGATACGTCTGGAGTCTGCAATCACCCCCAGCGTTCTGCGTAGTACCCCTTACCCTACGATAGGGGGCGTTATTCCTTGTTATAGTGACTCGCCTGTCTCTACATGCATATATATATATATATATATATATGTATATATATATTTGCAATATTTGATGGTAAATTATATATACATAAGGAAGGGATACGATACAAATAAGGTATTTTACTGCACCATGGACCAGTGGACCGTGAAGGTATTATGATAAGGAAAGGTGGGTCGCCAGCTGAAAAAGGTTAGAACCACTGGTTTATACCATCGCCTAATGCTCTGAGAGGTAGGAACTTCAATATACCAGGGTTTTGTCGACGAAAATCACGCCGAATAGTTGTTACGGACTCACACTTCGCAAAGCGTAGAACCCAAAATGATTTCTGTTGTGCAGTCGCCTTCTTAACAACTTGCGCTACTTGTCGGCAACTGCGGGAAATTCGAGATTCCCCTCTTTCTGCCTATACATTAATCTATCAAAACGGATTAAAAGACGAATAGTTGTAATTTTTTAATAATTACAAGATAAGAAGACTTTTTATGTACCATGATTTGAAATTTTCTGTTGAATCATATAAACTTGACAATTCTATGTATTAATAAATGATTTTTTTAAATTTTTTTAATGAATTATCCCATCAACTTGAAAGAAAATGATAAAATGCGTAATAAAGAGAGCAATTATAAGAAAAACATGGTAAAAAATCAATGAATTTCGCAAAGAAAATATCGCAAATATCATGTGGGCATAAATAAAAATTATCCCATTGTAATGAAAATGTAATATGCTTGTATCACTACTACGTTAATAGATGGCGCCTGTAGCGCAGTTACTTTTGGCTCCAGACTCTACTCGTATTTTTACGTAATGGATTTTAAAATATGGAATAAAGATGGCTAAAAGTATTAAAATAATGCATTGTCATCGTGTTCTGAGCTATTCTAAAAGTTTCAAATGTCTAACTAGTCGGGAAGTTAGTTAATAATCGATTGCAAGATTTGTACCAGACAAACACACACACAAACAAGAAAGGAAGTTAATTAAAACATGGTAAAAATCAGATGATTCTTTTTGAAACACCCGTATAATTGTACACTTGTACTCGTATATCAAATTTATGAAAGAACCTTTGTACTCACTTAAATTTCTATTCACATAAAAGCGATCTGTTTCACATACAAATTATTAAAATCGATGGAGGGTAAAATACTTTTCTTGGAGTCATTTAATTCAGTTAACATTCCCACTGGATACATTCAGATTAATTGTGTTTTACTGCAAATGTATACATATTTTTTCCATAAAAATCTTCCTGCTCTAAAATGTCCCAATTATTTCAACTGAAGACCCATCTTTAAAACTCACACCTTACATCATTTTGACTAATTTAGCGAAACTCATAAATGAAACGTCAAATGTAGTTTTATCTCTTCCAAAGGTATAATAGAGTGATATGTTTAAATACTCCCCTCGCAACTGTGTGTCTGCTGTCTCAGTAAATAATTCTATTTACATAAATCTCTTGTTTGTAGAAGCCCTAAAGTGATATTTAGGAATAACATGACATAATAGTTTGAGTCAAGGATATAATTATTTTTACTTCTGTTAATATTTTTGTTATGAAATACTCATTATGTCTTTTAGTAAATGTACTATTTGCTTTTAAGAGAGATATTACATAGGAAGTTCCTCTCCCTGTTTATTATTCCTGAGTATTTCCATTCTATATTTATTAATATGTATATTTAAAAAGTTTGAAACTGAGACCTTCTATTTGGAGGTTATGAAGTATGATTTACTCAGTTTTAAGGACAAATATTTAATTTTGTTCAGGAATAAATAATGAGAAATTGCAATAATTAAAATACTAAACGGAATGTTACTTCTCACACTCCAACTGAAAGGGATTTTAATTAAACTAGAAACAGATTCATATTTGGTTTAATATGCTTCATAACTAAAACCGTTTCATAACATATGATATTTACTCCATGTTAATCACATTTAAATTTCTCTATTCAGAACTTTGTAACCCTAAACTACCGTTTTAATGAATTTTATTGTTTTATTTTATTTTCCAGATCAGCCCAGCACCGCCAATAATTCAACAGTGCCAGTGCAATTTAAAGGTAATTTAAGTATGTGATCGTTCCCTTCTCATCATGTTTAATTTGTTTGAGAAGTTGAAATCTAATATATTTCGAAAGATCTAATTTTCTTCGACATGTCTAATAATACTGAAAAAATAACATCTAGCTAAATATTAACATAATTTCATAATGCTAACGTTATTAAATATACTACTTTTCCATAAATGTGTTATATAAGAGGAAGAAGATTGTTTCTAAATTAAAGCCGCTTATCATGTGCTCGAACATAGCCTCTGTCCATAATATCACTAATGCAATTGAAGAGTTATGTACGTGACCAAAATATTAGTCTAAAATTAATAAAGATATTCCATACGGATATGTTAAGAACGTGCATAAAAATTATACTCTTTGGAGTGTGTACCTTATATGGATATATAAGAGTAATCCTTAAGAAAACCTTTTCGTATTGGTGAAATGTGTTTAAGGCGTCACACTCAAGAAAAAATCATAATGATAGATTGTAGCATTTTTTAACTGTCAAATTAGCTTTGAATAAAGTTTTGTAATTTAATCCGTAGACTGTTTGTATCCAGTAAATGTTCTGAAATTTATATCCAAAATTTCTGTGAAAAAGAAATCTATTGTAATGTATGGGGTTATTTAGATGTTACTGAATTTATTGGAAATGCTAATGTAAACATTAACGTAATGCTGTAGATACTTTATTTTGTAAACAATTTTGCATCGTAACGTTGAGTACCAAAGACATATTTCCTCTTTGTTATTGCATTATTAAACTCCCAATAAACTACTCTATTTGAATTAAGTGTCACTAAATACTTTCAATTTTAATACTCTTTTCAGAAACTGTAGTGTTTTGAAAAGTTTCCTGATATTTTAATTCACTCTTCTCGTAAAAGACGATATTAATTTAAGAATACAAATATATAGTTAATGGATTCGTTATATATTAAACTAACGAAATTTAGAAGCTAATATGTTATTTTCTGTTAGGTCTTAAGTTATGTTATTATCTCTTCATGGATCCAAAAGTTTATAAGAAAAAGATGATCAAATCCTTTTAATTTCTTTGACTCCATAGTCAAAATAATATAATAAGCTTTATACTTCCAAAATGTTGCTATAACATGAGAGAAAGTATACCATTTTCATTTTCCGAATTTTTTGTTAGCGTGCAAGAGTGATAATATGCAACCTTTGCAACAAGGCATTTAGGAAGACATCTGTTCGGCTTCAAATACCTTCTTCGTATGTAAGGACTATTATTGGGAAGTTAGCACGTGATTAGGAATAACCATGAAATACATGAAGATTAATATTGTAAATTAAGTCCGAAATATTCTACAAACCTTCTTAACTATCGAATTTATAGTTCCCGTTCATTAAGCGTGGTTATTTCAAAACTAATTTTTTCTTATAAGAATTGAATGACGAGATTACCCTTCCATGAATCCCGGTCTGATCCTAATCGAACACATTTAACCACACTGGAGAGCCAAAAGTGAATTTGGGAAATCCTAACTATTAGTGAACTATCTGACTAATGTTCATGTAGAACAAAAATTATTCGCTTCACAATTTAGAGGAAACCATTTCCAGATGATTTCCAGCTACAACAAAGTATCCGAAACTCATACGAATGTTTTTCATTACGAAATTTGTTTTTGGGAGCCAAGTTTACGGCTATCAATTAAAGGCTTCAGGTATATACTATATATTACAGGACTGTGGGGTGAAACTCATGCCCTTTTACTGCTCTAAATTCTTGGAGCTACGAAAGCAGGTTTCAAATTGTCCAGCTGTTGTTGACTTATCGATTCATGATCCGGAGTAGCAAGGATGGAATCAAAGTTGGACTCCATTATTTCTCATGCCTTGTTCGCTGAATTGTTAAACTATCAGTAGTTACTACTGAAAGTGCAATAGGGGGAGACTGGGTATTAATCACATGTTCACATAAGTAGTGTATCTTTACTTCAGATTGCTTTGAACGTCATTGTCTAGAGGAGCCAAGACCACAGCAAAAAACTGCCTTCATTTCTCCTCAACGCAGAACATTGGATAGAGCTTCTTCGAGTTTCTCTCTTTTCCATGGGTAATCATCTGGTTCTGGGCAAAAATTGATTATGTGAAAAAAATTAAAGATACAAGTCGCACGATCAAAGATCGAATATGTAGAGGTATCTAAAATCTGTCAAATGTCCCTTCCTTCCCAAATAGATGCAAATCTTCGCAATGACACGAATGCTGTTGGATTTGTCATTATACTACAGAACTATTTACATAACTCTGTTCATATATTTGAAAAAGATATTAATGCTACTTTGAGGTTTTTAACCTGTCAAAATAAAGTACGCTTAAACCAATTTTATATCCTTTTATAAGTGTATTATAAGTGTAGTATGGGTCTCTTTAAATACATAGTAATAGTATATCTAGGTAATTCCAGCATCGACTTCATGTTTTCTTGGTTATTCAGCTTTTCTGGACAGCTGATGTTAATTTTGAATCTATAGTAGGTCTCAGATTTATAGTATCCCATTGAAATTTAAATTAAATTAGCAATTTAGTGATAAAACCTTTTGGAGTAAAGTTGAACTCTGTTACAGTGTATCTGAAATTAATTAGTAATTTAGAATACCTCTTAAAAAGCATTTTTTACTTAATTCTTTGCGCTGAAATATAGACATCAAATCTCCATAAAGTTTCCTTTGCATTCCCACGAAACAAACTATTCTTTCTGGACATTCTAGGAAATGTAATTTGATGTAAACACAGAATAGATGTTGTTACTTTGCTATCACTAATAAGTTTGATTATTTTGAAAAATAAAACTGAGAAACGGTAAATAAGTATAGCAACTTATATATTAAACATGCCTTCCGAATTAAGTTCTTCAAATTCAAAATGTGACATAATATGAGACATAAATAAAATGTAAAATATGTTCAAAACGTTACCAAATGCATAGCTTGGTATTGAACATCACGTAACATGCTATGATATGAAAATATTTATTGTCCTTTCTGATGAAAAAAATACTGTTGCGTGCAATAAATGGTGTGAAAAACAACCTCGAAAAATATTTATTATGTATGGACTTTCTGTTGCTTGAAACTCATATTCAAAAATTAAGTTACCTAAAATTTAGAGCAGAATTATTAAGTTCTTATATTGATCATAATTACCCAAACAAAACGTTACCTCTCAGTATAATTCGCTCTAGTTTATTAACGAAATGACCCTTTCTATATTTCCGATAACTTCAGAAAGGAGAAAAATTTATGAAGCTTAGAAGTTTCATATTACTATAAATATTCATAATCATACGTAGCGCACACAAGCAGTAAACTTTCACCAATATGCCGCGAGCAGGTCATTTTACGCTCGACTGCGAAAGCCAATAATAGACCTGGTATAACTCCTAAAATATAATATCCATTTCAATGCCCATTAAAATCATCCCAAGCAGCTGTCGACATTTAGAGGCCTATACAAATCAAACAGGGAGAAGATACGTTTCAGTCCTGAAACCTGAATTGTGCGTGATCGAATTTTCGTTCGAGAAGCCATTAGACATAAACATCAGAATGCTGTTTAATAAGTGAATGCTCCACACCGATGTGGCTGCAGATTTTAACTCATCATGGAATCTTCTAAATAATGAATAATTACTCTATTATAACAGCTCTCAGTGAGTTTAAATATAAAAAAAACTATCGGATATTAAGTTAAAAAGTAAGGGAAAGTAACTCGATAAATTTGAGTAAGCTTAATGGATTTAAAAAATTTACACATATCCCATGTAATTATTCGGCCATGTCTCCTAATGTTTCTTTCGAAAATGAATATCAAGCTACAGAAAGAAAGATACAATTAACTAAAATTAACAATGAAACTGGAAGCAACTATTGGAAAGTCTAATGAATTACTCATTCGTGCATAAACCAAATAACAAGCAATCCAGGAAAACCAAATCAAGCATAATAAATATACCTCCAATGCCACACTGATAAACAAGAATAGTGTTAAGTTATAGTGCCACTTAGAAGTTACCATATAAAATTACTGTTACGCAGGAGTGTTAATTAAACAATCCTAAAGCTAATTGCTTTTAGCGACACCATTTGTTGAAAGTCAATCAAAAAAGGAAATACTCCTTAAATAATTTTAATACAAGGAGTATTGCAAATACTAAGACACCTAAATTAAAACTGATACATAAATTTACGGATAAAATGAAATAAATTACAAATTTACAAAGCTACTATAAAATTAAGGATGCTAACTATTACGAAAAATCACTTCTAGCTTGTAAAACTAAAGCTGTCAGTTATTTGATTAATTGAATTACTATCCATATTTAATAATTTAAAATTGTCCCTTTATCCATTAAAATTTATTCCATTTTATATTAAATTTATCCGTTTAAAATTATCTATTTATGTCGGCTTTTTGCAAGGGAGATATTTGAAGAGTTGTAGTTAAGAATGTTTCAGCTCTTTAAGTTGTGCCTCCAACTACGAACTGAGACAACGACATAAGCATTATAAACAGTTGTGCACTGTTTAAAATGAAGAAGTACTTTGAATAGATTTCCCTCCATTTTTGACCTGCCATTTTTGACCTCCAGACCTGCCTCCAGGATAAATTGCTATTCCTGGCTATACGTTGTCTGAAGAATAAAATGTATTATAGTTAGATTACCCACGTTCAAGTCCATTTCCCAATCCTATGAAACATCCTCGGGACGAATTATTTAGCCAAATCCGCCTGCAAGAAAAAGCAGTTGTGGCTTTCTTGAAGGATTGATAACATACTTATGGAGGCATTGAAAGTCGGAGGAAAGTATACCTAGCAACAGTTATGGTTAATCATGGCCAAGGATACTGCACCAATAATTTAACACTAGAAAGACGGGATTTTTTTTCTTACTACAAAGAATGAATGCCGCCATTTTGACGGTTAAAAATAAAATCAAGAATTTAAAATATTTAATACTTTTTAAATAGTTAAATACTTTAAATTTTGAACTATTTCAAACCAATATATGATAAATTAGTATATATTTAGATATATATTTTATACAAGTACTTGCTGTACCCGGCCACGCGTTGCTGTGGCTCAGTCTGGTTAAATGGAAAAAAAAGAAAAGAGAAAGCACGTTTCTAATATGTTTAATTTATAAAGACTGCAAAGCTGTTACTCATTTAGCACTACCCAGGGGGCACGTGTAGCTTAAAGTATGCTACGGACGGGAGTAACGTTGCTTTTTATTAAACACACACTATTTAAACATGCATTTTATTAACACACGCTATACTAAATAAACATTTCTCGTTTGCCGTAAAATATTTAGTATATCATGTGTTTAAAAAAAGCATGTTTATACCTGTCACAGGTGTGTCATCTATATAATAGGTATATAAAAACACTCATGTATTCGAATGCAACGTTGTGTCAAAATTTCAAAGAAATCGGTGAAGAACTTTCGCAGATTTGAGGTTTTGAACAAAAGAACATTTGCATTTTTATTTATATAGAAGACGAGAAATGTATTTCCCTTCCCCCCTCAGAACAGAAATTTGTCACGGTGGGGTGCGACCCCACTATCAGCAGTCCCCGCGGTTCATAAAGTACGCAGTAGTTTTAGACGCAGCATCGTTATAGACAATAAAAGACGATCGAAGAGATAAGAGAACGCACATGGCTGAAGATATTTTCCGTTGAATACGGGAGGAAAATTCAAATATGAACAAGGATTTCACAGCAGAAATCTACAACGAAGCGTTGATAATTATTGAAGATTTGTGCTTAGAAATCGCGAAGAAAGTTCTCAATCATTTGGGAATGCCATCACCGAATCGATCTTCTGATGTTTCGTTCGATGTAGAATTGCGTCGTGAACAAAATTACAACTCGGGTGATCTTTTGTCGTATATGCAATCAAATATTCTTAAGCTAACGCTTGAGCAAAAATCCATTTACGATCAAATAATCCAAACTGTCAATAATGGGGTTGGAGCAATCTTCTTAGATGCGCCAGGAGGAACTGATAAAACTTACCTAATTAGATTGATTCTGGCAGCAATTCGATCCCAAAATTACATAGCCTTAGCTCTTGCGTCGTCCGGAATAGCTGCTATATTGCTACCGGGTGGAAGAGCTATTCATTCCGCTTTGGAATTGCCATTGAACATGCAATTCATTGAAACACCCACGTGCACCATTTCCAAAGCATCCGGCATTGGAAAAGTATTGCAGAAAGGAAAACTTATTGTTTGGGATGCATGTACAAGGGCACACAAAATATCGCTCGAGGCTCTTGATCAATCATTGCAAGATTTGCGTGGAAATATCACACCATTTGGGAATGCATTAATACTGCTTTCAGGAGGTTTCAGGCAGACATTATCTATAATTCCTCGATCGACACCAGCGGGCTAAATAAATGCTTGCCTGAAATACTCTACTTTGTGTCGACACGTAAAGACGTTGAAATTATCTACAAATATGCATCTTCATCTGCAAAACGATCGATCAGCTGAGTTATTCTCACATCAATTGCTTTAAATTGGGCACGGAAAGGTGCCGGTTGATCTGACATCAGGGCGAATTTCATTGCCTCATAACTTCTCCAATTTTGTATCGTCAAAAGAAGAATTGGTTGAAAAAGTATTTCCCAATATTCAAACGAATTATAGAATCATGATTGGAGGAGTGAACGAGTTATTCTTGCCGCCAAGAACAAAGACGTCTACGAACTTAACAATATCATTCAGTATAGCATTCAAAGCGAGGCAGTCGCATACATGTCCGTCGACACTGTTGTGAAAGCAGATGAAGCGGTTCATTATCCAACAGAATTTTTGAATTCACTCGATCTGCCAGGGATGCCACCGCACGTACTGCAATTGAAAATCGGCTTGCCAATTATAATGTTGCGAAATGTCAACCAACCAAAGCTTTGCAACGGCACGCGGCTTGCAGTAAAAAATTTACTAAGCAACGTCGTAGAAGGAACGATCTTGACAGGACCATTCAAAGGTGAAGATGTCCTCATTCCTCGAATTCCAATGATTCCAACAGATATGCCATTTAAATTTAAGAGATTGCAATTCCCAATTCGTTTGGCGTTTGCAATCACTATCAATAAAGCTCAGGACCAATCTTTACAATTGTGCGGGTTAGATTTAGATACGGATTGTTTCTCACATGGACAATTGTATGATGCGTGTTCTAGAGTCCGAAAACCAGACAATCTATATATCTGCACAGACAATGGAACAACAAAAAATATTATATATCCACTAGTATTGTAAAATTAAACATTTAATTTTTTTTATTTCCAATGCAGCGGGCGAAGGGGAACACAATTCTTTCTCCAAGATATTACATAAAACAAACAAGTACTAAAAACTGAACTATAAAATATGTTGGTGGGTAACGTTACTCGCGTCCGTAGCATACTTTAACCTACACGTGCCCCTGGGTAGTGCTAAATGAGTAACAGCTTTGCAGTCTTTATAAATTAAACATATTAGAAACGTGCTTTCTCTTTTCTTTCTTTTCCATTTAACCAGACTGAGCCACAGCAAATATACTAATTTATCATATATTGGTGTGAAATAGTTCAAAATTTAAAGTATTTAACTATTTAAAAAGTATTAAATATTTTAAATTCTTGATTTTATTTTTAACCGTCAAAATGGCGGCAAAAGGGGGGAGAGATGAAAAGTAACTAACATTTTTCCGGTATTATTTTAAAGATTTCTGCCTGTTTTCTATAAGGCCATCAAATAAACGGCTTTCAGTCTTAGTAGGTATACAACACATTTTCTGCCCCTCTTTTCTATCGAATATAAAATTGTAAATGGGTGTGCATATTTCGCGTAAAATTAGAAAAAGTCATAAAATTTCAGAAGCCTGAGGACATAAAAAAAGACATAGCGCTCAACAGTATGTCCGAAACCGTCAAAATGACGGCAGCCGTATTTCTAGTGTTAATTTCATGAAATTAAAGCAATATTTTATCTTTTAACCGATGTGTCATAAATAAATTTAAAAATGCAATGTATTTTTAACATTTGAATTAGATGTTACTCTATATGACACAGCATTTCTCTTCTATTAATTTGAAAATAGTGAGAACATCCTCCTTTATCCAATTCTTAATCCAATGTTTTTCTAAAACAGATATACATTTGATATAGCATTCGATACTTTCATGTATTAATACCCTCTATAAGATATTATCTTTATTCCTTAACGCATTCACTGCCATCACAGTGGCATTAAGTGTTTTCCCAGAGGCCAAGTAGAACTAATAGACATTGATTATTATAAATGGTTTATTGCACTTAGAAAATACAAAAACAAACATGTAAACTGAAATAAAATGATAAACTAAAAGAAAATTTTATTATATTAACTGACTTGTAATATACTGTTTAAAAGAATAAAATTAAGCATGTTTATCTAATATTCAATTTAACAATGTATCATAACCTAAATTCGGTATTTATTTTTTCGAGAAACTTACAAAAACTTGAAAGCATGCTATGAAAAACAAAGTAATATAATAAAAACGAAAAAAAAAATGTTACACTTAGAAAATTCTTCTCAAAAATACACTTATAAACAAAAGAAAATTTCAAGATGCAAAATAAGTGACAACACAATTATTCCAAGGATAATATTAATTATCTACGTTCATAGATGGCCAATGAAGTTGTATCACTCAAAAATATTAAATTTGATATTACTGACAGGTCACGACACAATCTCAAGATATTTCATATAAGCTAAATTATTTTGACATACATTTCAAAGATGTCTTTTTGAGACCACCGGTGATGCACGCATCACATGTAACAATTCAAAGTGCATCACTAGTGTGATATAACAACGAAGGTATTAATTTAAAAAAAAGTTTCAATGATGCATTCTGTATTTCACTTATGAAATATTCAAAATGCATTTTAATAAACTATAAATACAATAGATAAATTTTTAACTAAAAAAACTGATATGTACTCAAAGTTTAATCGAAATTTACTATATTAAAAGTTTTAACCATTATCTCAAAATTTAATTAGCAGATATCCCCTTGTGTTCCGATTACTGTGTAAAGAAGTAAAAAAGGAGGCATCTATTTGATTTGAAAGTGTTTTTAATATTGCTAACATTTGCAATTTGCGAGTTACACGGTTAAAATAATTCCTCCTAATGTATCTTTCATGTTTTCAATCTTCAAACAACTTAGTCACAGCTTCTCGCATAAAAGTTTTACATCATTAATTTTGTTGTCTTTGTCTTTCAATTCTTTGATGGGAATAATTTACGATTTACAAAAAGTAAAAGAAACGTTGCAGCAGATAATTGTTAGCTGTTATATGGAACGTATTCGATACAAATGGACTGCGCTGGAAAGGAATAAATGTAAAAGACTCCGAGATATTTTTTCCTCTGTATATATATAAAAGAATAAATAGTTAAACATAGTTTATGACTTCAACAGACATCTAAGAAAAAATTTAGTACCGTAGTTCCTCTAATTAATTAATATATATATATATATATATATATATATATATATATATATATATATATATATATATATGGTTGGAAAAAAGAGGCCATCTTAAGGTTTTCGCCGAAAGAAATTTAGAATAAATTAGAATTTTAAAGAGTTATGGGATTTTTGATGTTTTATATATATATATATATATATGTAGTGTGGCGTCATCAATCAGGAGTTGGTAAAATGGGAATACAAAAGAGTTTGTTTAATTAAAATTCTTGGATATACAGGCACGACACATGTTACATATATTCTTTTTACAAGGGAAATTATTGTACCATTACGTCTTGATTCAACACGTCTTAAGAGTAGTTTCTTTAAACAGTACGCCGTCGTTTTTGCATTATACACCTAACATTACAAGTCCGTCTTTACTCGTGTCCATCTCCGGTCTTGTCTGCCACCAAACTCACAGCGCGCTCAAATTCATGGCCAAAGTTTCTCTCCTGAAGTTGTGGCAACGCTTCATCAGCAGCTAGACGTTACAGAGGCGATTAAATGTTGGAAAGGTGAGATGGAAGAAGACGGGTTACTACAAATATATATGGCTTGTGTGCTCTTGTGCTGTTCCCTCATAAAGAGTGATGTTGGTTCACCTATATTGAGCCCCCATTATAAAGAAACAACTTTTTCTGTGGGGATGGATGAATGTCTTCAGGACAAAGTGTCTGTCACGTAGGAATATTTTTCCATGTGTGGTAGGCACTTATCCGAAAACATTTACCGGTCAGAACACCTCGATTTTATTCACTTCTTCCTACTTAGAATATCCTTTAAGTGACTTAACATCGCTACCAGTGTGGTTGCCACCACAACGTAGACCATGAACCTTCAGGGGTGACATCTGAAGGACTCGTATCGTCCCCACAAACCCTGACTGTCTCTCTGGTCTATTATTATGTGACCAAACACGGCATAGACACGAGATCATTCAGTGGTGCTTATCGGGACTCGAACCGAACTGCGTTGGAATACTTATACATAAACACATGTGTGGTGTGTGTATATATCTATCTATCTATCTATCTATCTATCTCTATATATCCATCTCTCTCTCTCTCTATATATATATATATATATATATATATATATATATATATATATATATATATATATATATATATATATATATATATATATATATATATATATATATATATATATATATATATATACTTACGTGTGTGTCTGTGCAGTATTTAAGAAGTAACTTAAAAGACTGTGGAATCTGTACAGCATAAAAAAAATCTGTTCCCAAGACATGCATTGAATTATTTAAGCGAAAGGAAATGAAAGGAGTTTGCTAGCTGCCGGTCGAGGCATTTTAGCTAGGTTGATGCTAACCTACGCGAGTTCGTGTTAGACGAAAGTTATTTAGCGTTCTGTGGCCTAAAGTTTATAATGCAGCACTGCTGGTTGACTTTCAAAGTATCTGTGAGTATTGCAAAGTGTATTTTTCGTGAATGAGTAGTTATACAAGTGAATATATTGAATTGTATTTCCCTTGCATGAATGTTATATATATCTTGTACTACTAGTACATATGCTTATCGTTGAAAAGCAAAATCTATATATGGAAACATTTAAGCAAACATTGTTGTTATGTAAAAAGTATGTTTGAATGAAATTTTTTAGAGTGCCATTTCAAGATATACATACCTAAAGTTTAGGGTAGAAGTACATATACTCTATAAAGTTAGAAATTAATTTTCAAACATTAAAAGTGTTTCAATTTCGTAATGAAATTAAATTATGTGATAATTATAAATTTTGTAATCCTTATGCATTTCATGTACAAAGAAAAATTTCAGAAATTATGAGGAAGTTCAGAATTGTGATAAAGGAATGAATCATTAAATTCAGTGTCAGTCAAGTTAACAGAACAAAATATAAATCTCTCAATACAGTAAGTACGAATTTTCGAGTATTAGAGCTAACATATTGGGGAGGCGACGTAAGTTAGTAACTCAAAGTGAGTATCGTAATGTGATTCTTAAGTTTATAGCGCTATTTTTTGCTAAGAAAGCTGTATAATTTCCTTTGCATGAAGATCATTTCCCATTGAATAATATATTCGCATAATTATTGTCCATGCGATCTGCGTCTGTGATCAAGTATTGTTTACTTATTTCTGTATGCGATATATTATCCTAAGCCAGTTCTCTAATTTATTCTCACATGAATACACAACACAGGAAAATATGTTAGTTTAGACATTAAGTAGCTCAAACTACTGTGAAAAATTTAATTGCTCCTCAGAACATATTATGCCTTTTTTTTTACATTTTGAAGCTTAAAATTAAGCTATTCAGGGAGTTTGTTGTTCAACTAGATATTTCTTTCCCAATTTTTTTCCTATTTTAGCATAAAAGAAACAAAAGATGATTAACTCGCTAGGGAACTCTAAGCTGTTTTTGAAGACATGATTTGAAGTAAGTTCTGATTACTTCATAATAATAATAATGACATTATAATGATACAGTTTTGCATCTTAAACGCATGTGCCATTTTATGTTAAGTCATTAGTTTCTAATTACAATAAGAGGTAAAATAAAAGACGCACAACAATCACATTTCCTTCTGTCTCTCTCATTAATTTGCATTTATCTGGTTCTGAATATATAAATATAATTTATTTAAATTAAGATTACAAAAGTGGGAACACATTAAGGAAAAGGAGTATCAAAGCGTGTAATACATTTAAATTTTGAGGAGAAAATACGCTCTAATTTATGCTTTTAATATGCTCCAGCTGCTTCATTATTTTATTCTTAGCTTGAAATGAATTTCTTGCCATATGGAATGCACTTTAATGCTTATGTTATTAATTTCATTCCTCTTACTTGTTGAGTCCTATGTGATTTAATGTTCGGAGAATAATTGGTGTCAGGCCGAGTTTAAAGTGTATAATTTCTGCACTGATAAACTGAAAAGCAATGAGAAACAAATTAGATTTGTATTATCCAATTCAATTTGCTGCTGGTTAAAATAAACCAGTTAAATATATTCACATTTCTGAATTGCTATACTTTCTTTATGGTTATTTTGTTTAAATGGAAAAATTTCCCAATTCCTTTAGAAAATGGAATACAGTCTGCTTTCGTAAGCAGGCAGATTTAAAATGCAAGTTCTTGTATTAAGTATAAATTTTCAGGCATAAATACTACAGTAATTTTGTTTGAAAAGGGAAGCACTGAAGGCTGAATCAATCTCCATTTAGAAAATTGAATTATACTCTCTCTAGCGAGAGTTGCCGACTTATTTTGTTATGGTGTGCTTCAGGATTTCCATTTTATGCAATCACTTTTGTATACATTTGTGTTATAATTGTTTTTGAGAGGAGAAGCCGATGCAGAAATTTAACGTAAAATGAGACAATTCTGGTTTGTTACTTGAGAAACGTACGGTCATATTTTATTTATCGAGGATAAAACGGACTAGAATCTATTGTTTAAATTCGATTCTGAACCGCTACAAACAAGTATACTAATCGCGAAACTACAACAAACAGCCTGTGGGATCCAGTTTCAGAGACCTAATGGGACAATTTATGAATCAAAATACACAAATGCGCGTTTTTCAAAAATTATTACTTTTAGCGACTATCACATATTTATTTTTTTATACAATCACTTCATGGAGTATAAAACTTTTAATTAATAATTTGATATTTAATGCATGCAATACTATCATAATTTCTTCTTCATTGTAGATACAGATGCAACTTGAAAATCCCTTTATGAGCTATAGTTTTCTGCATCTTTAATAAAAACAGTATATGAGGACAGGCACATAATTTGTGAATCACTCACCTGGGCATTAATCAGTAGCCATCTGCGGTCTCTCTGATTGATGTTGGTAAAACTTTCTGTGTTTTGATTCTGATGATGCTGGTAGCCGTGATGGTCTTCTCCCTGCGGGTTTTGGTATCGCCGATCATGAAAATATTGTCGCTGCTGATATCGTTCCGGACCGCTGTGAATCCATCGCGGTCTGTTGTCTGTGTCATAAAACTGGCGACGATTTGGAGGCTTATTATGAAAACGCTGCTCTCTCGCAGATGAATTAAACTGTTCATTTCGCTGCTCACTAATACAGAGGCTGTTCGTACATTTTTTAGACGATTTTGGTAAGCGGTAATAAAAAATAGTTTGCTACAAAAGAAATAATTGCAATTGTACTATATTTTTAAAAGTCAAAATTATCATCTGCGGCTCGAAAGTTTTGTTTTTATTCAAAATAGCGTTTTTAACAAAGGAGTGGTTCGAAGGCTACATTTATGCCTTTCTTTCCGAAGAGAAATATGCATACTCCGTTATCCAAAAACGGCGTGAGAGTCATGGTTTTGTGATATCAAAAGCGTCGATAGGTAATATCGTCAACAAGAAAGGAAAAAAACGTCAAATTGGAGCCTCAAGTGGGACAAAAATTCCAAGCAAGTATCCAAGGAAAAAACGGACATCTACGACTATTGCAAAGGTACGTTGTTTAATATTAAAAGAAAATCCCCGTAGTCAAAGGGCAGTTTCAAAATCGTTAAAATGCTCGGTGTCCACTGTAAACAAAATGATAAACGTTCATTTAAATCTTAAGAAAGCGAAAAAACGCAATGTTTATCGTCTTCTTCCAAATCATATCGCTGAACGCAGGACACGCTGCAGAATTCTATATGAGAAACACTTATCCAAAGAAAAATGGAAAACAATTGTCACAATAGATGAATCATGGGTGTATTTAAATGATTGCAACAAAAAAAGAGCCATTTATTATCATAAAAGGGGAGAAAAAAATTTATGTACATGGTTCAAAGAATCGAAAGAAAGTTTTTCTAAGGGATTCATGATTGTTGCTGGTTTTTCTTATAATGGCAAGTTAAAAATAAAGAGAGTGGAAAAAAATGTCAAGATTAACTCCAAATACTATCAGGAACATATTTTATCGCCAATTTTTCTGAATTAAATACCATCGCTTTACCCACAGTGCCAGCCGGACGATGGCCGAATGGCTAGGGCGCTGGCTTTCGGAAACAGAGTCTGTGGGTTCGAATCCCATTCTTGGCATGGACGTTTGTAGCCGTTCGGAATCGGCTTTAAGCAGTAGGTCCCGGTCTAATTAGCCCTCGTGTAGCAAAAAATGACCGTAGCGCTCCAAACCAAAACCTATTAGATTTACCCACAGTGCCATCAATCTGTGATACTCCATCAGGACAAAGCTAGCAGTCACACATCAAAATCCAGTGTAAATTTCCTAAAATAAATGGAACAAAAAACTGGTATCAAGGCCATACCCTTCACTAATATCCCTACTAAATCTCCCTATGTATCACCTATGGGAATTAGGGATACCTACCTAGTAACGAGTTGGGCCTTCTCTGGCCTTGATAACGGCTGCCACACGACGAGGCATAGATTCAACAAGTTTCTGGAAACGTTCCACGGGAATGGCTTGCCAAATATTGGCTAAAGCTGTCCATAATTCAGTAAGGTTCTTTGGTGCTGTGTGATGGTCTTTCACGCCTTGTTCCAAAACATCCCAAAGATGCTCAATAGGATTTAAGTCTGGGCTTCTAGGTGGCCAATTCATGACAGAGAAGTCAGAGAAATGCTCATCCAACCAGCCAGTAGCCAACCGGGACATGTGAGAGGTACAGTTATCTTGCTGGAAAACTCTATTACCGTGCGGATAACAGAACGTCATAAACGGATGGAGGTGATCACCCAGCAACTCTACGCACCGAATTGCATTGAGGGAGGTTGGTTCACGCACCAAAGATCCCAAACTGGGCCACGAAAAAACTTCCAGACCATGATTGAGCCACCATGCCCTTGTACAGTTCCAGCCAGGCATGCAGGATCCATGGCTTCATGAGCCTGACGCCATATTCTCAGCCTCCCGTCTGCGTTAAGTAGTCGGAATCGAGACTCATCACTCCATGCTACCCGTTTCCTGTCCTCTACACTCCAGTCTCTGTGTCCTCTTGCCCAGGCAAGACGTGCAGCCCGATGGCGAGTATAGAGCAATGGTACTCTCGTAGGTCAACGGCTCCCGAAACCCATACGGTGAAGCGAGCGTTGCACAGTCCGTTTACTGACTGTACGACTGGCACCGTCATTAAACTGGGTGGTAATTTGAGCTAATGTTTGGCTTCGCTTGCTACGTACAATACGCCTGAGCCGTCTGTCACCACGCACTGTCAAGGCTAATTGTCCTTTGCAGTTTTCCCGATCGCTAGTTTTTTTTCAACCATCCATGTATTCTTGGTATACTCTTGACACTGTCGACCTTGAAAATCCTAGCTGTCTGACGATTTCGGAAATTGAATGGCCCATGCGTCGCGCACCTACGATTTGTCCACGATCGAAGGCGTCTAAATCAGGCAGTTTACCCATACTGGCGATTCCAACAACTAATTCAGAACAACCACAGTACTCGCTATATATGCAGTTACCACAGCGCCCTCACTTGCACATACATGATGCGCAGCTCTACACAATTTGCATAGGCTTTGCTATCCCTAATTCAGTGGCACTTCAGTGTGTGTATATATATGTATTTATACTAACTAGCAGAGCTTCACTCGTCTAACCGGTCGGTTTAGGGACCCGCTCCCTTCAGCAATCATCGTCGGAGAATAGAAACATTAAAAAAACAACGAATAAAGGTACTTCAATTTTGTGGTTACGCATCCCACGTCCTGCAAACTGTCGCAGGAGAACAAAAATTATTCCTTCCCAACCCCCCAACCCCCGGTGAGAAGTTCTCTTCCCTTTACCCCTCCGCGTATGGGCGAAAATTTCTTCCATCGAGAAATTATCTTCCTCTCCCCTCGTATGGGTGAAGAAATCGTTCTTTGGTGTCCGAAACTTGTGTCGAAAATGTATTGATTGATGATGATTGCTGAAGGGAGAGTGTCCCTAAACCGACCGGCTAGACCCGCGAAGCCTGGCTAGTCTAATAAATACTCGTAATTAAAAATCGTCACTCGGATAATTACGAATCTTATAAATAATTAAAAAACGTTGACGTAAAATGGAATTTACCTTCCCCTTTCCGAAACTGAAATTAATTTTTCAACCATACTGGTTAAATAATTCGAGTTTAAATTTGGCAAGGTCTGAATCTGGGCCTTCCCTTTTGCGGTGGTGCCATCTGGCGGAATTTAGAGAAAATAGAACCAAATATTGCAAAAAAAAATATGAATAACATTTTTTCTAGAATAAATTTTAAAATTCACTCTTTGAGGTGCACATACACATCGTCTGCACTAACTGTGTGCCAAATTTCGTGGCTGTAAGTGACATAGATTCATCTGGAGGCCACACACAGTCAGAGAAAAACTTCCCTTTTATTAGTGTGTATATATATATATATATATATATATATATATATACTCGTACAGTCAATATATTCGGGGACTTTATTTACTAGCTAAGAGAGCTGTCGTAAAGCGGTTGTCGCAGTTGCCATCACTTCTTCGGCATTTACAAACCGATTGCCCTTGATGCCATCTTTCAGTTTCGGGAACAGGTAGAAATCGCAAGGAGCGAGGTCTGGGGAATACGAGGGATGTGGCAGAACTGTGGTGCCGTGTTCAGCAAGGGCTTGTGGCACCATCAGGGATCGGTGCCCCGGGACATTGTAGAGCAACTATATCCACATGTTGGATTTCCAAACGTGATGACGTTTACCACGGCCTCCCGGAGACAGCGAAGAACCTGTACATACCATTTGTTGACGATGTTACCTTGTGTTTGGCGCAGCTTGTCCTTTCTGGACCTTGCGCCAATAAACTTCAACCAACCAAACAACTACTGCTCCTACCCGTTGGATGTTCGCCTCCGTTAGTGGGGTCACTGGCGACCCACTTCGCGGATCATCTGTAATAGCGTCTCTCCCATTTTTAAACGAGCTGTACGATTTGAAATCTTTCGATCTGCACATAGCTTCGTCTCGATATGCTTTTTGCAGTAACCGTAACGTTTCTGCAGTGGTTTTTCCTAATTTGTAGCAGAATTTAATGTTGGAACGTTGCTCCAAAAAGGACATTTTGCTACATCGACTTTATAGGCTGACAGTCTGCAGCCAAATGGTGAGATGCGCGCCTTAGGAGTTGTGCAAAGCGTCATGTGACGTCTCAAGCTTAACGAGATAACCAGACTTGCAAACCACATCGTTATTTCGGTTCCTCCACACACCGGGCATAAGGGGGTAGGGTAGTCCCCGAACTTATTGACTATAGGAGTATATATATATATATATATATATATATATATGATACACAGGTTTCATCTTTTAAAATAACAAAATATATATACCTTAATAAAAGGCTTGAAACTAAATTGCACTGTAGTAAAGCCTTACTAAGTTACTGTACTCATTATCTGCATTAATAAGTTATTTTACCATTCAAAAGCACTAATTCCTTTACTCGCTATGACTATATCTTCTTCTCAATCCTCATGGATTTTTTGTCATACTAAGAATACAATAATGCTGTATACTGTACGAAAACTAGTTTCGGCAGTATGTCATTAATTCACAATAATATATACTATTATTTATATGATTGTGGGTTCTTAGATATAATGTATTTCTTGCACAAAAATGTTAACTAATTATATTTGCGATTTTCTTTTATTTACAATAGATATTAATTTATTTCATTAATAAATAAAGAGTTTGAAAATATTCGGTTCTGATTAATTTGAATTTATTTTATCCCTCATCCACATTTTTCTAATATGGTACCTTTCTTTGAAACTTATTTTCTAATTTTATCCATAGTAACTTCGCATTAAATATTCATTCCAAAATTCTGTTTCAAAATTAAGAATATTTCAGTACGTTTATCAATAAAACCCATCTTTTCATTAATTGACCAGTACTAGAGTTTATCCGTCTGTTAATTTTTGAAGCCTTAACTGTGGCAAACCATTTAATTTTTTATCTTTCTTATACTTTTCCAAGTGTTTTTTATCAAACCATATCAAAGTACAGAAGAGTATTTGGACGATTGTTCTTAAATATTGAAAAACATCTTTAGATTCTATTGAAAAAGCAAGTACATCATTTGGGAAGCTAATTGTAGACTCATCTTGTAATCACAACTTTTTGCAGTTAAAATGACGTCGAGCAAACTTATGAACTTATCATATTTCATTTAGAAGTCACCACAAGTTGTACTTTCTTATTGCAGAGAATCTAAACCATCTATCTACGCCTGTTTGTTTAGCATACAAAAGAAAATAAACTTGAAATTCCTATAGTAAGAAGCCTAAACATGGATTAATTTTGTTGTGGATCTAAAATGAGGTATATGATGCGTTCTCTGCAGAGTACTCTCTATCCTGTTTTAACTCTTTAAGCATTCAACGACATATTTTAATACCAGGATCTACATATTTTATTCAATTTCTAGAAATTTCTTTTGTCTATTGATAGTACTTGAAACAGCTCATTTTCATTTCCTTTCATGACCTTCCTAGTAATTGCGTCATTTCAGGTATCCGCAAAGTTTATTCTTATACCACGTCACAATATTTACCTCAACGGGGATTTACCTATCAAATAGAATAAGTTTCAATCATGCTGTTTCGACAATTTTTAAAATTAATGGAAACACCCAAACAAAAATACCAAAAATTATTGTTCATTCCTTGAAATCATGAAAATGAAAACAGTAATTGAAAAATTTCAAAAATAATTCCTGAAACACAAAAGTGCTATTTTTTCTAAATATGATTAGATAATTATAGGAGATAATAACTTTTCGTATCACTCTTGTTATTATGACATGCGAATATCGCATTGTATTTGATTAATGAAATAATATATATATATATATATATATATATATATATATATATATATATATATATATATTCAAAGTATTATGTAATAACTATGAACTTGAAGTACTTAGTTCATTTTTTCTAGAAAAAGAAATCATATCAATGTCATCACTCTCTCTTAATCTTTTAATATGGCATGGATGTTTATAACCGTTCGGTTTCGGCTTTAACCCCTTAATGATCGCATAATTTTCAAGAAAACAGTAAAGAAGGTTCCTATTTTTTTTCCAGAGGATTGCATTTATTTTTTGAACTGCCACATCTAGTTAAAAAAAAAAAAACCATACCCAATACATTACAAATAGTGATGCCATCTTGTGTGTAAGAAAAGAAACACAAATGTTTCAGGGTAATCATAAGCTTATCGTCGTCCCACCTAGAAGGCATCGAACTCAGATTTTATGAAGACCGGCCGCCGCGAGGGAGCACATCCCAAGCTCCGACACTCAGCACATATGCAACTTTACCGAGTCACTCCACTGGCCAACCGCCTGCAGAACGACTTTTCGCTACATCACAACACAGACTTTATTAAATGTTACAAACAGCAAACAGCAAAAAACATACATCGAAAAATAGTCTATGGCAATTGGACATGTTCGTCCATGAGCCTTTTAACGATTTTGTTTACTACTTTGCAAAAGTAGTAATCGTTATATAGTTTGTACTTTGTCCATTGACTTGCATTCCCTGGCAGGTCGGCAAAGTTTATGCAGTCGAATAGACAGTGCTCGACTGTCTGGATCTCGCCACAACTGCATCTGTCCGACTTCCCGAAGAATTTGGCCTGATACTGGCCAAAGCTGCCGTGCCCAGTAATCACCTGGTTCCTCAGGAAGTCACATTGGACTCTATCCAAGCTGACTTTCTGGAATATCTCCTGCGTCCGAATGCCTTTGGTGGACTCATTCCACCTTTCTTGCCAGATTTTTAAGGCATCTTTCATAAGAATGCCTTTAAGCTGGTTAAATGAAATGGATTGTTTCAGGGTAAATGAAATGGATTGTTTCAGGGTAAATGAAATGGATTGTTTTTTATCTTTTTGGTGAGTTACTTTTCAACACTCCAGCCCAGAGATATCACGAGCAAGAGAAATAGAGGGCGAAACCTCAACCCGTATTTTCGATGGGAGGGAGAAGGAAGAGGTTAAGTCGTAGTTCCGGATTAATTAACCCTAATATAGGAAAAAAATGACCTTAACTCTCCATATCAAACCAAACCATAGTTGTGCTACTTTGAAATGTAATCCCGGGAATACAGGTGTAGTCTAGCACTTTGATCCCTTTTGGACTTTCGTTTGGGGCAACACCAGGTCAAATCCATGACAAAAAGTTTTGTTTAACGGAAGCTACTTTTACAATTTTTTTAAATTAAAATCATGAATCAAAATGGTTTTCTGATGAATCAAAACGAACTTCTCTTTCACCTGTACTTAGTTCATGTTTAGATTGCCGTAAGATTGATTCACTTGATTTCATTGGATAGTATAGTGATAGTATAGGGAATTCTAATCAATAAAAAATTGCTTCAGACAATGTAATTAATACAGTTTTAATTTCATAAGCTTTTCAATATATGTCATGTCGTCCTATATTAAATAAGCATATTTTAAATGCATATCTATTTGTACGTAAGTTATACATAATTATAAACTTTTAATAAAAGCTCCAAAATAATAAGCTCCTTAAATTATAATTTAAGTCCTTAAAAATTGCCTAAAACTATTAGTAAAAGCTATAACTGAGCCCAAGACGTACTTTATTCTTTGACAATTGAAAATATATATGTATAAATAAAAAAAACGTAGAAAATTTATTTATAGGAAATAAAATCAATAGTTTAGATTTAAAAAAAATATTTCTATGTATTTCAAAATAATAAGGGAAAAATACATTATTTACTAAAGCTTTCCCCAAAACATATTTTTCTTTGTAATATCGCACTAAATTAAATGAATTTTTTAAAAAAATTAATGGCATTCAAAAATAAGAAAACTATATTTTTGAGAAATAAATGCATATAAAACACGAAACTAGAACAATCTTCTGCTCTAAGACTTTCATAGAATAATATATTAATAAATTCCAAAATAACTGTATGGAAGTTTTCACTCATTTCATGATAATTGTAAAAGTTTTGGAAAACAGAATTTCGGTTCATCTTAACTTAGCTTCAACTTTAAAATGGCACAAAACATTGTAGCTATGTTTTAGAAAAAAATAGTTATATCAAGAATTTTACACATTGTTTTTAAATATTTCATTGCTACCCATTCTTTACCTTAAAATTCTAGAATAATTAATGAAATATTCACCGCCTAAAAACACACTCATGAACAATCTATGAAAACATAATTAAATTCACCCTTTAATTTCATACGTTTGTTCAAGAAAAATGTATAAAAATATAAAACTTGATTATCAGTAGAAAATTCAATTTTATGCATATTAATAAGTGATAATTTTCCATTTTTCTTCATGAATTTGATGCATAACTCGATTAAGAATAAAATTTCGAAAAATATTTCCATCTACGCATTTTTTAGTACATGCTAATAACATTTGTTGAATGCTAATTCGACAAATATTTTTGGATTAAGTGATCATGTCACTGAAATCACATTAGAACCTAGAGGAAACTGTTCTGCTCGCTTTTGAATAATTAACAAGATAAAAGTATATATACATATATTTTTTTTCACTTAAAAATATTTAATGAAACATTTATAATATCCTACACAAGAGCAGATACGCTGGGAAAAGCTTGGGAAATTAGGATTCATATGAAATAAAAGATTTTAAAAAGTTATGATTGTTTTCCTCTCCTACAACAGTAATATTTAAGTGCAGAGGTGAGAAGGAAGTAAGTTAAGAAGGATGGATGTTTCGAGAGAAAGGATTTAAAAAGGGATGTGAATTTTGATTGTAGAAATAGAATCACACACGATCGTCATGGAAGTTTTTATTGAGGGGGAAAATCCAGAAAAGTTAATAATTTTCAAATGAGTCAGCATCAGAAGTGCTACTTATTAATGACGGAATATTTTGTATAACTGCGTCGTATTTACAATAAATATTGCAAAATAATACAAAACTCGAAACATGTGCTGCAATTCAACCACAATATTGAAATATTGAGAGGAAGTTTCGGCGAATTTGAACGGGCATTAATGTCGACAGGGACTGGTTTTTGAATCTGAGACCAGAACATCTTAAGTTGCTCTCGGTAGTTGAGTCCTTACGGTTATATCAGCAAAGAAAATGGTATGGAAATAATCACAGAAGGAAATATAATAGCGGGTGACAGCTCTTATTGCAATATTTGAGATATTGTGCGTTATACCAAGAAAAATCGGTAGGCAGTTACTGATATATTGCTTTAAAACTTCAGAACGAGATATCAAAATCCCATTTATATCAAAACCTGTTCTACTAAATATGCTCAGTTTGAAATTATAATCGAGACATTAAACACATCGCTAAAGTTTCTCGCTTCAACGTGTATTGTCACGTCTATTGGCACAAGGATACCAAACAGTAAATTCTAAATCAATGAAGAGATGTCATTGGGTGTGATAAAGTCAAGGTAACACTTTCTGACACAAATAATAAATATTTTGGTAATTTGTAACGGTATGGTGGGCATTTTCATTGCAAAGTTTTGGTCAGTCTATTGTTTTGTGAAAAAAAAAATAGTGACCACTTGTACAACACGATATATTTCAGTAGTATGTCATTACTTTCAAATAATGTTGACTCTCTCTTCTCACATACAACCTACCACGTTTCATATTCTTTCATTTATCAAAAAAATGGTTTCACCTTGTAATTTGTTTAATATGACTGGAAATTCTCCCTTATATATTGTCCGTGAAATTAACGAAAATTGAACATATATATATATATATATATATATATATATATATATATATATATATATATATATATATATATATATATATATATATATATATATATATATATATATATATATATGTATGTGTGTGTGTGTGTGTGTGTGTGTATGTGTGAAATATATAGATTTTACTTTATACTTGACTTTTTTACTCTGCCACTTGTTGAATGAAATCTCGTCAACTGTCTTTTCAAAGTCAGAATCAGTATTTAAAGCCTTATCGTATCTGGCAACTTTAGTAAAAACAAGTTTTACTAAAGTTTTTAAAGTTTAATTTTTTAAACTTTGAATTTAAACAATTTATATGACTTCCTAAATTAAATAAATCAGAACAATTTAGACTATTATTTCTTGAAATTAGATACTGTAAAATTTCTAATGTTCTCATACATTAACTTAACACCTATGTTTTATTATAGGTAATGTATTATACGTCAAATGTATGATCGAAACTGCTTTTTAGTCATGTCGATATTTTTTTTATTGTTGGGAAAGACCATATAAGGGATTTGTTTTTTTATATATTGTTTTCATAATACACTAATATATTTAATGTACGTTACACTCATATTCAAACAAATTTTTCTATTATCTACCTTAAAAGGACCTACCTATTAGACAACATAAATAAATAAAAGAAAATTTTCATTTAATAAGCTACAGTCGTTCGTTTTCTATCACTATGTACAAGAACATTTTTAATAATTTTTATTCTCCTTCAATAGTCAAGAACACACTTAAACAAAAACAAAATAAAATCGGTTATAAGACTTCCGCAGAGAAACATTTTGAAGGATATAACCTCGTTATGTTCGATAAAACAGTAATTTATATTTTACGACGATAAAAATTGTTTCAATTTAATGTTTTATCTTTCGTTGTAATACAATGCATCCCCATGCATAAAAAATAAATAGACCTCGGTAGCATTAAGATATTTCTCTTTTTGATCAGGATTTACAACATAAATTATTTTATAAATCTTTTGGATGCAAATAAAACTGTTCCCATCTAAAAGAAAACAAAAGATCTCTTCCACATGCTTGTTTCTAAATTTATTGCACTGACTTTCAGTTTCATAAATATTAAGGTGGGATTTATGTTACAGGAGTTTTTGCTGTTAAATAACATAAATGCTAAGATTATAATAAAGAATTAAATACGATTTTTAGAAGAGGCTTTCGTATAAGGCTTTAATTACGAGATTGTTCTACTTTTAATAAATAAAAGGTCACACAGCTATTTTCTCCTTTGTTCATTCTAACGTTTTCTAAAAGCACTTAGCATTGGGGGAAAAGAATTAGCTAAAAACAAAATAATGCTGAACACTTTAGAATGCCCTAAATTTATATTTCGAAAAAATGAATGAAAGATACCATTAACCATATAACAAAATGCACAAAGTATGCAAAAAATTTATGCGCATATTTATGCATATTTGGCTTTTCGAATGTATACCCTTTTTCGTTTTAATGGTGCACATACCTCAAAAGTGACTTCTTTTATCTTGCATTTAATTTTACTTCGGATGAATCCCATGTATAAATAAGTCTTTTTAAAAGTCACGTAAAGTGAAAATTTTTCGATTTAACGAATAAAAAACTTATTTTTGCCGGTTGGGGCAAAGAAACGGAAACCTATAATCCACAAAGAATTTGTCTATTCATAATTAAAAACAATGAAACAAATTTATTATTTCTGCTTTCTTGTAAATCGTAACCGGCATTAACTCTCTTATACCTATTCATAGAATTTTAACTATTTTTTAGAAAATCATTACACATACATTTTTAAGGTGATAAGGCAGTTATATGCAAGTAAAAGACCGAATGTACATTTTTTTTACTTTATTACTTTGAGCCATATGTTACCAGTGTGATTCATTCCGTACAGTTTTCACTGATTTGCAGCTGATAGTGCTGGGAAATTTTCTGTATCGTGTACTGAATTCATGTTTCTCCCATTTTTAATGCGAGTTTTTCATA
This sequence comes from Dolomedes plantarius, assembly GCA_907164885.2. Lineage (NCBI taxonomy): Eukaryota > Metazoa > Arthropoda > Arachnida > Araneae > Dolomedidae > Dolomedes > Dolomedes plantarius. The sequence continues at coordinate 136,827,355 of OU015501.1, forward strand.
ACACACAGAGATACTGACGATTTCTTTCTTCCCGTTACTGGATATAATTTAGAAAAAAAATCATTGATGTTGAAGGAAAGATACGCATTGTAATTTACAAGGTATCCGTTGTATATATGTTTTATTGTGAATATTAATATCTCTCTATCTCTCTTTCTCTTCCAATTCACACTCATGCACTCACATCCACACTGTGTGTATATGTGTATTAGTATATGTTATCTATATATATAAAACAGTTCCGCAACTGACTGACGGATTGACCGACTGACTGACTTATAACGCACAGACCAAACCGCTGGACCTAAAGGGCTGAAATTTTGTGTGGCGATTCTTTTTATAGAGTAGGGGTGCACTGAGAAAAGTTTTTGAAAAATTCTTCTCGGATTTTTTTAAATTAAATTTTTAAGCTGTTTTTGTAACTTTTTTAAAGTTTTCATTTAAAATAATAATCTGAGGGTTATAAAATTTATATCACGGGGAAGATCGTAAAAATTCCTTTAAGATGAAATCTTTTTCGAATCTTTACCTCTATTTTCTGATTTTTGGTGAACGTTTAAACCTTAATTTTTAGAATTTAATTTATTAACTGCTAATCACGTGGTTTCTTTTCTTTTTCTGATACTTTAAACTAATTTTGCGTCACGTGCATAACAATGAAATAGAAAACAAAATATTTTTTTCTTGCTAATGCGGCAGACGATTGGACATTATACAAAAAGATTAAAAAAAAAACAGTAAAAGAAATGTTCCTCAAATTGTACTATATTGACTGTACTATATTCCTTAGTATGTTCTGTTAGATTTAATATGAATATTTTCTTCTACATTATTTTGTCTATAAAAATATCTGTTACGATTTTTTTTAAATATATATATTTTTTTTACATCTATTGCATACATTGATGGTTGTATTTATTATGAATATATATATATATATATATATATATATATATATATATATATATATATATATATATTGGCATTAATTGCATACATTGAGCGTTGTATTTAATTTGTATGCACTCCGTAGCGAAGTACGGGTATTCATCTAGTTATACATATAGACTCTTATAATTATATCATTTAATTACATGATCACCCTTTAGACCTATCGAAAGCTTTATACAATCATATTTTTTGACAGGGACTCCCACTCTACGAACTGATATATTGAGCGGTTCTTGCTTCTGTGTTTCATTTAAGTTCTCCGACACGACCACGAGTTTTCATTGTGCTACTCTCTTACAAATATCTCCTGTTTGACATCTTTTTTACATCTACGTATGTGAGATCAGGAGAGTGTGTTCGTCTTCGAGGCATCCGTTGTTACGACCATAACCCGAGACTAGAAATGAACTATAATGGTCTCTTGTCATTTAAAGTACAAGGTGTCCATAATTAAAGTCCCACTTTCAAAAGACTGCAAAAAAAGAAGCACTGGTCAGAATGACTTCAAATTTGAACTGAATATACTGGAAGAAGGGGGAAACGATTTGGCAGAATAAAAAATGTTCCAAATTGTATCAATAGATGGCGCTGTAAAGTTTTGGAACTTTGTTTTATTATGCCAAATCGTTTCCCCCTTGTTCCAGTATATTCAGTTCAAATTTGAAGTCATTCTGACCAGTGGTTCTTTTTTTTGCAGCCTTTTGAAAGTGGGACTTTAATTATGGACACCCTGTATATTGCCGTCAAATTGACGGCTTTGTCTTAGTAAGCATACAACACATTTTCTCCCCCTTTGTACTGGCGAATATAATTTGCAAATGTGTGCGCATATTTCGCGTAAAATTAGAAAAAGTTAAAAATTAGAAAAAGTCGAGTAAAATTAGAAAAGAGAAAACATAATATAAGATTAACAACATTGTCATTACGTAATCCGACTATTTAGCGACTATAAACATGCATATTAACACTAGAAACACAGGAATTTTTCCTTACTAAAAAGACTGAACGCCGTCATTTTGACGGTTAAAATAAAATCAAAAATTTAAAATAGTCTTTGTTTTTTAATGGTTATATACTTTAAATTTTGAACTATTTCATACCAATATATAATAAATTAGTATATATTTAGATATCTTTTTATGCAGGTATATCAAGATGAAAACCTGGAATGGTTTATCCGTAAAAATATATGCATGGTTTGAACAGTTCTTATTTTTCAACACCAATATTTCCAAAGTGCCAATATTTCTGTTATTTGCAAAAGGGGGAAGAGACGAAAAGTAACTATCATTTTTCCGGTATTATTTTAGAGATTTCTGCCTGTTTTCTACTGGGTGTCCATAATTAAAGTCCCACTTTCAAAAGGCTGCAAAAAAAAAAAAACACTGGTCAGAATGACTTCAAAGTTGAACTGAATATACTGGAAGAAGGGGGAAACGATTTGACATAATAAAAAAAGTTTAAAAATGTATCAATAGATGGCGCTGTAACATTCTTGAACTTTTTTTATTATGCCAAATCGTTTCTCTCTTCTTCCAATATATACAGTTCAAATTTGAAGTCATTTGACGAGTGGTTCTTTTTTTGCAGCCTTTTGAAAGGGGGACTTTAATTATGGACAGCCTGTAAATTCATGGTATTATGCATTGCCGCATTAGATATATGTGTACTCTAGAACTAATTCAACTGTTTCTTATGTAATGCTTACTTATAAAGTTACTTGAATGAATGAGAATGATTTTTCTTCAAAGATATTTAATGTACCATTAGTGATTTGAAAACAAAACAAAACTGATTTAGTTGTAAATACTGCGTTCTTTCGAAAAAATTTATTAAAAGATCTATTACTAATAAGTCTTGGGACCTTAGCAACGTTAGAAATAAGAGATCACACGTAAAAATAAAATAGTTCTTGTTGTAGTTGCTGTACTATTATATCTTTCTTTACAATATTTTTCTAGCTGGGTCAATCAGTAAATAAAGGAAATATATTGTAATGCACTACTAAAATTTATAAAATTTTATAATATTTATTTTTTAATGTAATTCCAGGTGGCTCTACTGATAAGAAAGGAAGATGTTTTGTAACGCACTTTTGAAAATTTTAAATTTGATAATTAAGCTTAGATTATTTGAAAAAAAATATTCACAAAGTGGAAGGAAACAGTTTTAAGTCATTTAAATTCCTGAAATTCAAAATTAACAACATTCTATTAAATATTCATATTAAAACTTTGCAGGAAATTGTATAGTCTTAGTAATACTTTTAATGCTTTGAAACTTTTTTTTATATTACTGCCGAGTTACTGTTTAACGTGTCCCCTTACTGTAGTTCAAAATCTAATGTTTGTCGACTAGTTAATCATGGATGAATTTATGAATAGGTTACTTACATTTAAACACAAAAGTCACATGCTAAATGTTTCTAAAGACAACTTAGTTGTTTTCTGGTACTGCATAAAAATTACTGAAGGATTTCATAATTTACAAAAGAACGAAGTCATAAAAACAATTTATTTTCTTAGAATTTTTAAAGTGAATTAGATATTAATGAAGAATGTTATTAAAAATAAATTATTAAAATGCTTGAAAGTATATTGTCAAAAGAACTCCCTTATTTCTTTCTGTTTTTAAGTATTATGCGCAACAGAAAATTAATGTAAACTATGCATTTTCAAGCATTAAATCTTAAGATGTATACATTTTCACGAGCATTTATATAAATGAAAAGCTACAAACATCGTTAATACGAACTAGAATTTCATGAAGAATGCGTCTATATGTACAGTTAATGATGATATGTAATTAGTTTTTGAATTTCGTAACTTAAACTTTAATTTAAAAAGAAGAAATAGCCGAAGCAGTTTCGAAGGCATTAATTGAAACTTTTATCTCTGAATATGGAAATGTTATTCTAAATGTAGATCGTACATCAAAAACAACTTTTTCATACTGAGGATAATTTTATCACAGAAAAAAAAAATTACGAGAAGTACAAATTTAATTAGATACAGTTTGTGAGGGTATATGCTTGATTAGCGAAAAAAAGGGAAACATGTATGCGGGAACTCATAATGCATATGTTTATCGATGTATTCCCATTCCATAGTGAACAGTCATGGAAATATATTCAAGATTACTAATTCAAAAGTATGCATTCCAAACTAACAGAGAAATACAATGCTTCTTTAATTTTCTTTTACTTCTACAGCAACTAATTTCTGAAGTATTTGGTTCTCATTAAAATATAAACATTATACTTTATCCCTTTCCTTATTTTTCCAAGTACCAGTGATTAAAACTAGTTAAAAACAAGATGTTAATGTTATCTTAGTCTACAAGCATCACGCTTTGCATCTTAAATTGACCTCTTTCAAATATCCCCGTCTTGTATTACCGAGGGTCCTATGCTATTGGGTCAAATTCACAAATATCGCGTTACTAGGATAATGCATTTCGTTTAATAAAATAGCATGTAATCGCACATTCTTCGTTTAATTAAATTCAATTTGCAAGAGGTTTCAAATAATCATTCTATCAGTATCACTTATTCTATCAGTATTCATTCTATCTCGAATTCTGCAAATTCTTGATACATGAGCTTCTTCATATTACATTCTTTATTTATTTTTCTTAATACGAAAGAGGTATAGCTAACATGTACTATTGTGATAGCATGAGATGCTTAAAATTATTTATATTGTCTTGAAACTTTATGAATTCATATTCAGTTTCTAACGACTGTTATGACCAGAGTTTTTACCCTCGACACGGATGTCTTCCATCAGTGCTCTCTTGATACTGGTATGACCTTTTATTTTGGTTACTGTTCTTAAAATTACTTTTATATATTTCTTATTATTATTTATGGAATACTCAACATTATTTTTTCCAGTATTATAGCTATTTATAGTAGCTAGTCAGCACTTAACATCCACCAAAAGAGTGTCAAATTGTAAATGATACTCGACTTGCAGTTATTCCCTGCGTTAATTTGGACCTAAAAAGGACGATAAATTGTTAGAAATGCAACAATCTATAACTGAGTGATGATTTGAATTTCACAATGTAGTTCTGGGGTATTCTTCCACACAAAATAAATGCTTTTCATGAAAACTTCCTGATCAAATTATATGAGAAAGAGAGATAACCATTCGTCTTCGACAAAATTGGACGCGTCAGGCTCGGAATGTAAAGGGAAATAGTTTCAAATCTAAGTGTCTGTTATCACCGAAAAGATGTTAGTACCCAAAATGGTGACGTTATATCTGCATTTAAAATTTTTTTAATGTAAAACCTATCTGAATACTTCCTTTTGAACATCCTAGCGAAAAAGAAGTTTAGCCTAAATCAGCGCCCGCTCTAGCGGTTACGTCGCCCCGGACAAAAAGACAAATTGCCTCTGCTTAAGGATATATATATATATATATATATATATATATATATATATATATATATAAATAATAAAGGTACACATTTTTTATTTTCAGTAAAAATCAAATAATTTTATTTAAACTTTAATAAAAGCATATATTTAGAAAGAAAAATAACATAACATAACATAACATTGATAATCAAGCAGTAGAAATTAATTAAGAAATATCTGTACGTAGACACAAATTGCTAACCATATAATTTTTTACATTTTTAAATGCTATTAAAAATGTGTATTACTGCACAAACAATAAAAATGCCATTATTTTGAAGATAAAAGAAGGTAACATCAACTACACTTTTTTCTTACTTTCAGTTCTGCAAACTTTTTTATTGCATATTTTAAATTTACTTGATCAGCAATTTCATGCTCAATTGCCAAAATGGCCAAACCATAAAGACTATGCATGTTCAAACAGAAGTTAAAGCAGTGCTCAGCTCGCGTGCTAATGCTATTCTGTTCAGAGAAGTATATGCATGTTCAAACAAATTCAATCAGCGTCCTTTACAAATTCTGCGTTAATTTTTCAATAATACTATAAATATTTTTAGCTTTTATACATAAACAATATAAATACGCCACGCACTGTACATTTTTAGCGAACGAAGAAATCGATCCGTGAAATTTTCTATTAATTTGGCATTTAACACATCAATTTTTTTCTCACACAGCCAAAATGGCACCCCTAAATTTTGGCGCCCCGGACAAATGTCCGGGTTGCCCGCCCCTAGAGCGGGCGCTGCCTAAATTAACAAACAAGTGATCTTTTTTCTATTCCTGAGTTCAGTTGCAAATTAAGATTTCTATTTTTACTACTAACAACTCTCTCTTACACTAAAAACTCTTGGCTACGATGGCAACCTACAGGGAGATCACACTCAGATGTGTGTGATTTATTTCACCCGTTCTAGCCGTAAGCTAGGCCAGGTCCAAGAGGCCAAAAGTTACAATGAAATCAGAAACAAGCAAAGGATCTCTATAAATATCCTCCTTGGCAAGCCCCAGGCAGTTTAAAATATGATCAGGAGAGGCTTCAGCAGTATTGCATTTGGAGCAAAAAGGGTAAGATTTTTGCCCCTGATTTTAAACAAGACACTTTAGTTGTCCACTAGCAAATCTGCTAATGGTGATCTGTATCTTTCTGTAGCCCTTGACAGTGAGGGCACCACCAGGAGATTTTTGATCGTACCAGTGGTGAGTCGGAGGGGGTCTTCCATGAATGCTGGTTTATAAGTTTTCTTCTTGAGTAAATTTCAAGATAAGTCAAAGTATCTCGCGAAGCAATAGGACGAGAGGCTCCATACTTAGCAAGAACATCAGCTGTCTCATTTCCAGAAAGTCCTATATGAGACGGCACTCATTGTAAATAAACCTCTTGTTGTTGAGCAAGATCTTCGAGGATCTCCAGTATCGAAATTGAAGCTTTATCTCCGACCTACACAGATGTAAAACCTCTTATCAATTTCTGTTTCTCCCCTGATGAAGCTAACTATATGACCTCATGCCTCACAAAGCATTATTAACTAAGCACATCCGAGCTCGAAGAATCTGCTTACTTTTTACACCTTTTAACTGAGACTACAATTACTGGCTGTTTTTCTTTAAGTTACCAAATTTCTTGACTGTGGTTGAGTCTCATGCTCTCTCCGAACAGTAAATAACCTAAGAAGGCCATGGAATTCTTTTAAAAGAGGCTCTGTACCTTTTAAAAGGAACTGAAAAATAACTGTATTATAAAAGACGTTAGTAAACCATTAACCATTATAAACACATACCATTATAATAAAGGAACTGTTTCTATTAAAAATAGCAGAAATCGATGGCATCCTTTAAATTTTTAAAGTCAGCTCCAGAACATGTTGCTAAATATTGAAGCCTTTCAGGTGCAGTTTCCGAGTCTCTTATTTCTATGAAGTACGGAAACATTTCCTTATATAAAAAATACGAGCTTACAACAAAAAAATTAAATACAAAGTATGCTACGATCGAGTTGAAATTGAAAAATAAAATACGTCTTTACATGAACAAGATGTAGTAGCATCGATAAAGTGAAGTCAGTAGATGATATAATTTTAGGAGATCGGAAAGCTTAAGACATCTTAAATAAGAGTTCGCCCGCAAAATTTCTGTTAACATTTGAAGTTGGGCGTAAAATTAATAATACAGACATCATGTTTAACAAATTCACGGTTGGGAAAATTAAAAATGAAAGCATTTAATGAAGTATTATAAATACTTTATGACCGGCTTTTCCTTTACACATTAGACTTTAATTTGTATCTAGATATGTTAATCGATCCCACAGTTTAAAAACTATGTTGAAAAATAACAACAATAATGTAAATTCTAGCTTAAATTTAAGAAAAGAGCACTAGTTTTGTCTTTTTGTTTAGACATGACTGAATAAATCCCACACAAGCAATCAAAATAGGGGAAATTCAATTTTAAGATTTTGCAGAGTTCAGTACCTCTTCAGAAATGCAGATAAAAAACCTAAGAAAAGTCTTCAAATTACGAATATTTGTAATCAATCCATTTAAGAAAAAAATGAAGATGAAAAAGCTTCCTTTCTATTAAAAAAATTGAGAAAAAGGTTTGAATAAAATGAAATGAAAACCTTTCCATTAGTTTAATTTATGCATTTTTTATTAACAACTATATCGGGGGACGCCAAGAGTTTGTTGCAGGAGGCTCGTCCCACCCCCATTTCACCCTATGGTAACGACCCTGCACGCACTCATGAAAAATATGGTGCGTGTTGTGATAAATATTGCAAAATTTGTAAGCTGATTACATTCTGAGGCAAATACGGTTAGAAACTAGAAATAATGCATTATTTCACTAATTACTACCTTTTATATCTTGCATAACTGACAGATTCAAAAATTGATGAAATCAGAGTTTTTCTCTCGTTTAGCTAAGATGAATGGTTTTCAGAGACAAAATTCAGGGCAAATTAACTAGATCTTAATGAAATTAAATACCAGAGATCTTTACCTTTACTCCAAATGAAAAAGGTTAAAATATATCAAAAAATGGCAAAAGGAATTTTTTTTTCAACGAAAACCGGTAGGATCCTTGTTTGAATTTTTAATGTTAGAAGCTTGTGTGTTGATTACCAATACAATGGAAAAATGGTGATTGCTTGTAATAATATTCAAACACTCTGTATAGTTAATAAAACACGTATGATATGTATTCGAGGTTATAAAAAATTTCGAATAAAATCATTTAATATATTAGAGCAATTAACTGGCAGCAAACCAATTTCTCTTCCAAAATTGCGCACTCACGCATTTTGTATATTGTCGATAAAATAACAAATATTTACAAGTAAGTTTGTTCAAAATTATTCAAAAAATTGCTCATTCTCCTTCAAGTTTCTATAAAGTAGATAAATCTTTTTAAAGAATTGTCTTCCCATTGCAACAGGCTAAAAATTTATTTTTCTTTGCCCATCAAAACAGAAAATATTTAAAAAACTTAGTTATTCATTTAAAAGAAAAATATCTTTTTAAAATGTATATTTTTATTCAAAATTAATAGGTAATTAACAGCAATAGTAATTTAAGTCGTAATATAAAAATCAATTCAAACAATCAAATTTAAAAAAAACAGTTAAGTAAGAAATGAATGGGAATTTTATTTAATTTTGTTTTTTAAATAGAAATAACATATAAAATATTTGGTTTAAACACATTTGGAATGAAAAATTTGGAACTCTTTGTTTAAGAATAAAATATTAAAATAAACGAATAAAAAATAAAAATTGAAACAATAAAAATGTTTGATAGTGACTTTACCCCCACTTTTAAAAATTTATAACTTATAATAGGGAATATACATTCATGAAAACCCTCTGAAATGTTAAAATCAAACACGTTTTCTAGGATATATATCACACCATTGTATAAAGTGAAACGTAATTTAACCTATACATTTACAGAGAAAACAGTTTCATACTGCATTTCTGTCTTTATGTGAAATTTGATAAAGTGGTGCAATAATAGTTTGGCAGGTAAGGTAATATCTATAGTCTCCGTTTTAGACCACATCTCTCAGGTTTTGTTGGGGCATCGCAGACGTGGAGGAAACAGGAAAAAAAGTTAAATGACTTGTGTTATTGAAAAACTATGGACAATAAATAGGGGTTTCACCATGTTCTCACGTTTCTTTCCAATAAGCAACAAAGAATTCTCCCCAAAAATGAATTACCTTCTATTAAACCGATCTACTTGCAGCAATGGCGATAACAGCTGCCTCAAATGGCTTGGCTGATATAATATTTAGGTTAAAATTATTACTCGGTAATAAATGCTGACCTCCTGCTTCAGTTGAAAGATTATAAACAGTATTTTTTAAATTATCCCTTTACAGGGAATATAAAATAATTTAAAATTTCAGGTAAGTAATATTTAGGACCTTAAATTATGTTAATATATTTAGAAGCTTAATTTACTTTCAGTTTAGTTTATTTACTTCAGAATTAACTTTGTCTTTTGAAGCCATATTTTCTTAAATTTTGAAAGATGTTTCTCTCTTAATTACAACACTTAAAATTAAGGTAATTTTTATAATTCCCGATGCTAGAAAAATGCAGTACTTCCTATGATATACTTTGTATTGATTTTAAACCACTAATAGTTTTAGTGACTAAGAGGTAATTAACAACAATTAATAATATTTTTAATTTTGGAGGTAAATATTTAGGGTATTAAAATATGATTTTTCAAGCTTCTTTTGTTGAATTTTAGATATTAGTTTTACCTCCACGACAATGTAAATAGAAATAATGATATGAAACATAACTAAGTCTGGTATAACGCTTAATACTAGTTTTATAAATATGGCTGGATACGCAAATTGAAAACTTAAAATTGTATTATTAGTTTATTAGATTGTTAGTGATTTGTAACATTTTTAATTACTTTAATGCATACTGGAATTACGAGATTCTCAAGTAGGTGAGACAAATGCCTGAGTTCTAACTGTGAACCTTTTTACATAAATGTAATAATGTAGTAATCGTCCTATTAGGCTTAGATGAATATCATGTGGTTATCGATGAATATTGTTCTTTTAAAATTACGTTCGCATTCATTCTATGAATCACTGTCAGGTATGGTTCCGCTATACTCTATCAATAATACAAATACTCTCACATCATATATAAAAGCTCAGATCAAGGAATTTTGAGCCTCAAATGTTCTTTTGATGATCAGTCAGTGGTTTCAAAGAATAGCTGACAGAACTTTGATACATAGTTTAAAGTGACAGTCATTCCATAGAAATGTAAGTAGCAGAGTGAGAAATTAAGACTGAGTTTCGGTTGAGAATAGAGATTTAATAACATAGAATAACATAACAAAGTATAACATAACAGAGATAACTTATCTGTTTGCAGATACACCAAACTGGTGTTGTAACAGGGAAACGAATAATATCCATGTCAGGACTTTAACATGGTACAACTGGTTAACATCTGGCAACTGGGAGAAAAGCAGCGAAGGGTAGAAGGAACGAACTTTAATACAATGCTGCTAGCTTTTATAGTAATTGCCATCCAATCAATTACTGCGCAACATATATTTGCATATGATTCATGACATATATTCGCATATGCGGGAATGATTCACTTATAAATCTCTGAATATTTTACAGAGTATTATAAAATTTAATAAAATAAATAAGATGACGTACTGTCATTACTTATAGTTTAGCGAAGTGCTGGAGATTAAAATAATTAAGGATTTAATCTTTAAAACACAACATGTTCACCATCAAAATTTTCCATTTATGTAGAAAGAGTTACCGAAACCTCACTAACTTATTTCAATCATGACAATCGTATGAATGATGATTTCGATTCAAAATGTAGTGATACTTGCAAAACAACTCTCTAATCACTTGATGCATGCTTGTTTGTTAATTTAACCATACAAATACCAATTTTACGTTATTGCCATCGTCATATTTTAAAAGGTAGAAATATAAGATATGCCTAACTTACCTTTAACTTTTTCTTAAATTTTAAAAACAAATTAGGGATATAACTTGTCTCATTTCCCTTGTATTCATCTCACTTGTATTCATTTCACTAATGATATGATAATATGAGTTCCCACTAAGAAACGAAAAATAAGGACTTTGCACGTTTGAAAAGATCGATACAATGCTGGAAGAATAAATTTCGTTAATCATAGGATGTTAGGATTCTTCCCCTGACAACCCAGAGGGGTTTCTAAAGGAAACTAATGTTATACCATTTCCTCCATAATGATGTCATTAAATATCTATAGGTCTATACGCAATCCGACGCTCTCTTGAATAGAAACTACGAAACACTTGTGATGTGCATTCTCTTTGACGAGATACAATAAGGGAATCTTATGAACATGAGAAACTCGGCCTGTGATTTCCAAACAGCCTGATAGTCTACAAGTTATTAAATTACACACATCGATATTATGTGTCATAACTCTAAATTATTTCCTCGAATCAACAATTATCAATTTTATTGTTTACACTTTTGAAAACGTTTACAGCTCTCATTAATTCTGCCCTATGGTATGGGCTGAAAAGACCATACTTAGACTGGAAATATTACCATTTTAATTTTGCATCCTCATGACTCATAGCATGAGTGATAGATGTTCGAAAGTTAACAGACGAAACGGCAGTAATTTTGCGTTTGCATAGTTTTTGTGAATTACAGACTATAAATTAAGACAGTAAAACTATGTTAAAATATAGCTTCGCCATAAGGTCCTCTCTTAGAAAATATCTTTTCTGTAGAATTCAACTGAAAAGTTGCAGATATGCTCATTTGGACTCATCTTTTAGCAGTGATTCTCATTTGGACATCAGCTTTTTAGCAATGTGGAATTCCATTCTTTAAATTAGACAAATGTCTTGGTTTATTACCTATTTAAAGAAAACATCTATGCTTAGTGTGATATTGTAAAAGTAAATTTTGATACTCTGGGGAATGCAGTCATCTGGATGAAATCTTCAAGTAAGATTGGAGAGGCTCGTGTTACAATACAGGAAGACTACACGTTACAGTGTAGAGTAAAAAAAGCTGACTAAAATCTCAGAATTGAAAGAAAACATATGAAGATACCAAATCAGAGCAAAAGAACAAGCTGCCACGAAATAAAAACAATCCAGAACCGTCTTTTGGGAAATATTGTTTGTTTTACTCGGACCTCAGATGATGGCTTTCTGTCCTCTCGGCATCACATAGACCACAAGCAAAAGAAACGATTACGCTTGAGATGGCTTTGAAATACCTTATTTAGTCAAAATCAGTTCAAGAGAAATTTTAAAAGGACGAATTATGATAATCTTTAAAACTATTTACGAGTGAAAGCAATATATATTAATATACACTGTTTCAAAGCCGAAGACTAGTTTCTTCAACATTCTTCCTGACGAAAAGGAAACGATAGGGTAATGATGCTAATTTAGACCAGTCAACCCTAAAAAACTGTTTTACTTTCTATCACTTTAGGGCGTCTTATTGATGGAATCATTATTATTAAAAAGCTAGAAATCCGTGTCTCCCCCAAATGAAGAGTTATACGCTGAAGATGAAACATCCAACCATAGTAACGATATGTTTAAAACATATGCGATAAGACAAGTGAAAAAAATACTTGAAATCCAATGTCGTTACTTACTAAATTAATTGTTTACTAGTGGAAATTTTTCTTCATACACTAATAGGCTAGGCTGGAAATGAAGTTCCTTGCTAAAAGAAATCATTCTTAGACATGAATCAGTCCATGGATAAACATTCTTGAAAACTTTTTAGCATATATAAATTCAAGCCAATGATGATCGCTTCAAAGACTGATCTTCCATCAGAACTTACTGAAAGAGGACATAATAGAGAAAATAGTAAGAAAAAATGAGAAATTTTCCTAAATAGCAAACTGATGTCAAAAATCAAAGAGTGTTCCATTAAAATAAAAAAAGTTATTAACCGGGAGTTAATTTTTGAGTCAAATAATTTAAATAGTTCTGAAGATTTAAATGTAAATAAACCAATAAGGGGGAAAGCATTCAATGTTAGTAAGTTTTTTAAATTGTCTCCAAGATAGTCTCTGCTGTGGATTGCTGCTGTATTGTATTTTGTCTTATCCCATTTAAAGTCGTAATTACTTTGAAGGAAAGAACTACCACAAATTCTTGGAATAAAAATTTTACGGAAATCTGCACTAATATGGCAGCCTCTCAGGCAAGCTTCAGTGCATGATAATGTTTGAATATCATCATTAATTTTATGCTTTATGTGCCATAATATTAAACAGAAAATAAAATAATTGGAAGGTAGTTCAGTAATAGATTCTTCTTTGCCAACGGAAAGATTTTTTTTGTGTGTGCAAACAGTTTTCATGCAATTTATCTTCTAAATTTACTTAATGACTTTATTAAACAACATTTCTTCCTCAGTGAAAAATAAATTATTCGTTCCCACTGCAATACCTTAAAGAATAATTAAATTTAATGAATGCACAGTTTTATCACATAAAATCAAGTCTTACTGCCGTAAAAATTAAATTAACAGTTGTTTTCTGATTTTGCATTGATAATAATATTCAGAAAAAAATATTGAATTTTTTTTTATAACAGTCGACTTATCATTGGGGATGATTTTTTTAAAATAAAATGATTTAGTGAGCAAAACCGTTTACGATATGCTCCAATTAACAAAACTCTCTTCGATTACTTTTCTAACTATGTCGAAAGGGAAAAAAATGAGAAAAATATTTAAAATTACAGACCATTAGCTTTTTTTGTCGTATTCTGCATCCACTTTTACTTTTGCTGTAAAAATATTCATAGAAACGCAATAGACTAGAATGAATATACTCGATATATATTTTTTGTACAACGCTTAAATTGAGAGTGTAGAAACTTAAGCAGAAAATCCTTAAAGAACAGCATATTAGTTCCAGATGTTACAACTGAAATGAAGCACATTTCACATCGATTAAACTCTTAAAGTTACCTATGTAAGTGTTGATCGAAACGGAAGGAAATTTACTTGATAGGAAAAAGTTTTAGAAGTAAAAATTAATCAAATATACAACAGCTTACTGTAGTAGTTTTATAGAGAACAGTCTGCTCAAAAAAGTTTAGCTAGATTAGTCGCAAAGAATAATTCTAATAATAAATAAATCATTAAAAGGTTATTTATAAATGTTTGCCTATTTTAACATCAAAAATAAATTGTGCAGAAGATTTTGATTTTCCGATCATATAGAAAAACATGTTCCATGTCAGTCAAATGAGTAAGAAACAAAAATGAACAATGAAGCAAATTAATTTAGTTACTACTGACGAGCAATTATTTTTAAATTTAACTCCATATTACTAAAACACTTTCACTCGGGGTAATTCATCCTCACAATTTTTTATTCATACTTTCATTCCGGAAGCTAAAATCTCTGATTTCGACTGGATGCATTAGAAAACAAAGAGCTAAAATCATTCGCTTCTCTTATAATTATCGAACTCTCTGGCATTATTCAAGTAGATATAAAATGTTTTTTTAATAATCGCTATTTAATTATTAAAAATATGCACTCATTTAACCGTGGACCGTTCGCTGGACTAAATTTTCTTTCAGTTCCATTTATATTATCTTAAATATGCATTTACATG
This sequence comes from Dolomedes plantarius, assembly GCA_907164885.2. NCBI lineage: Eukaryota > Metazoa > Arthropoda > Arachnida > Araneae > Dolomedidae > Dolomedes > Dolomedes plantarius. The sequence continues at coordinate 136,842,413 of OU015501.1, forward strand.
TAAGTATTCTGTAAATAATATTTTCTCCATGGTTATGGATTATAAATTCTATTTATAATAAAAGTTGTTATTGGTATGCATGCAATAATTTATTCGCTGTATGTTTCTGGCAGAACTTTGACAGAAATTTAGCATTAAATGGATTACATCCGCTGCGTATAGTATTTTCTCTAATCAGTTAAGCAAATACAGCTACTTTCAGGAATCCAATCTTGAAAACATTTCTACTTTTCCGCTAATTTTTCTCTGAGAGTTTTTTTCCCCGTCAATTCCTACTTATCACAGACTTCATATTGTTATCCGATTCGTTAAAAAATTAAGTTTGAAAATATACATAGGATGGAAGTTTAATAGTGGCAACTATGTATGTACAAAGTATACAGAATATATACAGGGGTGAAACTTTTATAGCCCTTCAAAGTAGTAACCAACATTGTTTAGCACCTGTTGTTAACGTTCTGGAAGCTGCAGGATGCCGTTGGCAACACCTGATCTGTTGATCATTCGAATGAAGCGGTCTAAAGCCGGCAGAACCTCTGGTGGAATCCATAGAGCGATTCTTTTAACTTGGTGATGAGATCAGTCACAGGGAATTTGACCTCATTCCCAAGTTGAAGGAATCGCTCCATGGTCCGAGGAATATAGAGGATGGTAGAGCCCTTCCCAGCCCCAGCGAGCAAACACATCAGCCACAGTGTGCGCACAAGCATTTTCCTTCCAGCAGGACGATGCAACAATTAATTTCGTACGATAGACGGGTAAGTAAAACACGGCTGTGTTCATCCTGCCACTGTGCGGGCGTGTGATGTTTGTGGGGAGAGCGCATTCGGTCTGAGATATCACAGGTATGTGACGTACGTGTGGTGTAAGCTGATTTCCTGGGTTCTGGTGCGTGGGGACTCTACAACAGTGTTACCACTATTAAAGTTCCATCGTAGTACATAAGACATAATTCTAAAGTACAGCATGAATATCTTTGGCACTGTTTCTGACTAAAAAACATACTGTTTGAAATACCTTATCAACCCACATTAACATATGCAGGGTATGTTAATGCAATCGATAAGTAAAAGTTTAAAATAGCTGATATGTAGTCTATCTTCAAGTTTTATGTTCCATGTAAATTTCCTACAAAAAGAACAAATGACAACTTTCTGACCTTGCAAAATAAGAAGAAATTAACTGTAAAAAACTGCTGATTAATAAGCACAATGTTAATATAATGGTAGAGAAAAGAAAGACTATTTTTTTATCTAAGCAAACTTAAAGATAGAAACTAAGTTACCATAATTTTATAATTAAAATAGACCTAAAAGTTCAAATAAACACGAGATCTTGGATAAAAAGATTTTACATCCTATAACCTGTAAAAGAATATAAATTTCATATTTATAAAACCTTATTTATTTTCCATTTGAACTATTTGTCTTCAATAGAAAGCAATTCAGGTGCCTTTTGAAAATGTCCGTGCGTATGCTAGTGTAATTGAATACTTGATGCGTAACTTGCATATTTTTTAATGCCCACTCTAAAAGTTCGATCTAAAATTCCTCATAATGAAAAGTTTAGTAATTTCTTTTCCTTTCTTTTGTATGTAGAACATTTTATTGTGATGTTGAAACGAAAAGACCCTTCAATAATTATGAAAACTGTAAATTTTACGAGATGTTTCACACTATACAAATTTTAACATTGCTTCCCATTTATTCTACTTTAATTAACACTTTACCACCCGGAAGCTTATTAAAATATTATTTTCCACCAGCCTTTATCGAATGGTAGCCTATTAATTGGCTTTTGATTAGCAGCACTTACTGACCGGATGCGGTATTTCACACAATCAGCACTCGAATTAGTTGGTCTGTTCTACGTATGCAATTAATTAGCGGTAGGTAAAGCGTTAAGATCAAAACGCAGAATCCGACATCTCGTGTTTACTTCTTTTAATACCTTACTGAATCACGCAACTGTGACTAAAATGGGTCACATAAAATGCAACTAAACTATTCAGGGTCTCTATACACAAATTTGTAACTTCATAACTTTAGTCAGTAATACCCTCAAGCTGCTTTTCATTTCCCCAAATTTAATATTTTGGAACACAAAATATATTGCATACACAAATAACTGATGATGCAAGGGTTTCTTCAATGATCTCTTTGTTCACTTTTATGTCTTAATTGATATTTCCATGTAAATGCATTTTGAAAAATAAAAAGATTATCATGAAATCCCACGTGCCAAATATTAAGTAATTTTTCATTAAAATATTCAGTAAAAAGTAAAAAATAATCTAGAAATAATTAGCTATTTCATTTGGGAATACTTTAAAATGTTCAATGAAATTATTAGTCAAAATACAGTTATTTTCATACAGAATGAACAACGATTTAAAATGGAAAAATTTTGCTACGTTTATTAGTCGCGTGGGAGTTTTAATATAGTTATAAATGTACTGGAAAACAATCATACAAAAGTTAAAGAGACGAATCGGATTTGTCAGATACGACTTTTCGCTGAGGCTCCTAGAAAGAGAATCAAAAATTTTAACGAAATAAGACTTTAAATTAACCATATAAAAAGACTGGTGTTGTTCATACAATCAGATCAAAATAAGAATTAAAATATCTCCATCATTATTACCACGAAATTACAGGAATCAAATCTGAAATTATATGATAATCCCAGGTTTTCGGGAAAATAAGGTTTTCTTTCGGATTTTATTAATTTTAATACCAATTTTATTTTTCCTTTCAGTTCCCGGATTTTAAAATTTTCTACAAGTTTATTAACTACGTTATCTGAGTCTCATTAATCGGCATTGTATAGCCCGAAAAACAAAACTGCTTTTTTTGTATATTAACATATATATTTAATTTCTTTCACAGATAAAAATTTTTTACAACAAATAACAAAACATATTATTTTTACTATAAAGGTTTTTTGAATCGTAGAATTTATTCCACGTGTATTCATATGACTGATAAAGATTCACCATCAAATTTATATATTTAAATCTCTTGGTAAATTTCCTTTTAACCACCTCCAATGTTAACGAATTTACTAAATTAGATACAAAAATACTGATATCAAATACTAATACAAAACTATAGATATTTGTTAAGATTTACAGATTGAGCCGTGACGTTTGTATATTTCTCTGACTCCCGAGAAACACAAAACGTTCTTTTCACAAAGCGAGCATCTTAAACGGTCGGGATGGTATGTTATGTTTACCCTTTCACGAGGTTTCCCATGACCTTATGGTCATTCGGCACTCAAGTCATCAGAAACGTTGGAGCACGGTAAAGACACGATGCGAAAATTTGGAAGCTCTAGGTTTCAATATTTCGAGGTCTAACCTTTTTCTTACGGGGTAGGATAGCATGTATCTCAAGAATACTCAAGTCCAAGAATGAATATATATATATATATATATATATATATATATATATATATATATATATATATATATATATATATATATATATATATATATATAAGAGCTTGTCTGTTTGTTTGTCCGCTATAGAATCATAGACTGTTTCACCCACCGGGACCAAATTCGGCACAGTTAATGTTTTGGACCCGAGAAACTTAAATGAGGAAAACGAAATTTGGGGCTCAATTAGTTTTTTTAAAATTAGTTTTTTAATGTTGTTTGTGCCCGATAGAGGTGCGTCTACCCCCTGTGGATTCTCCTCAACCAGCTGCGTTAAGAGGGGTGGTTTGAGGATGACGGAGGGGGGGGGTAAATTCCAATGAGCGGGAGAAAGAGGGTTGGGAATGACCTTAAAATCAGACGAAGGTCCGCAGGCTCAAAGTTTCTTCCGCTCTTGTTCTTATTGTTTATGTATCTTTCAGTAGAAACGTGCTAAGCGCATTCTGTCTGGCCAGATGAACATGAAGAGCGGGAATGCAGCCCAGCATTTTTTTGATGGAATGCATGAAATATTTTATATCTATATATCTACCCGGGCAACGCCGGGCAATAATGCTAGTATATATATTTATATATATATATATATATATATATATATATATATATATATATATATATATATATATATATATATATATATATAACACTTTTAGTCTGCGTCATTATAAAATCCAGTTCTTAATACTAGTCCGGGAAAATGCAGTCGGGTCCGGACTCCTGGAATTCTCTTTGGTGGTGCAGTCATCATGGCTGACACAAGGCAAGACACACTATAGTTCTTTAAATTCGTTTATTTACTAATAAAAGCATCTCTGGCTACATCGTTCTTATTAATATTCTATCCAGTGCTTAACTAGCTACGCTATTCCAATCATTTAATTACTTTCACTCCCGCACAACGCAAATGCGCGACGCGACGCTGCGACAACGTCTTTCCAGTTCGACTTTCCTACATGCTTCTGAAGTCATTCCTTTGTTTAAAACCCGCATACAACCTTTCTACAAAGTTCTCGAAATCGCTGTGACGTCACATTCCGGCGATGACGCTATAATTCCCCACTGTTCACCTAGTCCAATTCTATTAATAGCTTCAATGCCATTCATTTCGATACTTCCTTGTTCATTTTAGCGCTATCAAGTGCGATTAATCTGGCTAGAATAATGGTACTTAATGATATAATGATACTTCATAATTCTTCCAATAGATGGCGATACCAGCTAGATTGATGTAAAAGTATATTTTTGTTTTTCTTTCCTCTTTGTAAGTTCAGAAGCCACTGGTCCACCGGAAATAAAGGATGTAGTTTTGTATCTTGAGCCGTAGTTATTTCGGTTTTCTTGTTTAAACCCTTTTGGACCCCTTAAGGTTTAACCTCTTAAGGTTTAACCCCTTAAGGTTAATAAATCTCTGACATATATATAACTCCCTTAATGGACGTTCTTACAAAGGGGGTAGGGAATTTTCGGAAAAATGGGCCCCGTAAGCTCAAGGTTAAGTCATTCGTCATGATTATTTTTTTTTGCTAATATGGCAGTCAGTTTTGACTATTGATATCTGCTCATTCTATATAGTGGAATTTCTGATTTCTTGTAATGGGAGCACAGTATAGGAGAACGAACATCATTTCCTGGTGAATCTTCAGTTTGTACCGAGAACCCAAGGGGAGAAACTTTGGGATTTCCTACACCTCTCCCACTCTAAACCTGGACTGGCAGATTTACCCTTTTAACTATTTTCTTGCATCTTATACTCAAAACCGAATCTATATCGGAACAATTTGATTTAGGCTTTATTCAATAGATGGCAGCACTAGTATTCTATACATATCTTGTGAGGTGAATTAAGGCTTTATTCAGTAGATGGCAGTTTATGTACGTTATTTTGTACTAAACATTTGATTTTCGCAATAAAAAATTGACATTTTCCGTACAAAAATCATCAAAAAATCTTGACAGTTAAAAGGTTAACGTGACTATACCAGGCGCAGTCACAAGATCATTCTGTATCTCTTGTCGGGACTCGATCCTATCACTTTCAGTACCGAATACCGACACAATAGCCACTAGATTGTCCTGGGACCCCCCTCATGTATTTGGATTATGTGGCTTCTGTATGATATGTAAATATAATGTAAAACAAAATAACTTTTAAATCAAAAGATCAAAAAGAGCGTAAAGGAAATTTTAAATGAAATTATCATACAAGCCAACATAATTATGTATTCTGTTACACACCCAAGAGACAACAAAGGGAATTTATAGAAATCAAAATGAAAGAGCATTTTTTTTTGGGGGGGGTGCATTGAAGACACCACCCGAAACCTTTCTTACATTGAAATATATCGACAATGATGATTAGAATGTTGTCAATGCTGTATGTAATTATCTCTTTCGCGCTTTACCATGCTGTATGTAATTATCTCTTTCGCGCTTTACCATGCTGTTCATCAAATCGAAAAAATGGAAACAATCTACACTCAGTCTTCTCTCCCTTTTATAAAACAAGAATTCATATTTATAGCTAGAAACATCATTTATAGATGAAAATACAAACAACTAAAGTTGGGTTAGCTAGTGATTTTATGAATTATGAATAAATTCAAAATTTTAAGACAAAAAATTAAAAGAAACAATCGTAGGGATTAATATATAACTTAGGTGAGGTTTTAAATCACGCCCATAGATATATATCTAGAATTAAAATTTCCACCAAATATTTATTTTTGTTAAAAATTCATTTTTTTGGTGATTTAGGAATAAAATCCTTACGGATCTAAAACATTTTAAGTACCATTTAAAAAATAGCTCTTTTATTTTAATTTCATTGGGAATTACATTTACTTAGAAGATAGCTTAAAAAATACTCAAATCATCGAAACATTAAACTCAATAAATGCGTTTTCGTACGAAGTGCATTAAGGTTTAGAACTATATAGAGCGGTCTTTCTCCAGAAATGGCTCTGCAACCATTAAAATGATCTACTCCACTCTAAATGACGATAACAGCTGCTCTAAACAGCAAGGTAAAATTATGTGCTAGTTAAAATTATCACCGTATTTTCAAGACTTCAGATTAATATGTTTACAATCCTACATAGACTTGGTGTTCATAGCGTAACGAAGTTGCAACGTGAAAGGACTAGTTTAGGAAAGATTAACAACATGTAAATTGTTTTGGCCGGATATTAATTGATGCAACCAATACATTTAGGATTATTCTATTGTGGTTAGTAACACCTATACAGATAAAATTAATACGGGTGTGCGATAAGGAAATATAGTGGATTAAACAAAGCTAAATACTCTAATTTAAAACAATTTCATCAATAATCGGGCAGAATTTGAATATTTCATGATTTCTGTTAGCCAGCGGCTCATTAATCTAATGCTGATGTGTAGTATTTTTCTCCTTTTGTATTTCTATCTAGCTATCCTCTTCTCACAAACACACAAACTCACACACATACTGAAGAAAAGCTTACAATTAACCATTTGTTATTTATCCACCATTATTAGTTTTCTTTAGATAATCAATCTAAATGATCTATAACACTAGAAAGACGGGAATTTTTTTCTTACTAAAAAGACTGAACGCTGCCATTTTCAAGGTTAAAAATAAAATCAAGAATTTAAAGCGTTTAATGTTTTTAAAAAAATGGTTAAATACTTTAAATTTTGTACTATTTCATACCAATATATATTAAATTAGTATATATTTAGATATACAGAGTGGTCATAAAAAAACCTTTCCGATATGTGGACCTCTAGCGGCGACTTCGTTCAAGCGATCGAGATGAGATTTCAGATATAGTTATTCAGAGGTATGAACTCGGGATTTTGTGAACGGCAACAGAGTGGCGCTCACGGTTACGGTTATAGGTACAGAAACTCGAAATTTTTGAATGGCAAAGCCCACCTTTTTCCCATCGCAAAATGCTTAGTGCATGATAAAACCCTAAATAGCGTTGTAACGGTACATGTATCACAAAAAATGGACGCGTTATGCACGCACAAAAAACAGCTCTTCGAACAGCCTACAAAAACATGATCTAGGCGCACGGAGAAAATTTGCATATGACAGAGGTAAGACACCAATCACTGATGACAACACAGATTGGACAAAAGAAAACTTTTATTTGGATTACAGATTTTCCACATGGGTGCCATCATCGTGTTTTTGTTGGCTGTTCACAGAACTGTTTTATTTGTGCGTGCATAACGCGTCCGTTTTTTGTGATAAACGTACCATTCCAACGCTCTTTACGGTTTTCGCATGCGCTGAGCATTCTGCGACGGGAAAAAGTGGACGTTGCCATTCGAAAATTTCGAGTTTCTATACCTATAACCGTAACCGCCAGCCCCACTTTGTTGCCGTTCACAGAATCACGAGCCCATACCTTTGAATAACTATATCTGAAATCTCATTTTGATCGGTTGAACTGAATAGCCGCTAGAGGTCCATATATAGGCAAAGTTATTTTATGACCACCCTGTATATTTATGCAAGTATGCCTACCTGACAACCTAGTATGGTTTATCCGTAAAAATATATGCATGGTTTGTGCAGTCCTTATTTTTCAACACCAATATTTCCGAAGAGCCAATATTTCTGTTATTTGCAAAAGGGGGAAGAGACGAAAAGTAACTAACATTTTTATGGTATTATTTTAAAGTTGTCTGCCTGTTTTCTATATTGCCGTCAAATTGACGGCTTTGAGTCTTAGCAGGTATACAACACATTTTCTTACCCTCTTTACTATCGAATATAATTTTGTAAACGTGTGTGCATATTTCGCGTAAAATTTAAAAATGTCATAAAATTTCAGAAGCCTGAGGACATAAATACAGACATAGAGCTCAATAGTATGTTCGAAACCGTCAAAATGACGGCAGCCATCTTTCTAGTGTTAATGGGTTTCATCTTTAACAGCTTACGCGAGATTTATACTATGTAAGTAAACTGCTAACCATTCTCACATATATCATCTTAAATTTTAGTCAATTAATAGATTCAAAATATATATTGTGTAAAGCTTATCAAAAAATGAGTGTTTTTCTGATCTAGCCGTAACACATAAGTACATTTCAGGGATTCGTGTTTGTCAGTTTATTTTTAAAGAAAAAATTGCACGCTTATGAATTATTTTCTGTTCGAACAAATCAGCACTTAATACAGTTTGACTTCTGAAGTTCTGCTTTAATCATTACTACTCAATCTCTTAAAAGTGAGGGAAAATATTTCAGAGATGTTATAGTTTATACAGAAACTGTACATTAGGCAAACATGCAAAGATAGAGTTAATATGTCTTAAGGAATATCAAACATAAGGTCGCTACTATTGAAGTCGCATAGGAAGAAAATCACGCAAAATAGTAGTAAATCTTTGAGTTAAGTAAATCTGTAAATTCTGCGTTTGAAAACAAACCTTTAAATTCAATGGGTATGTTTTCCAAAAGTAATATTTAGTGAATTATTTAATCTTTATTTTTCGAAAAACAATTGTAAGTTTTAACAGTAGACATTTATAATTTAATGACGAGTGAAAAATATTCTACTGAAAAACTTAAAATTTTAAAAATTACGTGCTGTTTATATAAACAGTACTTGTTATTTATATATGGAAAAATAAAACAACTCAAAATTATAAATTTTGTTTTATGTAAGTGGCAATATACTGACAGGAAAATTTCCCATCCCGTATCAATACATTAGAGAATGTGCTTGGCAACTGACACCCCACCCCGATTCACGTTGTGTATTTTTGATTTGAGCTGGTGGTTAGCATCACCAGCTTTCATGACGTGGGCTCGGGTTCCAATCTCGAATAAGGCATGGATGTACCTGTTCTGAGTGCTGTTTCCCATATATGGTGAAATGATCCCCCATGATAAAATCCAAGAAAATCATGGTGAGGATGGGCGTTAGGATGGTCATTGTTCTGAGAATGAAGTAAATGTCTCCTGTGTAGGAAAAGCCCAAAAAAAAACTGCGAAAAGCGTTTGGTAAACATATATGTGTTTCCCAGTAGATTATCGAAAGACTCACTGTCCTCTCCTTTAAAGAACTTTCGTAGAATAACACATTTAAAACACTTGCTCAAATAGAAAGATCCGAAGTAAAATAAATTCATTTTTTAGTATATATAAAAGTGTTAATAAATTTCAATTGTTTATGTAAGTACGCATATGCAACAGATTCTTTCTGTAAGTAGTAAAACTTGAAAATTTTACACTTTTGCTTGGAATATTTTTTAAGTTATAACAATAACTAGTTGGTACCTGACAAAACATGGCGGCTAGATTCTAGATAGTAAATAAATGTACTAATACACAAATTATACTCAACACATAATTGCCAAATGTTGAAAATCATAACAATGCCCAGAAACAAAGTAATGCGTTTAAGCTGCCTCGTGCTTAGTGAGTATATAAAGCCAGATTTAAAAATGTCACTGAGCATGCGTAGAAAGCAAATTTTTTAATAGTAAATTATCGCTCATTAAAGAACGCGAAATAAAAAATTTCCATCAGGTTTAATCTTATATTTCACAAACATAATTATCATAAAAATAAAAATGGCAGAGAGAGATCTAGAGAGACTCCGGAATAAACGTGTTTATCATTAAAACATGTCTCTGAGCATGCGCAGAATCAGTGAGTTTCTAAATCCAGATTTAAATATGCCACTGAGTATACGCAGAAATCAATTTTTCAATTGTAAATTATCACTAATTAATAGAAATTGCGGTTACACAAACCAAATTTGACAAATCTACAGATTACAATCTTTCGTTTAAGACCAAATTGAAGTAAATTGATGCAGTAGTTTTCTCTCATGGACTGCCCAAAAAGTCGGCTTAGCAACTTAAATATATAGATTTTTAACGCATATATTGATGACAGATAAATGTTAGTTGTGTAAATTCTGTAAACTGAGATTCATAACTTCTCATTTACGTAATAATAACGTTCTGTATACTTTACAGAAACGAGAAGCCTGGCTCACCCCATTTGTGCTATTCGTATCTCAGTCATTAAAAAGTTATATTTTCCTCATAGAACAGCTCTATAAAGAGAGCTAATGGGTAATTTCCGTTTCAGTGAATTTATTTAGAGCATGAAGGATATTTAAGCAAACTTAAATCATTAAAACATATTGCCACAAAATAAATATCACACACACTGATCTACTAAAAATTTAATTATCGTAATTTATTGTAAGCCTGGACGACGTGTTTAATTTGGTGACTCTATGCTTTCAAAAAGTGTTTATCTCAAGATAACAAAGAGAGAGGATTCATAAGAAAAGAATCAATTTATTCGAACATTGAAAGATTAACTATAAAGCTGCATGATAAAAAATAACATTATCATTCAAAAATATCAGAAAAAAAATTTCTGAAAAGAATCAAAACAAATATATTCAAGCTCAGGAGTAAAAAACACATAATGAATAATAGATCTCTTTTAATTAATAACGTTTCCCCCAAAACAAATATAATGAAGGCAAGGTGCTCAATTTAAATACGGCACTGCAGCCTAATAAAACTAGGCAATTTTTAAATGAAAAGGTTAATCTTGAATGTAGCTACTTTCTATTTTACTATTCAAACTATTCACTACATAATTAATATAAGAAAAAAAATCTGTAAAAAGTTCATTCTGGTTTCTAAACCAAACTTGCTTTTTTGTCACTTAAATTGGGTTCTTCCTGTAAAATTCTCACATCTAAGAAATTTGTGAAGAAATAAAAAAATGTGGGGTAGAGGGAAATTTTTGCAAAGCAAAAAGTTTAAAAAGCTGTCAGAAACTGGACGTATAATGCTGTAAGAAACTGGAATATTCACGATGAATCAAAATACGGCCACAGTAAAAACTATTGTAGCATAACTGTGACCAAAAGCCCAAATTACCTTAACATTAGCATTACGGCGTTTTCCGTATACCTCTAATTACGATCAGCGGTCATTTTGACCACTTGTCCCAAATAAAAGGAAAGGCGCGCTTTTTGCTAATATTAAGCATTATTAAAGCTTATAAATATAAAATAAATATAATATTAAGCATTATTAAAGCTTAAAAATACAAAATTTCATTGATTTTTACCAGGTTTTTATTAACTTGCTTTCTTGTGTGTGTGTTTGTGTGTTTGTCCAGTACAAATCTTGCAATCGAATTTTAACTAACTTCCTGACTAGCTAGACATTTGAAACTTTTACAATAGTTCAGAACACGATGAAAATGGATTTTTTTAAATATTTTTAGCCATCTTTAATCAGACTTTTACCATGTTTTTATTATTTTCAGTTAATTTTTTTTGTAGACTGGCGTAGCCATCTGCCGGCCGGGACGGGAACGAAAAGTTAAACGGAAGTTAACTTCCTATTAACTTTATTTTCTTTCAGGATGATGGGATAATTCATCAAAAGAAAATTTTTTAAAAGTATTTATTAATACATAGAATTGTCAAGTTTATAAGATTCAACAGAAAATTTAAAAACATGGTATATAAAAAGTTCTTTTTATCTTGTAAATATTAAATAATTTACAAATAAAAACAAGTAAATAAAGTATAATACAACATAACAAAGAGTTAATACAGTCAACATTAGTGTAGATGATTTGAAATTTGTTAATATTTAATACATTGCATCACAATAGTTTCATTACGAAATAAATTTATTTAAAGTGTAATAAATTTGTTACCTACATTACTCGGTTTGACAGTGAACACAGATTACTGATTTCTTAATTTTACCTGTACAAGTTGTACAAACATACTTTCTACAGTTTTCACAAATGTGCAATGTTTTGTTACCTTTGTATGCATTTATTTGGCATTGTTTAAGTTTACGAGAAATTGTATCACAAGCATAAATTCTCTTTTGGTTAGAAATAGAAGGTTTGGGGTTTTTTGATGAAATGTACATCTTTCGAAGCTCCTCAGACGTTGTAGTGTAATGCTTGTAGAAGTGCTGTATCCCGTGATATCCCCCCATTCACAAATCAGAGTGATTTGCTGCGTGGGAGGAGAAAACCCAAGGGGGTGAGGGGATCGTCGGGAGGAATGAGTAGTAGGAGTCGGGGTCTGCCAAGATACTGTAGGCTTGCCCACCTCGTGCTCAGAGTTTTGTTGTAATTTTATGTTAAATTGTTAATAAATGTTTGTTTGTGTCGTTTAGACGACTAGTTTTTGCCTACCATATTGTCCCTATGCCATAGAAAGAACCTCGGTGAAGTGTGAGTACACGACAGACGTATTCAAAATAAAATCTTTTCGTCTGATGGTTTTAATTCCAGTTGTCTCCTTGTAAATTATCCATCCATTTATCGCGGCCAAATCAAGGATATTAAAATATACTTGAACTGGCCAACGTCTAAATGAGGACTTCACTGAGTATTTTCTGGCCATCTGGTCCAAAACATCAACTCCATATTTGGTTGAATGGAAAAAAAATTACGACTTCGTTTTTTTTTTCTTTTCATTAGATGCGATTTCCAATGTTGGCTGAAGGGTACACAGGAGAAGAACGTTTTTTTGCTTTTTTCCTTGATGAGACGTAAGCCTTATATTGTCGCGCTCAACAATCTTACTAGAATATAGCTCATCTCTCTTTTTTTGAAAGAATGAAGAACTTCTCTCTTTGAACGATTGATGGGGCCAACACAGCTTATTCCTACGCTTCTCATTTGTTTTGCTAATTTCAGTGAAGTAAAGAAATTGTCCGTTGTCAGGTTCCTTCCAGTGTTATAGTATGGTTCAAGCAAGCGAAAAATCAGCATGTTCACCTACTGTTTCTCCAACTGGCCTTGTTTCATCTTTTCCTAAATACGGATATCCTTTCAGTAAATATTTTGACTGCACATCAGTAGCAAGCCAAAGTTTAATGCCGAATTTATCGGGCTTTTTAGTCATATACTGAATAAATCGGCATCGAGTCTTCATGGGAAACAATTGTTCATCCACTGTAATATTTACATCTGGTTTGAAACACATGATGCAGTTTTCTATAAATGTACAAAGTAATTTATAGAAAACTGCAAGTTTACCATAGTTTCAGATGTTTCCAAACATGTGAAAGTGTTAACCATCAGTAGTGTTAAATTGAACATCACTAGTGTTCAATCGAAATAACCAAACACCACTAGTGTTAAATCGAAATAACGTAACGGTAACGGTATTATAACTGTGCGCATAACAGCTTAATCTCGGTAAATCGAAATACAGGGTGGTCCAAAATTATTGAGCGCATTTCATGTTCGGAAAAGAAGAACAAAATGAGTAACGTACATATTTCTTGATTTCTTGGAAAGACAATTTAAAACGGTTTTACACAACAAAATTTTAAACATTAAATAACTTCCACATAAGCCGGTAGATGGCGCGACAACATTTCGCAAGAAAAATTTACTAATTGAGTCAGTCTGCAAATGGCTACCGTACAGGAAAAAGCAATCCTCGTTTGGTGGTTCCATGAAAGCAAATCCGTTGTAACTCATTTTGTTCTTTTTTTTCAAACATGAAATACGCTCAATAATTTTGGACCACCCTGGAGTGGTCCAAAACTGAAAAAAGCAAAACAAAATGATTTACAACGAATTTGTTTTCATAGAACTACAAAACGCGCATTGCTTTTTCCTGTACGGTAGCCATTTGCAGACTGATGCAATTAGTTATTTTTTCTGGCGAAATGTTGTCACGTCATCTACCGGCTTATGTGGAAGGTATTTAATAATTAATATTTTGTTGAGTATAACTGCTTTAAATTATCTTTCCAAGAAAACCAAAAACATTTACGTAACTCTGTTCTTTTTTTCCCAACATGAAATGCACTCAATAATTTTGGACCACCCTGTATATAGCACTGTAAAAGCGGCGACATTCTTCCTAACACTCGGACTTTCCACTCTTTGTCATGCTATTTTTTTTTCTTTTACCAGAAATTTTTGTGCAAATAACTTACTGAAGCGCTTATTAGCTCTTTAGGAAAAGTTGAAATATCCTATTTTACCTCCTTGTTAATCCTGCGAAATGACTGCACATTCATGATGTGTAGTATACATAGGAACAGATAAATTTTAGCTCCAGAATAAACATAATTACCTGTAACATATTAATAACTGAATTAGACGAAAAGTATTTCAAATTCTTCTTCTATAATGCTTTGAGCGTGTATCAACATTTTCCATGATTTCTAAAACTACGTACGCAAATTTGAAAACACTAAAATTTAACCTAGATAGTGTATTCTGGGAAATTACTACCCTTATGACAGACAATGCTTGCACCTTTCTGATTGTGTTCCGTATTCACTTGGAGGTCTACTATGATGATGATGTAGACTGTCTATAATAAGTATGAGCCTGGACTTCAAAATAAGGTCTTAATTCCCAACTTAAAAATTTTCTATAAATGCTTTTCTCAACTTACATTACCTAAATGTAAGTCTCTGAACAAAATCGGCATGTGTTTACTCAGTGGTTCTCTGATGTCTCTCTCTATTCAAAAGATAATTTCAACTTACCTCTCAAATGCCATAGGGACGTGGCCGGTCGATTCCAGAAAACTCAACCCGTTCAGTTTCAAGATTAACTCAAATCTTATCTATTTGCAATTGCAATTGACCGGGAAATGTAGGAGTCAAATCGACTCCTTACCTCAAAAACTGTGGGTAAGATTTTAAAATTGCGAGTCAATCTAAAATATGCAAGTCTATTTTAAATAGAAAATCAATTTTAAAACTCAATTTTTAAATATAAATTGCGGTGTTACACTTTTAGAAAGCTGAGTAAATTAAAGTTAATTTGAAGTTTATTTATTTATTAACAACTACTATATCGTAATTCTATATTATTTTATTGATTTAAGATTAAAAATTCAGGCATGAACGTTTGTTACTGTTCGGAATTGAATTTAAGCAGTAGGTACTGGTCTAATTAGCCCTCGTGAGGCAAGAATTAACATTAGAGCTCCAATCTAAATCCAAACCAAACTAAGATAAAAATTACCCACCTTTCAACATTATGTTAATATTAAAGCGTATAACGTACTAAATAACGTACAGTAAAATTGATTAATTCTTTGAGGCTGGTGATTACAAAAAAATTGAGTTATTTTTACTGATGTGCTGGTAATCACTGAATATTCAATGGGATGATAATGGATATGATTTACATAAGAAAAAATACTTCGAAACTGATTTATTTTAAAGTACTATGAAGAAAACCTCTACAATATAATAACAATTAAAAAATCAAAATATATTTGAAAAACGAAATAAAAAATTTGTATCAAAATATATTTGATACAAAATAAATTTGAAATCAATATGAACAAAATAATTATCAAATATTCAGTTATTTAACATATAACGGACTTTTTAAAAATTTATATAAATTTTTAAATGAAATATAAGTCTATCTGCATATGTAAAATTTCTTAGGCTAAGGCATTTATACTGGTTCACCATTTAAGCAAAAAGTTCTTTGCCACATGTTTAAAACGAATGTAGAGAGCAAAATCTTAAGAAATCATTCTCCAATCTTCTTCATCTCAGTTCATTTCATCAGATCATATCACAAATAGTAGATATTTTATTACGTTGAAACACCCAACTGCTAATTGCGTAAGTGCGTAATTTTTTTTTCGAACGAAGTTCTTTTACGCGGCTTACAGTAGAGTGAACTGGCAGGAATCGTCACGTAACTTAAAATCGTTATGCCCCCTTCATAAGAGCTTTTTCTCAAGGACTCTGTGGCTGAATGGTTATCGCATCGGACTACGGAGTATCGGACTACTAAGCGAGAGGTCCCTGGTTCAAATCCCCGCACAAGCGCTGGCCGTTTCTATTCCCACTCATTCTTGGAATAGCGGAGTATATATATATATATATATATAGAAATATGTATATATATATATATACATATATATAATCAATGGAAGTCTACATATTAAATCACATTTAGAGTTTAAAAAATAACGTAAGGATCTTCGTTCCTGACATTTTATTTTCAAAGTACTTGCCGTCACTGCTAGTGATGCGACATCGATAACAAAACATCGATGTTTTGAAACATCGATATTCAATATTAAAACATCGATGCTAATAAAACATCGCCCAAAAACCATCGATGTTTTTAAACATCGATGTTTTAGAACATCGATATTTTAAAACTGGTTTAGTAATCTCTAACATTAACCCATTAACCGCCAAAACTATAAGGGGTGAATTTTTTTTTATACAAATAATATTGGCTATTCATTTGAACATATACAACATTAATTTATGGGTAAAATAACAAAACTGGTCTTAACTTTCGAAAAATCGAGTGTTGCGTTCGCGCAACGTCAGCGGAATAAGAGTATTGACATTAAGTGAGTTCAACTGAACTTCTGCAGAGTTTTCTTTGATTTGAGCACTGGGAATTTTTTTTTAACTCTGTTACACTTTAGAAAGATAATGATCACTTTACAGGTAATTTATTTATTATAAAGATTTAACTTATTTTTCCTTTACAAAATTACTTATTATATCCAGAAAACAGTTTATGTCACGAAAAGCTTCACTACAATCACGATGCAGAGTAACGTGACAAACTTTGCATGGATAAATTGTCTGGCTATGGCATTGTTTACTAAGCAGTCTTCTGCTGTCTTCAGACTTGACAATAAAATGTCCATGTTCTCCACGTAATGGCTTTTGCATGCTGAATGTCTTTATCAAGAGATCAGTAAACTTCTTCCTGAGGTACAGAATAATACCCGTCGGCAACGATATTCCAATGAACCGTCTCATGTAGGCTTCAGATGCTAAAAAATGGGGGTGATTCTTTTGTTGGGCACATGAGTTTGTCTATTCGACGAAAAGGGAATAAACCTCTGAGCCAAAGAGAAGATCAAAAATCTCTGCACTAGTTTTATCTTGTATTATACTTTTAATAGTTCCGATTTGATCTTTATCTTCATTTTTTAGCTGAGACATATTCAATGGTCCCTTCTTTATCCATTTCAAATCTTCAGTTTTTGTTTTTTTAATTTTTTCGAAAAACTTGTACTGCTTTTAGGAGGCAAAAACTTCTTTTTTACTCACACTTCAATTTCGACAGCAGTATCGCATGGTAAATCATCATTGTCACTATTCAAAATATTATCATTTCCTTCTCCTTCATCACTAGCCTCTGCTGTCTCTGGTAGAATAACAACAATATCAGTTTAATTCTCGTCATCATTATCTGAATCTGCGTCGAAAATTCTTTGAAGAACTTCTTTAAACGTAAAGTATCTAGTTTTAGGCATTTCTATAACCACAGAACGGGGGAAAGTTCTACGGAGTCGAGCGACACATGTGAATACCCTTTTCCCGCTGACGTTGCGCCAACGCAACACCTGTTTTTTTTTCCTCCCCCACCCAAACAAAATCAACCGATTGATGGAATGTTCTGATAAACTTTGACCTTAGCTAAAAATAAATCACCCCTAAATCTCACGTTTGTCTCCCTATATTTCTTCTGTGAAAAAGACCAGGAGAAATTTCTCGTTCAAAAATGCTTAACTATCTGTCTAAGTTTGGAACACGTTAATTAATTAAAAGAACAGTTGAAGGCAAAAATTTTTCAATTCGATAATTAACACTACTCAAAAACTACTGTTAACATAAAATTCATTTAATAGCTAAATTTTTATACGCATTTATTTTGACCGTTGCGTCAACGCAACACCAGCGGTTAATGGGTTAATATTACTTCCGTTAGTTGTGGGGGGAGGGGGTGATTTAATTTTACTCTCTGATTGGGCAGGCACAAATGACAAAAACTTGGTTGCTTTGGGTTACATTGATGACTCAAAATTCTTGTTGTAAATACCGCCATGTTTTGCCTCCAAATGTCCAGATAAATTCGTGGTATTGCCAGAAATTTTGAGGGACTTAAGGCAAATATTGTATTTCGCCAATTTGTCAGTGGTTTTGTAAAAATATTTCCAAACGGTACTTTTGGGAGGCATCTTACTAATAATATTAACGTCAACTTATATAAAACCAGAACAAAACAAAAACTTAAATGGATGCACTCGTGTATACACTATTTGTAAAATAAAACCCCATGGCAGGTTCTGGAGTGTCAGGAACATTCCAAGCGCTCTGATTGGTTCATTGGTTGTTAATTGCCATTTGTCTGTTTGCTAAGGAATCATTCCCCCTTTTGTATTCGTCTTTTTCAGAATTCAGACTTACATTTACTGAGTGTGAAAATTATGCTACGTGGTAAATTTTTTTTTTATTACGGTACTTTTTCATTAAAAAAAAACATCGAGACAACGTAAAACATCGAGCACAAAACATCGATGTTAAAAAAACATCGGCTTCAATAAATCGATGTTTAAAACAACGATGTTTTTATCAAAACATCGATGTTTTGAAAACATCGACATCGATGTCGCATCCCTAGTCACTGCGCGATATAGCAGCTCGTATTATGCAATCAGCCTCGGATGTGCGCAACCGATGCTGATTGCATAATACGACGTAAATGACGCATCAGACATTTTGATTGCTACTCCGTTGTAGTTGTTTATGGGTTGGAAGTGATTAAGTCTAAGAAATAAGAGGAGTCTCGGCAGCGAGCGTATATTTCCAGTCGTTAAGAAATGGATTCCAGATGTTTACCTTTTCCTATAATAAAACAAGATTAATATGATAGTACATGAACTGCAGACGAATGAATGAGGAGACTGACCTTCAATCTGAAACATGCATCGCCATGTTATGACACAGTTTCTCATTAGCGTATTAGTTAGACTTCAACTCAAATACTTTCACATAAAAATGATAGTATTTATAACATATATGGGATTAACATTAGAAAGACGGCTGCTGTCCTTTTGACTGTTTCGTACATACTATTGAGCGCTATATCTGTATTTATGTCCTCAGGTTTCTGAAATTTTATGACTTTTTCTAACTTTACGCGAAATATGCGCACACATTTACAAAATTATATTCGCCAGTACAAAGGGGGGAGAAAATGTGTTGTATGCTTACTAAGACAAAGCCGTCAATTTGACGGCAATATACAGGGTGTCCATGATTAAAGTCCCACTTTCAAAAGCCTGCAAAACAAGAACCACTGGTCAGAATGACTTCAAATTTGAACTGAATATACTGGAAGAAGGGTGAAACAATTTGGCATAATAAAAAAAAGTTCCAAAATGTTACAACGCCATCTATTTATACATTTTGGAACTTTTTTTATTATGCCAAATCGTTTCCTCTCTCTTCTAGTATATTCAGTTCAAATTTGAAGTCATTCTGACTAGTGGTTCTTTTTTTGCAGCCTTTTGAAAGTGGGACTTTAATTATGGACACGCAGTAGAAAACAGGCAGAAATCTTTCAAATAATACCGGAAAAATGATAGTTACTTTTCGTCTCTTCCCCCTTTTGCAAATAACAGAAATATTGGCTCTTTGGAACTATTGGTGTTGAAAAATAAGAACTGTTCAAACCATGCATATATTTTTACGGATAAACCATACCAGGTTGTCAGCTTGGTATACCTGCATAAAAAGATATCTAAATATATACTAATTTATTATATATTGGTATGAAATAGTTCAAAATTTAAAGTATTTAACCATTAAAAAACAATGACTATTCTAAATTCTTGATTTTATTTTTAACCGTCAAAATGACGGCGTTCAGTCTTTTTAGTAAGGAAAAATTCCTGTGTTTCTATTGTTAATATGCATGTTTATAGTCGCTAAATAGTCGGATTACGTAATGACAATGTTGTTAATCCTATATTATGTTTTCTCTTTTGTTTCGTTATGTTGAGGCAAATGGACCTGATCTCGGCCGATATTACTTGTTTGCGTGTACCATAAATTTAATGAAACACCTCATTTTTAAGATTTTAATTCCGAATAGAGACTGTTTTATTCAAACTGTTATATATTATATATAAGATTATTTATAAAATACATCGCTCCCTACTGAATGATTAATTTATCAAAAATTTTTCAATATCGAAATGTTTTGTTTAAGATATCGTGTGACACAGCTTTTCACACCTCCCCCTCTAAGACAACTATAATGAACATATTTTCACATCATAACTTCCAGCTTTAATTATTCTGATATATTAAGATACATATTAAATTAATTCATGTAATATAAAGTACTCGTAATATTATGGTATTACAATACAAATACTAAGAAATTTTCACAGCCATTTAAAACGAATTGACACAGGAAGTACATATGCTCCAACATTGGTGAGAGGCCTATTTTTCGTGGGTTAAGGAATGGCGATGTTCGGCTAGCCTGGGTTTTGTGACTTCCAGAATATTGATAAAAAATTGTGAGTTTACCCAGACGAATGCAATTATTTTACCCGAGCTTCTCATTAATTTTCTTCGTATTTAAGATAACAATATCTACCTCTATGCTTACAGCAAATGTGTGTACCTGAACTGAGCAAATAAAATGTATTGCTTTTATGAATAACCGAGTCCCTTAAATTTTACCCACAGTAACGCAGTCATCAAGATTTTGATATATGAATTGCTAAAAAGTCATCCATTTTCAGCATTTTCTCTGAGGACACCATGCAGCCACGTAAGACAATGTTCGAATAAAATCTGATTTATTCGTTTAGCCATTGTTTTTCATAATAATTTATTCTTTAAAGAAAATGGCAAAATAAATAATGAATTCATTAAATAGATCCCAATTGTTAAACAATATTTGGCTCTTTTAAAAAAATATTTATGTTTACTTGTGAATGTAAAACCTTAAGAGCAACAATATAGTATATAGCCTACTATGGGGCTGTTTAGATATAGTGAAGAAGGGAGGAAGTGTTTAATATTTGCGAAAGACTATCTTCACGACTCTATAAATAAAAATATCGATGCCTTGACACAAGTAACCATTAGTTTACACATCCACGTTTAACATATATATCTGCATTGCATTTGACAGTTAAAAGACATAAACAAAGTATTCCCAATGGCGTGATTACTCCCATGGATATATTTTCGAATGGAGTTAGCTACACTTACTAGACGTGCTTGAAAGGTCTTACATCAAAGATGACGATTGACGCGATTTATTACCTTTATCTTGAGCGGCCCTGAATAAAATAAATTTTACTTGTATTCATCTCTCTACTTCTCATTTCCTCTTGATGTATATGTATGGGTAACATTGCTGAATTACTCTATAAGCTGAATCAATAAAACTATATGGCGTATATATAGGGTGTTTTTATTTTAAACTGACACTACTCGGAGTTATCTGTAGCGTGATCTATCTGGCGGAATTCCACCAAAATTGATAGAGGAACTAAGGACGACATGGGAAAGAAGTCCGAGAAAAAAAAAAATAGTTCCAAAAGTCGCCGATAGGGAACGGTATGGCGCTGTTGTTGTCATCGCACCCGAGACTTTGCATTAATGGCAAGTAAAATATCAAAATTCAAATTCATTACTACGTAGTCGACTGCAGCGTCAGTATTTTGGGCTATAAAGATCGGTGCGGAATGTATTGCACCTTCGCTTTACAGAAGAAAGGGTAATAAGTCGCTTTTTTTCCATTTGCATGGCCACCTCGCTCTCCGGACCTAACCCATGTGACGATTTTCTGTGGGGTTATTTAAAGTCTAAGCTGTATCTTAGTAAAGTCTTATTAAAATTAGTATATATTTAATAACTTGGCGGCCCTAAAGGACAACATATCCCGGACTTGGATGGAACATACTTTTCGGACATATCAGGAATGATGAACATTCCTGATGACATATTACGCTTGGTAGTTGAGAACGTAGTGTTCAGGATGCAATGTGTCGTGCACAAGGACTGTGGTCACATTGAAGGAAAGAGAAGTGAATTTGCTTCATAAAGTGATGTTGCAGTAAAATTTCTTTGGTATTCATTTGTCTGCTTACAACTTTTCGGTATTAATTCCTTATCTCTATAGCCCGAAATACTGGCGCTGCTGTCGACTACACAGTCGTGAATTTGTATTTTGAGGTTTTACTTACCTTTTATGTAAATTCTCGGGTGCGCCGACAACAAAAACGCCATATCTTCCCCTATCGGCGACTTTGGGAACTTTTTTTTCACGGAAACTCTTTCCCATGTCGTCCTTAGCCCCTCTATCAATTTTGGTGGAATTCCGCCTGATATATCGCGCTACACATGACTAGTAGTGTCAGTTTAAAAAAAAATCACCCTGTACTTCAGACTCTAATGTAGAAAATCTTTATAAGAGACCAGTTTTCTTTACCTCAAATAATCTATACATATCACTTCTTAAGTTATCTGCCTACGCTAAAATGGCTGTCATGGGGCAAAATTTCGAAATTTTTGGTATTGCTCCATTTCAAAGGCCAATATTTTAGGATTCTAAAACTGCTTTTCTTTTATGCGTACAATCACTGGATGAGAACTTATGGCCATTTAATAAATAGAAAGTTATATTAAAACACCGGAAGTAACATCTTTAATTGCATTTTCTAGAAAACTTATTTTTCAGTTACTTTTATAAACGTGGAAGCTAATAATTTAAAATTTTTCAATTTTTTCAATGTAATTTTGCATGTAATTTCAATATACATTTCAATGTATTTTTTAGACATATTGCAATATTGTTTTACATATTACGCACTATATTATTAACTAAAAGCTTAGCTATATGTGTTAATTCAATCATTCTACGGGTACCTCTACTTAAAAAAATATTAATAAAAAACACTGTTTTTAACGCAGAATTACGGTCCTCAAAAACGGTCCTCCGGAAAGAAAAAATTAAGAGTTCCTCGAGTGTTATAATTTTGGCAGCGTGCCAAACCCAGTAGCAGTAAACAATTAAATAGAAAAGTACCAAAAAGCGTCAAAAAAAAAGAGAGGTAAGCAACGATAAGTAATCCTATGCAAATAACCCGCGGTAGTTTCGTTAGAAGAAACTACCTGAATTTTTTTTTCACTTTTCTTGGTGTATTTCCGTGATATTTGGAAATATTGTAAAATTTTACTTCAGAACACCTGTAAGTGTCACGGTAGTATATACTATAAAGGAAATTAAAATATATTTAATTGAATATATAAAATATTAGTATATATTTAATTGAGTGTAGGGAGACCCTACATTCAATAGCGTAAGCATTAAATACTCTTGGTGTAAGCATTAAATTGTACTAAAAATTTATAAAAATTGCCTATAGTTTGAAATGTTATGAAATTTTTTACCAAAACTAAATTTATTTTCATGATTTCATACCACATTTAAATTAAAAATATATTTATATTATCAGTACTGTATATTTTTGAAAACAAAGTAATCTGAACGTACGCAGTACCTTAATCGTTATAGTGATTCAGTGAATATATGCACCCTGTGGAACTCATGAAATAAATGTATTTTAATCTAATTTATATAGTATAATTGATATAATATATGGTATAAAGGATTTATATAGTATACAGTATAAAGGAAATGAAAATATATTCTGTTGAATTGAGTGCAGGGAGACCCTACAATAGTATATAGTTTTTTTGTAGTTAAAAATAGTAACTATCAATGTTCCCAAAAATTAACGTCATCTAGAGTAACATGTCTTGGTGTAAGCATTAAATTGTACTAAAAATTTATAAAAATTCCCTATAGTATAAAATTTTATGAAAGTTTTACCAAAACTAAATTTGTTTTCATGATTTCATATCACACTCGAACTAAAAAAATATTTATTTAATCAGTGCTGTGTATTTTTGAAAGAAAAAGTGTTCCAGGCATACTGTATACCTTAAACATTATAGTAATTCTATGAGCATATGCACTCTGTGGAACTCAGGAAATATATGTATTTTAATCTAACTTTTTTAGAAGTATATAGTTTTCTCGTAGTTAAAAATAGTAACTATCAATGGTCCCAAAAATTAACGTCATCTAGAGTAACTACCTAATCTTGATAACATCACTTAACCTTCATGAATTTCAACTTTATCAAAATTGTCACAAATATTCTTTACTGTCTTCATATTTTTATTATAAAGAGCATCTGTCAGTGTGGTATTGTTGAAAATTACTCTATAAGCATATAATAAGCCCATCATTGAAAACAAATGAGCATTAAAGTTTTAGAGTTTATCAATATTCCAGCCTCTGGTTTTTTATTTTGATAAGCGAGTACAGCATGAGGATGAGAAAATTAGTTTCCTTGGAATTACAATAGGGAAGATAAATATTCTGTAGTAATTTATATATAAAGGAAGAAATCCTGACTTATTCACGTGTCAACGCCCAGCAAAAACTATTGGAGATACAAATATCAAATTTTAGGAGCTTATTGCTTTTCTGATGAAGGCGTCATTTAAGAAGCGATTTTAAAAAATTCGCCCCCCAAGGGGGGGAGGGGGGAGAAACTTGCTTTTTACATATTCCTACATATCTGAAAGAAGAAAATTGATATCCATGATTCTTGCTTTAAAATGTAAGGAACATGAATACCTAAAAACTAATTTCAGGATTCTTCAAAATTCGTCCCCAAGGGGGGAGGGAGGGGCTAAACGTGTTTTTCACATATACCTTCATATCTCAAAGTAGGAAACGGATATCCATAAGATTCTTGCTTTAAAATAAAAGGAACACGAATACCGAAAAATCAGTTTCCGGATTTTTCAAAATTCGCCCCCCCCAAGGGGGGGAGGGGGCAAAATGGATTTTTTACATATTTCTTCATATCTCAAAGAAGGAAATTGATATCCATAAGATTCTTGCTTTAAAATGTAAGGAACATGATTATCTAAAATCCAAGTTCAGGATTTTTGAAAATTCGGCCCCAAGGAGGGGGAGGGGGGTGGGGCTAAACATGTTTTTACGTGTTTCTCAAATTTTGTGCTCAAGGCGTCATTTAAGAAGCGAGTTTTCAAAATTCGCCCACCAAGGAGGTTGGGGGGCAAATCGTGTTTTTTACATATACCTTATATCTGAAAGTAGGAAACGGATACCCATAACATTCTTGCTTTAAAATGAAAGGAAGACGAATACCTAAAAATCAGTTTCAGGATTTTTCAAAATTCGACTCCCAAGGAGGGGAGGGGGGGCAAAACCTGTTTTTTACATATTCCTTCATATCTCAAAGAAGGAAATTGATTTCCATATGTTTCTTGATTTAAAATGCAACAAACAGGATTAATTGTAACAAACACGATCAATGCTACGATTTTTCGACATTCGCTTAGATTTTGTAAAAATTGCTATAACAATCCAATAATTTGTATTTTTATATGTTTTTTGAACACCAAATTGGTGGTAGGAGAAAAGAGAGAGATCAACCGTAATTAAATGAAGCGTGGAAAGGGGTGTTTGTGTGGATTGTAGATATTTCGTTTGTTTGTACATATGCAAGTAGATCTCGGGTTATCTCCATTCATTTTTATTATCCTGGGAAACTCCAGGAAATTCTTTGTTTATGAAACCGGCGATTTTCACAGGGGTTTACGGGGAAACCCTGAAACTCCTTCAAGTGCCGGGATCCAGACAGATATCAAAATTGAAATAAACATTTTAATGTGGACATCGGCATTCGGGGGGGGGGGGGTGATTATAATATGGTGATGGGTTGCTGAGAAGTGGGGAGAGGTATCGACTGGCATAAAATTACAAGTTTACATAACATACAAGTAAGCCTTATTAAGGGTACGCCCGTGCAATCCCGGGTATATAAAGCTAGTCTGCTATAAGGAAAAAATTGCACAGAACAAAAATGAGATGTATTTTAAAAATAAAATTGATTTTATAAAATATTTTTAATAGATTTAAGGTGTTGAAAATGACTTTTAAATTGCAAACTAGGATATGCGTAAGCTAGGACATTTAAGCTAGGATATTCGTATTTTAAATGAATTTTGGCCACGGAATTTTTTCTTATATATATATATATATATATATATATATAAATAGAACGAAAGATAGATAGATAGATAGATAAAGGAATTGGGACATAGAGATAGAGATGAAATATAGATAGATAGTTGTCTGTGGTACTTAAAACAAAGAAATGAACATTTGGCAAACCTAAAAAACAAATTAATACATACTATGCATTATTAATCCTATTTGTAATGCAAATATTATTTTATTGGCTGTCGCTTGACACACACATATATATATATATATATATATATATATATATATATATATATATATATATATATATAAATAGAACGAAAGATAGATAGATAAAGGAATTGGGACATAGAGATAGAGATGAAATATAGATAGATAGTTGTCTGTGGTACTTAAAACAAAGAAGTGAACATTTGGCAAACCTAAAAAACAAATTAATACATACTATGCATTATTAATCCTATTTGTAATGCAAATATTATTTTATTGGCTGTCGCTTGACATATATATATATATATATACATTAGCGCATCTTTTGTTTTATTCATTTCCAATTTGTGTGCGGATTCCATAGAGCAGCATGCTGTTAACTTATTATCATCGTAACTAATGCAATTTACAACACTAAAATTACTCTCCATGCGGTTATAGGTAAATTATTTTTCCAGATTCAATAGAATTTAACAGATACAGCAAATATTTTGATTTGTTATGTTTTAATAACAGCGCATCCCAAATTTGTTTTCAGAATAATATTAACATGTTTTTCGTAGTATAATAATTGTTTTATTCTTGTTCAAGTAAAATAAAGAGTTTTGTTCTGTTTTAATAATTTTCTTTTATCTTTATTCTATATTCAGTGATATGCTTCTTCATGAAAAGCATTTTATATATGCACTTTCAGATGAAATGTAAAATGCAGTGACTGAAGTTAAAAAGCGCATTATTTATTATCATACTTTCTTCATAGTAAGATAAAGCACCAAAATATGATAATCCTAGAAAAATATTTTTCGTATTTCTAGAGAAGTTACATTTTCCCTCGAACTAGCTTTGCATACAGATTTTCTGCGTTTTAAAATATATGTATGAAAATTTTAATATCGCAGTCAAAACACTGAAATTAGGAATGAAATTATTTTCTTCCCTGAAGGCCAAAAACGATTTATACTTATCAGAAACATTTTACACATTTCCCTATTTATAAAAGAAATTGTTAGGGTGTTCAAGATCATTTAATACATGCGCATTTTTACGGCCGTTTTGCATGCAAAGCATGAAGCAACCTTCTTTGAGATACACGCATATTTAAAGTACATTTCACAAGATTTATTTTTCATAAATTCTGAGATTGAAGAGGTGAGTTACAAGATTTTTTTAGATTTAAAATGTGTCGAGAAAGTAAAATATTTTTTTTAAGTTATTTTCATTTCATAACAATCGAGATTTCGCAATTTTCATTGCGTTACAAGAATCGAGATGAAAAATGATTCAACTATTAATCACTCCCGTAAATTTTTTCAATGTTCTCAACGGTTTTCTTACAGAAACCATGGATAAATTTCATACGAGTGTAATGACTGGTTTTCCTATAAGTAATTACTATTATCAAGTAAGTTTAGTGACTATAGTTTGCCTCATGGATCAAACACGACTCATCCTTTTTAGGATGAGTCGTGTTAGTTCAATTAAACATAATATTTGTGTTTAAATAAACATAAACAATATTTTAATCATTATGATGGGCTAAGGTAAAAACTATCTCTGTTTGTCACATTTCAGTCATGTTAACTTACTTTTGCGGCAGTTCTTAAGTTTAAATCATCACGTCCATACACCATTCTCAATTGACGAGTTTATAAAAAATATTCAAACTATATTAAGTTAAAGAATTTTTTAAAAGATAATATAATTGACTGATAGCAATTTTTAGTAAAAATAATTGAATATAATATTCAAGAAATAATGTTTACAGGTATAAAATACTGTTTAAATGGATTATCATTTGTAGAAGAAATAACTTGAACAATTATTTATAAAGCTGTATTTGTCTCTAATGCATGCCTACAATTTATTTTATGTTTATAACGCCTCTATCAATTTTGAATGGTATCATGGGATGATTTTCCATCATATATGAACATTTTCCGTCGATGATCTAAACTCCCTTTCACAGTATAATATTTTCTCACTACCCTATAAATTGTTCTACTTATGTAGTATAGTATTCATTTTTAACACGTGTTAGGATACTACTGTGAATTCCATCTTACACTTTCTCATGGCGAAAAAGTAAGATATAAAGTTTTAGGGGAAAAGCAACCATATCCCCTAAAACTTCATATCTTGAGCATTTTCCCAACTTACTGGGGGTTACTTACGCTTGTTTACCCAAGAAAAATATCTTAGTCTATCGATTATATGTAGAGTTACGTTATTATTGACTTTCTAGAGATAAAGTCCATGAGGCGTAAAAAAACATTTGGGTCTAAATTTGTGGTTAATCTTCCTGTAGACGCTATTTTTAAAAGAACATGTAATTCCTCATCTCTTTGCCTAGGAGCACGGCACGGCTTCAGTATTGATGTTCAATTTCTCATGCTTAACAGGACTAAAGGAGTTATTCTGGTAATAAATTCAAGGGACTAGATTTATAGATGCATGCATACATACATACTTACACACACACACACATACATATTATGCATATACTGTATACTAATAGTTGTCCATGAAAATGTCCATAAAAACACGTGAAGAGATAATGCCTTGTTAGGAAATTTTTTTCTATTCTTCCTGCAAAGCCGATGTGAATTGAGTTGCTGAATTCGGACGTGTTAGGCCGTCTGCATACGGAGAAACTCAAAAGAAACTGATAACTGACTCCAATCACAACCCAGTCCGTGATGAGTCGTAACCTATGTGATTGAATGGGGCCACGCACATGGCGCAACTGGTTACAAACCCGTCAGCAACGCGTTTGTAATCAGTCGCAGGCAACTCAACGTGTCGAGTCACTAGCAACTTCAGTCGCCACTTTCTCTTGCGTTGTGCATGTTATTACACAATCTATGTTACAGCCGCTCTTTTGGCAAGCTGCCAAATGACGTACACGAGAGTCACGTGATTTCTGCCTACCGATGAAATAAAAAAATCTAACGTTTTTTGTTCTATGGAATATGTGCGCCCATATATACAGTCCATTTTTAAACAATTGATCAAAAACAATCTATTTTGACATGTTTTAAAAATAAATTAATTTCTGATAATAATTTAACTAAAAAATACCCGTAATAATGATGTTCTTCCTTCCATGACAGATCGCAAACTATTGATTTGAATCACTTTTGAATAGGTCCGTGTGCGGAGCCGGATCACTAACGAGTTTGCAACCGATAAGCAATTTCAATCGCTAACCAGTTCAGTTTCCTTTGAGTCGCTCCGTGTGCAGATGGCCTTAGTCTGAACCTCAGTCGTCCAATTCGACCACACCAATTAGTCCCGTAGATGCTAGACTGGGTTGATATTGAGACTCCGACCAGGCTACAACAATCGTTTCACACCCAAGTACCTGTGCCACTTCCCAACAGCTGCACTTGTGTACCGCGGGGCATTGTCATCCTGATTGAGACAATCGTCAGTTAATTAGTACTGTTAGAGTTTGGGCTCAAAAAAGCCGGTTGGGCTAATCGGTGAATCGCTCGACATTTGCAGAGGAGTGATGCCACTATTAGACGTTGTTGACAGGAATGTGAGAACACAGCGTCAAGAAGGAAGCGGTCGGCTTACAGAAACTACAGAACATGAGGACCGATCAATCATCAGAGTGGCACTCACAGCCCCAGATTCATCATTATCATCGATGGTACGTGCAACTGGTGCTTCGGTGACCGCAAAGACCATTCATAGGCGGCTCAGAGAAAAAAGTCTGAGTTCACGACGCCTCTTGCGCCGACTACCATTGACCTATTTACACCGACAATCCCGGCTGCAGTGGTGTCGGGCACATTCGAAATGCAATGTCAGTGACTGGAGTAGAACTGTCTTCAGTGATGAGTCCCTCTTCGAATTGAGCCCCGATGACCAGCGAATACCTGTCTGGAGACGCCCCGGATAGCGGTGGGATACCAACCTGATTGTATTCCGCCATACGGGCCGACAACCAGGAGTGATAGTCTGGGGTGCTATTTCATTTCATAGCAGGGCCCCTTTAATTGTCATCCGCGTATCTCGCGCGCGGTAGAGCGCATGCATTGCATGCGTTCTCGCAAGCGTATCCAACCCTAGTGGATTTTCGTGCGTAATTCCAATCGCTTTTCTATTCTGCAAGGTAGTTTCAAGCCAGTGTTCAGAATGTCGCAGTCTTCGGAAGAAATTTTAAATTTTATTGATGATTACACCAATTTATCAGCGTTGTGGGACGTGAACTAACCCGCGTACACAAAATTATTAATACATTTAATGCGCTCAAAATAATTATTTAATAATATTATACAGGGTATTAAATTATTAATGTCTATAGTTTTCAAATTAAAACTAAATGTATTTTTAAACAAAGCAAATTGAAAACTTGTACTGTATCATATAAATTTTCTCTTTGAAATACAGGGAGAAAACTTCAAAAATACGCATCAGCTAATTTGTTATTATAAAAATATTGAATAAAAAATTCCCCATAGCTTATCATAGGAATTAAAGACCCATTTTGGAAAAAAATAGATATTTTTGTATTATAAACGCATGTTACATCCTGAATTCGCGTTTTGCGTGAATTTTTCCCCCCATGTCATGCACTGCTTGCATCCAAATGCGTAAGATCTTGCACATATCACTTTCATTTGAAGCTAAATATCATCAACACATTTTAAATGTAGGCATTTTTTAGTCGATCATGAATTTCTCGTCTTGTTCTTCTTTTAACTCTTCGTTAAAGAAAATGATCGATTTTAATTAATAACAAAATATACTTCTTAATTTCTTACATATGTAGGAATTTTATTTTATTACATATGAAAATTCAAAAGTAATCCTTCATGGCCCGCTTTGCTCAGAAAAGAAGTAAATGTCTCGGTTTAATTCTTTACTTTATATTAAAGAGATTACTATATATATGACGATCCTAATACTCGTACTCCCTCTGAACTTGTTCCCATAATAATTACTCTAAATCTATGCAGTCAATGAACGTATGCCTGTGGTAATTACATACAATTAAAATGCATCTAAATACTTTATTTCAAATACTATTAATTGACCCGATTCAATGCAAGCCAAGTTTCCATCTCTCTTTCTCGTGACACGCGACCGTACAATCCGAATTCTGAAAACTCTCTGGGCACAAAACTTATCGCGCATGCTCTGTGACGCTCATGGAATGTTCCAGCGGCTGGAGCTAGACTCAGCCTGAAAGGAATAAAATGAAATTTGGAAGCAGTCGGGTCGAATCGTTTATTAGAGGGACAAAAAACGTCCGTCCATAGCAGAAGGCAGCTCGAAAGCGGATAATCACCTTTCAACCTTACGCGCGAGAGGCGAGGTACATGTGCCTGTTGTTTTTGTAGGGTCAGCAGAATATTGGGGCTGGCGATGCGAACCCACGTCTTTCTCCAGACGTATACACATGTAGAAATGCAACGCTTGCGATTAATGGGAAGTTCTGTTGCTATGGGTTTTAAAGCGATAAATTGAGATTACTGCGGATTGGATTTACGAAAGGGAATTTAAATGCTATATTGGAGATCATAATATTTAATTTATCACACACACACACACACACACACACACACTGATGTGTGTATTATAAAAATTGAATAAAAAATGGATCTTTAATTCCTATGATACTGATGTGTGTATTATAAAAATTGAATATAAAAATGGATCTTTAATTCCTATTATAATTCCTATGTATTTATTTTTTCATTATTTTTCGTTTTAAAAATGTTTGAATGTATCTTTGATTTTAACTACATTGGTAACTCTTGTACGCACATTTGTAATAATTTCTAATATTATCTTTGTCTTTGATTGAAACTGGAACTCGTCTAATGGGTAAAAACAGTTGAGTCTCTCTGGATGAGAAACTAGATATTATTTGAACTTAGAGAGGCAAGTGGTACAGTCATATACACGCAGCGGAAATTTAAAACAGCAAAAATTAGGTAGCATACATGTATAAATACGCAAAAAATTAATTTAAAATGGCCGACCCAAAAATTTTATATTATATGTCACGAAGTTTTGGCCTACTTAAATGTACAATACTAATTTACTTACCCAGATTTAATTTTTAAATCTGCTAAATTAATTATTACGACCTGAACAGAATTTTTTAAGTGGGAATAATACTAAACTTTAAACTCAACATGAAATCTATCATTACACTACTGACAGCGGTAAACGTCAATAAATAATATTTATATTTCTACTTTCTGAAAACAAAATCACTTAATCAAAGAAAACAACTATCATTAAAACCATCTGCTTTCTCAAAAAGGATTAAAAGAAATAAAACAAATTATACCATTTTCTTTCGACGGATATATTCCAATATTTATGTTATATTTTTCAAGCTAATAATTTTAGATTGTATCTGAAATTTAGAGTAAGAAATTTTACCATTTCCAATAGTTAAGATCTTTTCATTACAATTTGATTGTATAATCAAGTGATTTAAAAAAAAATCAAGAAACTGAAGACTAACTTCTAATTAGTAATTCTTTTATATCGGAAACGAACAATATAAATTTTCCATATTATCAAATTTTAGTTTAAAATGTTTAGATCATATGTTTAGAAAAAGATGACAAAATACACTCTGTCACAAAAAATATATGCACCCAGAAGGAAACGAGCTACTATCACGAAACTTAACATGTATGTAGTGTATGAGAGGATAAGCAAATGATTACAAATTCAGAATAACAGACCGTTTTCTTAAGAGTATATGGTATGAAAAAGGTTACAAATCAATAAGTAGTAAATCCACCTCTGGCAGCTATACAAGCCGAAACACAGCGTGGCATCGAATCAATGTGGTCACTTATGACCTCCTGGGAAGATCATGCCATAATCTTTGCAACTGGGCAGTTAAATTCACCAGTATTCCGGGACGGCTGCAGTTGCCTTCCAAGCACGTCCCAGATGTGCTCTATTGGCGAGAGGTCTGGTGACCTGGCAGGCCATGGGAGTACGCCATATCCTTGAAGACATTGTTGGGAGAGTCGCGCAGTATGTCGACGAGCGTTGTCTTGCTGAAAAATGTAATCTGGGTGACTTGATAGCATAGGCAGTACAACTGGCGTTAAAATCTCTTTCACGTAACTGCGTGCCGTCACAGTGCGTTGAAGGACGACTAGAGGTGATCGTGTGTCCCAACAAATTTCTCCCCACACTGTCACACCGTGTAATCGCCGTATGCCTCTCGACAACAAATGCCGGATCGGACCGGTGGCCTGGCCCCCTCCACACGAGTATGCGCTGGTCATCAGTATTGAGACTGAATCGGGATTCATCGCTGAAGATCACACGCCTCCAGTCGGTCACACTCCAGCTTGCCCAAGGTTAACAAAAATTCAGTCTACACTGCCTATGATGTGGGATCAGTGGTAGGCGTCTTAATGGACGTCGGCTCCTTATACCTGTGTCGGCCAATCGTCTCTTAATGGTTTCCCTTGATACCATCGGATGTCTGGAAGGTGGTAAATGGCGTTGAACCGATTCTATCGACGTTGTTGGTGCGGACGTGGCCGCTCTTATGATTGCGCGATCTTCACGCGCATTTGTGTTCCTGGGATGCCCTGACCCTCCGTGACGGTATACTATCCCTTCCGTGATCCATTGTTACCAACACCGAGCTACTACCATATCGCTCCCACCGAGGTGGCGCCGATACTCCTGTTCGACCTACCTGCTTCTCTGAGGCCTAATATACGCACCCTCTTCAAGTCCGACAATTGTTCGTACTGACACCGTTTACGTCTCAGAGGCATCACTAGTCACAATACTGTCCATCCAAGTCGACAGATTTGTTTGAATAACCCTATGGCACGAGGAATTTTGCTTTAAACTCTCCCAGCTGCGCAACTAATATGCACATAGCGCGCCTATCCTTGTCTCATTGGGGTCAAAATTTTAATAATTTTCATATCTTTTTCCAGACTACATTCCTGCCAAGTTTCGTGATAGTAGCTCGGTTTCTTCTGGTTGCATATATTTTTTTATGACAGAGTGTATAATAATATCATTTGAAAGTATTTCAAATGTACACAGGGTAATAGGAATTTCCTGTAATGTTTAATTTTAGTATATCCATTCCAATAATTTAAAAATTCATGCCAAGAAACTTGAATATGCTATGAGATTTGAATGAACAATGCTCCTGGATTATTTTTTGAACCCCAAATTGAATTTACATATGTATTATGGGAATTCTTAATGACTATCTATTTATACTTGAAAATGAATTCGGATGAAGAAAAACTTTTTTAAGAACTGCTTTTACTGCAAATATGAATTAAATCTGTAGAATTTTATGTGCTATGTAGCCATTCATTTAGTTCCGACGCAATCTATTAAAAGAGAGTGTACATCATGTAAGTTGGTGGTTCCCTACCAGCGGTACGTAGCTGCAAATAGTTGGTTTAATCTTTTGGATTTTTTTAATTTACCTTCCATGTCTGGATAAACTTTGCTGTTTTCAATTTCCGGACGAAGAATGGCTCCGTATGCCATTAGTCCCTGAGCTCTCCAATATTTTTGTACAACAACTTTGTTTTTGTTTCTTATGCCCCCTGGTTGGAATGTAATTCCAGATCAGGTCCAAATAGGCTTCGGGCTGAAGTGGGCGGCTCCGGTTTTAAAAGGACCACAATGGTCGGAGTCCATCTTCGGTGTCCGTCTTAGCTAGTTGCCACCTCAATTTAGACCGAGCAACCCCAGGGACGATATCTGGGGGATCGTACCCTCTCCCACCCTCTCTGACCTTCATAGATGAGCTCTTCGGTCTACGGATTTAGCATGCCCACGTCCGGCCTAGATACGGAGGTATTCAATTGCGCTCGCCTTGATTCGTTCCGAGCACCCTCAGCACCGAAAGCCAGCACGTTACTAAAAGGCCACCTCAAGACCACAACAACTCTAAAACTATTAAGCGTCCAAGCTTTTTTTCCGTCATAGGCTGTCTGGAATAGCATATATACATTTAAGGTATACTTTATCAAGCTTCCAGACCCTTAGTAGATCTAAATCTGACACAGCTTTGACGTTGTACTTGGTTTTACTGTATGATGTACGTATAAATAAGTTGACATTTGTCTGTTAGAAGCTTTACAACTATTTTGTAACGTCATTCCTATTCTCTTGATCTGCTACTGGAGTATACAATTACGTTATCATATTTCTTAGAATGGATTGAATTAAAGATGCAGTATGATAAAACAACCTGAATTTGCTTGAAAGCCATTCCATTGTGGATCCGTGGACGGTCACGTGATGGTTTTTGCGGCGACTCGATAATCGCTATTGGATTGGCGGTGCTGGGTCGTCACTCTGAAAGGGAAATGTCCAGCATATTTCACTGACCTTCATAGGTGCCATGGTTTATCTCTGGAATAAGTTTCATCCCTGAAATATCTTTGAAATTCTCGATTTTTTAAAAAATGTGTGCGACCTTATTTTAAGGTTTCGATAGGCCGTAAACAGGTTTGAGCCAATCTGGCAGCAATAGAGATAAAACAATATTCTGGGAACTGTTTAATGATATTCATTTTATCGCGAGTGCATTTTTAGTTTCGTATAATGTGTCATATAATTTGGATGCGCTTTATCGTTAAAAGGTTGAAGAGAATTAACTGCTGAGAATAAAACTGCTTGCATCAAATTTCGAGCTATGCTTCGAATTACTGTACCCATTCCCACAATAATACATTGAGCTGTACTTGTTATTTTGGAATGTTGAATATAAATGGCATTTTTCTTTATCATATTATTCAAATTTTAGGATTCGAAGTTCAAACATAAACTTTCTGATAAGCTTTTTAAAACTGGCCAAAGAACTTTTCCATGTAATGGCAGAAAAAATGTGGCAATTAATATTTCCGCTTTCCCAAATTCAATAAATCATTATCAATTCTGCGTTTAAGTGTGATAGACGTAACTTATAAATGGATAATTTCACTATATCAGATCTATTAAAATCGGGAAAATGTAAGATAACTTATAGTTCATATATCTCTAGAGTATATATATATATATAGATATAGATATATGTATATATATACAACCTTTGTCCGGAAAGTTCGATGAATGTGTCTATAGTTACAATGGATTGTTGTCTTACATGGAACAACTGTTATTGTCCTTCGAAGTAATCCCCGTAGATGGTTACGCACATCTGGGAACGGCTGTACAAGTATTGGAAATTCCTGCCGTAGTCGTCTTTAGGCATGCCCTTCAGCTGGGTCGTAACATTACGTTGGATATCCGAAATGTCTGAAAACCTGTGGCCCTTCGGGGCTCATTTCAATTTGGGTAACAAGAAAAAGTCCTGGGGAGACAAGTCTGGGCAGTAGTGTGGGTGATTCAGGGACACAACTCGCCGATTGGCCAGGAACTTTGCACTAAAACGGCAGTATGTGTCCGGGCATTTGTCATGAAACAGGGTCCAGGTGCCTTGCTTGACGCACTGGGGGAATACCCCATTGATCCGTTGCAGCAGACGTTTCAGCATATCCACGTATTTAGAGGCATTTAACGTGGTGTCCTCAGGGAGGAATTCTTTATGGATGAGACCCTCAGAGTCGAAGAACATCACGAGCGTTGTCTTGTTGCGGGATTTCTCATTACGCACCTTCTTGCTTTTGGGCTGCCCTGGACCCCTCCACTCCTCTGACGCTTGCCGCTGGGGTCGTACTTCAGGCATCAGTTCTTGACACCCGTGATAATGGTTTTAAGGAAATTTGGCTTTCCATCCGCCATATCGATGAAATCTCCAGAGGCGTCAAACCGAATTTCCATTCATTCCGGCTTCCAAGTGTGGGGCACAAGTCGGGGGCAAAGCTTGCGTTTACCCAAATCCTGGGCCAGTATAAGGTGGGCCATCTCACGACTAATTCCCACTTCCTCCGCTATCCTTCGCACTGTCACACGACGATCCTTGGCCAACAATTCCTTCACCTTGTACGTTGTCCGGGGTGCGTGAAGTTGTAGGCCGACCAATTCGGGGGATTCTTCAATGGTGTCCCGCTCTTCTGGGAAGCGTTTAAACCACTCATACACACACTTTAAGGTGACAGCACGTTCTTCGTAAACTTTTAGCAGCATTTCATGAGTCTCTTTCGCTGATTTTCCAAGTTTTAAACAGAACAGCACATTCGTTCGCTGATCCATTCTGAATTTCGACCGAGCGCACAGCACCTTTACTCTAAAAGGAACTATTTCCACACGATAAGCTAACACGATAAGCTAACCGCCGATCAGGGACTGGTTCAGACCAGTCTTCACCTGTCCGGAAAGGTATGCACCGGTTGCAAACTCTTCCGACATTGAGCACATCTTTCACCGAATTTTCTGGACAAAGGTTGTATATATATATATATATATATATATATATATATATATATATATATATATGTGATAATAATGGCCCACCATTATATAAAGCGTATTTAAAATTACCCTGTTAATAAAGAACGACCCCTTTTTCCAAAATTGGAACGTAAAAGTAAAATAAGATAAATTATATTATCCCTGCAGATCATTATACAGGCATGTGAAGTAGCTGAACTCAATAACATCCCCAGAGATGAGTGTTAGACGTTATGAGATTCCGAATGTCAGTATAGTGTCAAAAATCTTGAAGAGCCCTCGAATCACTCTAAATTTATATGTTCTGTAACGTCAAAAACCATTTTGCAAGAATTTTATGGCCACTTATCCTACACTCAGGTCAAGAGGTCGCGGTTCTAGCAAGCGCGGCATCTAGCAGTAAAGTCCCCGATAAACTTAAGTGGACACGTGAACTCCACGAATCTAAAGTCGCCCAATTAAAATATTAAGAAGTTTTAGGCCCTCTGGCGTCAATAGCGCAAAGCACTTATTTACTATGTGCGTGAAAAGAAGATTTCTGTCTCTTGGGGTCTAACTCTCGTGGCTGTCGGACATGCGGTCCGCTTCTGTCTTATAAGGTAATCCGTGCCTCGTCAGGCCAAGTCATGTGGCCGCTGCAGCTAATGCCTTCTGATAAATAAAGCACGTCTTGGAATTTGTGTATTTCATCTATGGCTCCATGTGTGTTTCTATCCAAGTTGTGTGCAGCGCTTTACGGTATGATCAACACTTCGTCCAACTGCATCACTCCCTCTATGCCTCTCCTCCGCTAAGTGCTATGCCTCTCCTCCGCGGCGTGAAGTACGGGGCATGACATATATATATATATATATATATATATATATATATATATATACACTGAAGTGCCTCTGAATTAGGGATACCTACCTAGTAACAAGTTCGGCCTTCTCTGGTCTTGATAACGGCTGCCACACGACGAGGCATAGATTCAACAAGTTTCTGGAAACGTTCCACGGGAATGGCTTGCCAAATATTGGCTAAAGCTGTCCATAATTCAGTAAGGTTCTTTGGTGCTGTGTGATGGCCTTTCACGCCTTCTTCCAAAACAACCCAAAGATGCTCAATAGGATTTAAGTCTGGGCTTCTAGGTGGCCAATTCATGACAGAGAAGTCAGAGGAATGCTCATCCAACCAGCCAGTAGCCAACCGGGACGTGTGAGAGGTACAGTTGTCTTGCTGGAAAACTCCATTACCGTGAGGATAACAGAACAGCATAAACGGATGGAGGTGATCACCTAGCAACTCAACGTACCGAATTGCATTGAGGGAGGTTGGTACACGCACCAAAGATCCCAAACTGTGCCACGAAAAAACACCCCAGACCATGATTGAGCCACCATGCCCTTGTACAGTTCCAGCTAGGCATGCAGGATCCATGGCTTCATTAGCCTGACGCCATATTCTCAGCCTCCCATCGGCGTTAAGTAGTTGGAATCGAGACTCATCAATCCATGCTACTCGTTTCCAGTCCTCTACACTCCAGTCTCTGTGCTCTCTTGCCCAGGCAAGACGTGCAGCCCGATGGCGAGTATAGAGCAATGGTACTCTCGTAGGTCGACGGCTCCCGAAACCCATACGGTGAAGCGAGCGTTGCAGAGTTCGTTTACTGACTGTACGACTGGCACCGTCATTAAACTGGGTGGTAATTTGAGCTAATGTTTGGCTTCGCTGGCTACGTACAATACGCCTGAGCCGTCTCTCACCACGCACTGTCAAGGCTAATTGCCCTTTGCAGTTTGCCCGATCGCTAGTTTTTTTCCACCATCCATGTATTCTTGGTATACTCTTGACACTGTCGACCTTGAAAATCCTAACTGTCTGGCGATTTCGGAAATTGAATGGCCCATGCGTCGCGCACCTACGATTTGTCCGCGATCGAAGGCATCTAAATCAGGCAGTTTACCCATACGGGCAATTCCAACATCTAATTTAGAACAACCACAGTACGCGCTATATATGCAGTTACCACAGTGCCCTCACTTGCGCATACATGATGCGCAGCGCTACACAATTAGCATAGGCTTTGCTATCCCTAATTCAGTGGCACTTCAGTGTATATATATATATATATATATATATATATATATATATATATATAGCGATAATGCCCCACCATTATTATTTGTTGCGTATTCCAAATTCTCGTTTCAATATTCTTCTTTCAAAAAAGCACAGTCCCTATTCCAAATTGCGACCTAGAAGTAAATAGATTAACTAAATATCTTATCCCTTAATGCACGCGCTGAAAGGCCTGCGAATATGATTCAGGATACTTCAGAAGCCACGCGTCTTTGCATCGCATGTTTGGAATGATGAGTTATGGCTCACGTGGTCAAGTCGGATATTCAATTCTAACTAATTAAAATAAGTTTAAACGCCTAGCACTCCATAGTATAAAAACGTTGAGCAGTGTCTTTGACCCTTCCTTTCCTTGATCTCTTGCTCTTTTGGCTCTTGATCTCTCGTTCTTCTGTTCCTTGTCCGCATACTGCTTGCAACTGTATTATGATGTAACCGTATTCGATACTCACGCCCCGCAGCTACAGTGGCTAGTTTGTTTTCGTCCTTTCGTCAAGCTACCGGTGTGAAAATAATGGCTGAAATGTCGTGCATTACGTCTTTAATCTGTCTTACAATTAAAATCTGTCGCAGCTGACCAGCACCGATTGTACTTGTCGCAGCTGACCAGCACCCATTGTACCTGTCACAGGGGAGGGTAAACTGGGAAGAAAAGGGGTTGCACAAATTAATTCTCCGCTGCTGACACTGCTGCGCCGCTAACCCGCCCCTTTTGTACGTGTAGCAGGTGAGGGTGAACTCGGAAGAAAGGGGCAAATGTCTGGTTGTAAAACGTGTCATCTAGGCTGAATAGGAATTCGCCACAGTTCGCCTGACCACCCAAAGACCGGGAACTTGCAAGAATCACAGCTTGCGGTTCAGCAAATCAAAAGTCTCAAAATGATATCACCAGAAGATCCGATGAGAGACGAGTTCTCTGGACGAAGTGAAAAAGTCCAAAATTAGACGAGAGAACTAAATGCAGTTAGTTAGCGATCTGCTGAGAACTACTCCGACCGTCCCTGGCTCGAGATAGCTATAACGCGGACTTGTGATGTCAGCGGTCTTAATCTCAAGACGAGATTTTTCGGCTTCAGTTAGGAAGCTTGGTTTTTATTTTTTGGAAGGTATCTTAAGACGAGATATCTGTCACGACCGCCCTGGTTATAGAGACTTACCTCGCAGTCATCCGCTCTGCCGATAAAGTAATCGATGGCCCTGCCGGACTCGATATTGATGTGACAAGTGAGCTAACTCCTCTGACAGCACATCCTAAAGTACTCAGAGACTATCTAACTCTTCATTGATCTTGTAACCTATTTACGGTGCCTCACTCATCAATTTTTCTTCAACTATTTTTTTAATAAAGTAAGTCTTTTAATTTACTTGGCTGTAACATTAGTTGAGTCGATCCCTACCTCGATCAATACGTCACAATATCCAGTGTGCTTGTATTCTCTGCTCTGGTATTGACTACAACATTTTTTGTGAGAGTGTGTGTACCATTTCCTACAGTACGTGACGTGAATGACATCAGAAGTTTAGTCGACAGGAAGAGTGTTCCTTTGCTGGTAATCCAATGAAAATTTGCATAGTAATCCCGTATGCTTCAAAGTTTAGTGTCTCCGAGTTGCAATGTTCAGTGTCTCCGCGTCTCCGTCGGATGTTGTGTTCACGATTCATGCCATGTGTGTTTCAATCAGTGCCTCCGCTTGTGCTTCAGCAAAAATTTGTGGATTCCGTTGCATGATATTGAAGTACTACAGTAAGGTTTTGAATCCTCATCAATATATTATGTTGAAGGTTAGTTAAGTTCTAAGAATATTAATTAGCATAAGAGAGTTTCTGGTGTAAACAGTAGAAATTCAAGGTGCAGTTGTCTATTTCTAGTAACGGGGCATCCTTCTAATCAACAACAAGGGTTCTATAGGGCCACGGTTGCGGTTTAACAACCCTCTGCTAATGAGTGGATTGTGCACTCCAGGAAATTTTCAAAATAAATAAATAGCGAAAAAAAGGTGTTATTAAGAAATGTGTTTTAAAATATTGAAGAAAAATAAGAATACGAAGATGACATAACAGTAGGATTCATACCAACGTGCTAGTATCTACAGGAAAAAATAATGGTTAATTGGAGTTAGAGTTTCCATAAGAAATTAAAGATGATAAGTACTGAGGGGTTTATTTGTTTTATTTTATAGAATAGTATTTTTGTGCATCTTATATTGTTTTGGATATTGAATAGTGAACAAAAAAATTAAAGTATTGCAATTAATAGGGAATATTGAAGTTGAATTTGTATATGGAGATTGTTATTCTGTAAACCACGTACTCATGTACTCGTGTAAACCATGCATCATGTACCTATGTAAACCACGTACCATGTACCCGTGTGTTAGAATACCTCAAAAATTGTTACAAAATTGAAACTAAAATATTGTACCAACTGAATTAGATCATATTCCTCTGACCTCGAGAAAAAGATTGAGAATTTTCAGATTGTCAATAGGGAGAATTATGAGATTAATTCTTTGTTGCATATCTACTTACATATATTTTCTAAGGACAAATCTGAGATAGGTTTAATTAGGATAGAACACCAGCGTAATACATTAACGTCGGAGCCTCATATTTCCTTAAGACCTTATCATACTTCTCCAAGGAAAAGATAAGGGTTAAGATGTTACAAACTAAATGTTCAATGTTGATATTCCAAGACTTTAAAATGAAATATTGTTATGTTTACCTCTTTTTTGTTATATTCTGTGCATTGAGTTTACGTAATGCAGTTTTCCATTAATATTTTTTTATTGTGTTTTTAAAATATTGTTCCAAGGACAGTTTTGCGGACATAGAAGATAACATTACGAAAAAATTACACCCTTAATTTGTAAACGTATTTTCTAAATTTCGTAAGCTGTTCTCGCCTGAAGCCAAGACTTGCCCGGTTTCCTTCTGCAAGTCTTTTCCTTAAGGATGGATATTTTAACGATAACGTCCCACCATTAGTATTCGTCGTGTATTCTAAATTCTCCTTTCAATATTCTCCTTTCAATAAAGCACAGTCCCTATTCCAAATAGCGAACTAAAAGTAAATAGATTGGCTAACTAGTTTGTCCCTTAATGCACCCGCTGAAAGATGCGATTAGGATTCAGGATGATTCAGAAACTACGCGTTTTTGCATCGCATGTTCGGTATCGTGAGTTATGTCTCACGTGGTCAAGTCGTATGTTCCATTCTAACCAATTAAAATAATTTTAAACATGTATCAGCCCCATAGTATAAAAACGTTGAGCAGCGATTTTCGGCCCTTCCCTGCCTTGTTCTCTTGCTCTTTTG
The DNA here is from genome assembly GCA_907164885.2 of Dolomedes plantarius. NCBI lineage: Eukaryota > Metazoa > Arthropoda > Arachnida > Araneae > Dolomedidae > Dolomedes > Dolomedes plantarius. The sequence continues at coordinate 136,885,780 of OU015501.1, forward strand.
GCTCGCGCTCTCTCATTCTTTTGTTCCTCGTTCGCATACAGCTTCCAACTATGAATATTATGATGTAAGCGTATCGATACCCAAGCCGCGGCAGGTCCGGTGGCTAGTTTGTTTGCGTCCTTCTGTCAAGCTACCTGTGTGGAATAATGGCTGATATGTCCTGCATCATGTATTCGTCGTGTTGAATAAATCAGTTCTATGGATATCAAGTGTGTTTGTGTTCTCTGCTCTGGTCTCGACTACATTTTTTGTGAGAGTGTGTGTACCATATCCTCTACTGTGAGATGTAAATGTCATCTTCACACACACATTCACAAACAACACAACACACAGACACACACACACATATATATGTATATATATATATATATATATGTGTGTGTGTGTGTGTGTATCAAGGCTGTTGTGTACGCTGGAGAAGTATACATCAAAGATGCTCGAGATGCATATCTTTGTACTAGTAACCACTAAACAACCACTCGTGGTCGTGTTTCATGCTTTTTTACAACTTATAGTTGTTTAATTATAATGAAAATCTGGTCTCCTATATCATTTAAAAAATCTTTTTAATCTATGTAAGGGATTTATTTTAACATTTTAGCACTCCTCTATATAATCTGCTGTATTTGATGAAAAAATAAAACCTACTTTTACTGAATTTTTCCTTTTTTTTATTACTTACAGGTTCCTGTGAATAATAACTGCGTAAAACTTGTTCAGTACCACAGTAAAATTAAAAAGTGGTGGCTTCCTGTTTCGAACTAATCAACAGTTCATCAACAGGCCGAGGAGCATTTGTGTGGATCGTCCATTGTGACAATCACTCCAATGCTCCTCGGCCTGATTGATGAACAATCAATTAGTCTGAATCATGTAGCCACCGTTTTTTACCATGTTTTTATTAAGTTGCTTTCTTTTTTGTGTGTGTGTTTGTGTGTTTGTCTGGTACAAATCTTGCAATCGATTTTTAACTAACTTCCCGACTAGCTAGACATTTGAAACTTTTAGAATAGCTCAGAACACGATGACAAAGCATTATTTTAATACTTTTAGCCATCTTTAATCAGAATTGAACCTATTAACGTAATATCGAAATTATTCGGGTAATGTGTTTATATATGTTATTCAATAAATAAATGTTTGAAAATTTCTTATAATTGCTCTCTTTAAGACGCATTTCATCATTTTCTTTCAAGTTGATGGGATAATTCATCAAAAAAATTTTAAAAAAGTATTTATTAATACATAGAATTGTCAAGTTTATATGATTCAACAGAAAATTTAAAAACATGGTATATAAAAAGTCTTTTTATCTTGTAATTATTAAGTTTGTTGTGGCTTTTAAGAACTGCTCTTAAAGTTCTCTATTTTTATTGCTGGTATTTAAAGAACATGCTTTGAAAGAACTCATTTTCATTTGTTATGTTTTAGTAATTATAAGGCATGTTAGTTTTAATGATTGCAATGACATAAAATTTATCCTGCGTTCGTATGTTTTTTAAAAGAATAGTTCTCAGGTTTTTTTCTAGGTGGTACTAATTCTTAGTAATCTAATCAAAGATTTCCTAAACAAATTATTGGCATTTATTTCACCTTTTCTTGAAAGACTGAATTTTCATCTTTGGACTCGATTTTATGTTTTCGCTACAAATATTCTTGAGCAGTGGAATAACTGTCACCATAAGCAGCGCGTCTCTTCTCTTGTGCTCCAGATTGTCACTTTTTTCTATCAGTTTCACATAAAGTACGATCGCTTACCTTTGTTTGATTGCCCCCAGGCAGCCGAGTGGTCAGTGCGTTGGAATTCGGACTGAGGTAGCTTAGTTCGACTCCTGATAAGCGCCACGGAAGGCCTTCGTGTCTACGCCGGGTAAGGGCATGTTAAATCCGTAGGACATAAAGTTCTTCCATGTTGCAACTGAATGAGGGAGGGTACGAACCAACCAGATGTTTTCCCTGGAAAGTGTTCAATTGAAACTGAGGTACCACTAGGGAGTAATGTCGACTAACCAGCATGATGCTTCCAGATATTAACAAGTCCCTAATTACTGTAGTTAATAGTGCAAATATCTCCGGACAAAAGTATCCGCATTTGAAAGAAAAAAATCACCCACTGTTTGATTGCTAGTGGCAACTGAATCACTTGCATGGTTATCGTGTCAAGCCTTTTACACTCATTTCTTCAAGTCCCCCTTTTCTGAGAACTCAAAATGCGATAATTTCTTCCCTCCTCCTCCTCCCGTCTGGTAGGTAATACAATATTTTCCCAGTATTTCCTTTTGGACCCCAGTGAATTCTTTCTCATAACTTATTAGACTCACCTCGTAAAGTTACAACTCAATGTTTGTATTTCTGACAGTGCATATTGTTTTCTTATTATGTAACATAAGTACCTCATTGTCTCACTAAACCTCATTGTCTCCCTGCCTAGAAGACACTCTTCTTTGCATATTTCTCATACTAAATTTTACCAAAAATGATATTTTATTTAACCTGATCTGCTTGATTTATTCAAATAAACTTTAATTTGACACATTTTTCAATTTAATGAGAAATGTATAAAATGGAGAATTTCTTAAATTTGCACTACTTTACTTTTGATTTGTTGGAATGAATAATATTCTTAATACAATAAATATATATAGAGAAATAATGCCTGTGCTATTAGGCTATGATACTTTTCAAAAGAAACTTTTATATCCGTTGGAGATACTAGATCGATATTTTCATATTATCTTCTTTACAAGTGCATTTTCAATTCTGATATGCTACACGATATATCTTCTTTCGAGTTTTTTCAATTTTATTAGATATACCATTCGTATAATTTGTATCGTTATGTGAATTTAAAAAAAATTCTATGAAATAACTAAAATTAGTTTTTTCTCTTCTTAGGGAAGAAACATTATTAAATTGCTTCGCTTTTCGGATTTATGGAATTGAAAATGTGTTTTTTATCAGTTTACTATTATCACATTACATGATCTTAAAGTGCTTTGTTTTATGTTTACATACTAAACTGATCTTTTTAAAAATTATTTCTGTAAGTAGCTGTAAGCTGCTATACATTCTTATTTTTGACATTTACTTTGTTCATTAAAAGAGCTTATAACTAGGTATGTTCACTTCATTAAAAGCAATCTTGTCACATTTCTGCCAACCGCTGTATATATTTATATAAAATTATAGTAATATCTAAATATAATGGTGTTAGAAATCAGGAAACATTTTCATGCCAATAAAAAAAGAAGAAAAAAAAAAGATTTGAATTTCTGATGTCCACCAGTCTTGAAATTTGTAGTATATTTATTCCTAATTTCTTGTTTTTTGTGACGATGAAAGAAATTTCACTAATAGAGAGAAAATATGTAGCTGGAATTTCATTTTTATGACTTTGAGCATTAATGCTAGAATATAAATTGAATAATGTTTTGATAATTGAATATATTTTTTACATAATTTTTTGATTTCTCTATAGAACACTTAGACCGTGTTTCACTTTATACGTTTTATTAGGGCTAGAATGTTGTAAGCAATACACTTTGAGAAATACATATATGTTATATGGAATTCTTTGTATGATATGAGAAATTCATTTAATACGAGAGGTAGAACTATAAAAATGTTATTTGTAATAACAGGTAATTTTAAATTACGTTGCTCACTGCCCTAAATAGAAATGTACAACAATGAAAACAGTGTTTAAATGAGAAACAGATCTCAAAAAGAACCTTATATTGTTGTTAACTTAATATCGTTAAACGGAATAACTTAAAAGATATGAAGTTACACGAAAATCTGGAATTTTATAAAGGTTTCTTTCTTAAAGAAGAATCACTACAAATATTATTAAATGTTGTCTTAATGTTTATAATTGTTGATAATGTGGGATATTTATTAATCTACTTTAAGAAAAATGAAAAAACATAACAATTAGTAACATAAAGAAATAAAGCACTTTTGATGTTTCATAAAGAGTTTTTTTCATTTTTATGCTATGCGATGTTTTATTTTTATGTTATTTTAAAAGGGTGTTTTAGTTTTCTTGGTTAGTTTCCGAAATGATTGAGAATAAGAGGAAAGTTTTATATTTTTCATAATTTCATAAGAGTTATTCTTTTCTGTTAAGGAATATATTAAATTATGTTATAATAATGGAAATTGCATGTAATGGTGCAGTCTTAGTTCTTAGTAGCACATTCTTACTTTTATTTGGTTTATATTTTTATTCATATCATAGTGATGTATTTGCTTTTTCAATTTCCCTATATATATTGAAGGACAGAAATTGCGAACAAAAGCAGTTTCTTTATTTAAAATTTGTGTTAAGTGTTGCAGTATATTTCCTGAGTATGAATGTAACACTGAAAAATATTTACTCTGATCCTGAAACTTAACAATATCCTTTTAAATGCAATAAAATATATAATGCCATATAAATATAATTTTAATAATAAAACATAAAGTAAAATGTTACATAAATATTTCATGTACTATTATGCAACAATAGGATCACAATCTCAAACTATTCAATGACTTACGTATTTCAGTTGCACATGATTGAAAGCACTTGTTACAAGATTTTTCCTCTAAAAATAATCACATGTTAGGAACGTAAAATATTACAAGGCACTAATAACATGCTCATTTTTAAGTTTGCATTTCTTTCTAAAAATATCACCTTGTTTTACACACATGTGTCATTTGATAAATGACTCTTAGAAAACAAAAACAGAAAATACATTAAAATGTATATATAGGTATAAAATTCTGTAGTATAAAAGTAAAGAATTAATCATTTTATGATTTTTACTTTTTATCAGTTTTCAGGATATATCATGGAAAGAAAACTTATTCAAAAGTGTGCTGTATCAATTTATTGTTCTGCTTTCATTTTTCTCTAAATAAAATGTAATTATTAAAAGGATTTTTCTATCGACTTAAGTTTCTGTGGAATGTCTGGAGAAAAGCATATATCTCATACATTTATTTACTGTCGAACTGGTAAAAATTTAGCAATGATGTTTTATGAAATTAGCTGTGAAAGTAATTCAAAAGAAACTGGCAATAATGAATGATTTGTTAATGTGAGAATACCTCATAGAAATTTAACGAGCAAAATGATAGTACTATTTTTACGAATTGGAAAGCAATATTAGTAATTGCTATCCAAAGTATTAAAATATAAATTGAATTGTTTTTACTTTCCAATATGGGCTACGTAATTCAGAAAATTATTGAATTATCATCTCAGATTAATTTACATTGGAATTTTTGTCCTCCTTGTAAAAGACATTACGTTCATTGAAGCAACAATTTTGACGAATAGAAAATATTTTCTTATTGCTATGATTCTGTATTTATTTAACATAATTACACATGGTAAGAATAATAATTAGATTTTAAAAAGACTAAAAATTATATAACTGTATCGTTTTGCTCTTCAGGAAAAATATTAAAAAATATTTCTTGTAAATTGAAGGGCTTTGAAAAATACTTTGCATATTAATAAATATGTGTTTGTATATATATATATATATATATATATATATATATATATATATATATATATATATATATATATATATAATAACTATATGGAAAATAAAACTGATGGAATGTATTAGTTTCTTTATAAAACATAGTTACTGCATTTAAAGAACTATCTTTTATTCTAAAAAAAAATTACTTCTCAAAATAAATTCAAATTAAATCCCAGTTTTGAAGATAAAAAGAAATTTCTCTAAAACTTTGCTTGTTATTAAAAATTAGACTCTGTATTGTTTTAAAAGTGATAATCAAGCTGATATTAAAATGTATTAGCATTTGTTAATATCAGAAAGTTATTGTCTTAACTGCACACTATTGAAATACAACAGAACTTACACCTTTTTATTGAAGTGATTTCTTAATGCTAATATAGTAAATTCATAAGAAAATTGCAGGTTAGAGCATTGTAAATAATAAAATTCATCATGTATTCGAAAAAGCTAACATTTTAGATAGGAGAATTTGTAAAAGGATTCGAATGCATTATTTTATAAATATTTTTGTCACTTAATATAATAAGACTACAAGGCATACAAAATATATTTCTCTGTTTTTGCAAATTTCACAATATTGGAACTTCACGTGTAAAATTCAAAAATATATATATAAGAGTGCAAAAATGTGCTTCGAAATGTTTCTTAATGTTACTTATATAATAAGATAACACCAAAAGAAATCATTTGTATTTCCTTAATACATAGGTTAAAAGAGTATAAAAATTAACGTTCTAGCATGTACTTTTAGCAATATGAATTTAAATGGCAGAATCTCAGGCATAAAATTATCACAGATTTCAGATTCTGATGGAAAAGTATTAATAAATACGTTCACAGGTGTAAAGAGTTTCTATTAAAATCAGAAATTATTTTCATATACTAATATATTGTGAAGTTAAAATTCTAACCTATACAGAATACTGTACAATGAAAGTAGTTTTCTTCCACTTTGCGATTGAATTGATTTAGCACAAAGTCCGTGATATGTATACAAAGAGAGAAAAAAAGAAGAAAATATCAAGATTTGGCACAATATGGAATGCATTCAATTGGTGACAAAAAAAAGTTATATGTAAAAATAATACCGTTAATTCTTCTGGACGGAAATTGACGACCATCATGATATATGGGGAATGAGATGTAAACTTGATTTACTCTGCAATTCCTTCGTTGATTACTTTCAAAAATGATCTTAAATGCTGCCTCACAAATTTCCTATACTGGATCAGGGTACACATGCGGTGGATATTCCCATCAAAGTGTAGGATATGGATGCCACTATTATGAATAAACACTCGATGTTTACCAAATGCTTCGATGGCATATTTCATGATTCTAACAGATTCCACAGAAAGCTCATCGTAAATTTCTAAGGATTTACCGGTCAGTTGTTGAATACGATCCAGACTTGAAAATAGATACTTGAATATGTTATCACGCAGATCCCGTGTTGGAAACGTAACAACAATATCTTCACCATCATAGAACCATCCATGTACAATTTCGCAATCGACAATATCCGAAGGTGTTAGGTAAAGTCCTAGCACTGAGTTAAAAAATGCGATGAAATACAATTTGGCATTATCTTTGCTAATACGCGGAAAGTTTCGAATACGAAACTTTTTCCGGAGGATTTCCATTTTACGCTCCGATCTTTGAATACTTATTTCAGCAGGGGAAATGCAACTTTGCGAGGGATGGCAGTGAACAGACTCCTCTGTAATCATTTTTATATAGTAGTTAGGTAATACCTGGCTACTAGACGGGATTACTTTATCCTGACGACGAGCCATCACACCGTACCCTCTTCCGAACTGAACACCTCGGCGTCTTCACTCTTATCTGAAGTTCTACACCTACGCGCAATGACCCATGCGCATTGACCACGTGATTTGTAAGGAAGCGAGCTACACGCTATCCCAAAGGTTCTTCTCTCTGAAGAGATAAATTCTGTTCCTCCATAACATATTAACAGAGATCGCCTGAGACTGGCTGATCATTAAGGAAATCGGCAACACACAAGTATATCTCGATGACAGATTTTTTTACTTCAAGCTTGTGGGATAGACTAAAAAAGAATATGCTACTTTGTAAATGTAATATGTATAAGTATTATACAGCGTAATTCAACAGAATGTGTTTGTTTTGTCGAAAAATATGACACAGTATTATGAAAAAATAATTAATAATTAAAATAAAAATAATTAAAATAAAATAATTAATAAATAAAAATAATTAAAATAAAATAATTAATAAATAAAAATAATTAATATTAAAAAATTATTGATATTCTTTTACTTGAGACCTTACAAATCACGTTTAAAACTTCTCAACGACAGGATATTTTCATTTTGTATGTATTCATTTAAACTTATTTCGCTTTCTATATTTGCTGAATTATATAGTTAAGTGTTCTTTTATGCGTTTTATTGTATGTATATTACATTTTATACGGACATAACTCCACGGAAGTTTTTTCTTTAATATTTTACCATAATAGTTATTACAATGAGAAATATAATAATAATATGTTATGGTAAAGTTATATAAAGTAATATAAATGTTATGGTAAAGTTAAACTTTTCAGTCTATTTTATTTTAGTGTCACATCAGTTAGTTAACTCTTAAGTAGTATAATTTTAGGAAATTACCAATTGCAAATTCATAGTAAAATATTAGTCTCCAATTAAACATTAACCTCCTGAAGGGATGACCAATATAGTAGATGATAATTTAAATTTTTAGCAAGGTAATATGGCTTTGATTCATCGTTGGGTGGCCCGAAATACTGCTATAACATCCCACAAGTTATATTTGACTAGTCATAGACCAGGGGTGGGCATTCAGTCGATCGCAATCGACCGGTGGACCACCAAGACATTTTGGGGTGACCGCCTTTTCTAAGACCTAAGACACGCATACTAAAGAAAATATATTTATGGAACAACGACGCCAGCTAGACTGGAAATTTGGCTTTTCACAATCGATGAGACTGTGTTTACTTAAGCAAATGATTCGATGAATGTGTAGACGACACATGTACATTCATTGGAAGCGCACGATGACGCTTAAGCACATACGTCAGTTACAGATTCATCGGTTCACGTATGTTCACTGCTCGTTGTATTGAATACGTCCACACTCCACTGTCTAGCAGTCGCTCATAGATGTTCAAACATTGGACTTGACAATTTTGTGTTACTTGTGTTTTTGTAGTAAAAATAGTAATCTGTCATATTCTAAAAGAGGGGTACAATGTCGAAAACAAGTGTTAAGAAAAGAAACACATACAATTTTAATACAGAATGGGAAGAACAGTTTTTCTTTACAATGGTGAATGCAAAATGTGTGTGCTATATAAGTCATGCAAGTGTGACACTTCCAAAAAAAAGGAAAGGTTGAAAGGCATTTCAAAAGCATGCATGGAAGTTTTGATACATATTTTCCTTTAAAAAGCGAATTGCGTAAACAAAAGTTAAAAGAATTTAAATCGCAATTAATCGGACAACAATCATATTTTATTAAACCCAATACTATATCTAAGGCTGCAACAGTTGCATCTTTTCGTGTGAGTCAAGTGTTAGCTAAACATAAGAAACCTCTCGTAGGTGGAGAAATGATAAAAAAAAGCGTTTCTAGAAGCCAGCTATTCATTATTTGATTCCCTCAAGAACAAAAGGAAATTATTTCCGCAATTAAAGACGTACAACTTTCGTGTAAAACTGTTACGCTCAGTATAGAATTCATAAATTCTGATCTGACTGATCAGCTGACCGAAGATATTACTAACTGCATTTGCTTTTCCTTGCAGTTTGACCAATCTACGGACATGGTTGATATTTCTCAACTTTGCACATTTATAAGAATGGTTTTTAAGGATATGAGTGTAAAAGAAGAATTATTAACAATATCACCTCTAAAGAAGAAAACACGAGGTGAAGATGTTTACTGCGATTTCAAAAAATACACTGAAGTGCCACTGAATTAGGGATACCTAACTAGTAACGAGTTGGGCCTCCTCTAGCCTTGATAATGGCTGCCACACGACGAGGCATAGATTCAATAAGTTTATGGAACCGTTCCACGGGAATGGCTTGCCAAATATTGGCTAAAGCTGTCCATAATTCAGTAAGGTTCTTTGGTGCTGTGTGATGGCCTTTCACGCCTTCTTCCAAAACATCCCAAAGATGCTCAATAGGATTTAAGTCTGGGCTTCTAGGTGGCCAATTCATGACAGAGAAGTCAGAGGAATGCTCATCCAACCAGCCAGTAGCCAACCGGGACTTGTGAGAGGTACAGTTGTCTTGCTGGAAAACTCCATTACCGTGCGGATAACAGAACAGCATAAACGGATGGAGGTGATCACTCAGAAACTCTACGTACCGAATTGCATTGAGGGAGGTTGGTGCACGCACCAAAGATCCCAAACTGTGCCACGAAAAAACACCCCAGACCATGATTGAGCCACCATGCCCTTGTACAGTTCCAGTCAGGCATGCAGGATCCATGACTTCATGAGCCTGACGCCATATTCTCAGCCTCCCGTCGGCGTTAAGTAGTCGGAATCGAGACTCGTCACTCCATGCTACTCGTTTCCAGTCCTCTACACTCGGTCCTGTCGCCACTATACTGCGGAGACATCAATTCCTGTACTGGGAGTTTTTTGTTGAAAGCTGAAATAATGGCTATCCATAAAAAATGGAAATTTATATAGGAAAGCAGTCAAATGAAATAGCCCCTCTTTGTACTAGGGTTGTAAATAATCTTTTGGCAGTTGTTGGAAATATTCAAGTAGAAATATTTTTGATAACTTTTTTTACTACTAATGATTAGATGAAGGATCTTGCAAGTAGAAATATAAAAGCTATTGGAACTATCCGAGAACAATTAATTCAAAAATGTCCATTGATGCTCTCAAAGGAGTTTAAAAAACTAGAAAGAGGTTCATTTGATTACCAAGTGCTGGAGCTGTATTTTTTGCCGCTGGAATGACAATTCTGTGGTGAGAGTTTCTTTAAATTATTTCACTCAAATCCCAATGCAGTTAACTAAAAGATATTCACGTAAAGCTCCGAAGAAAGTGGAAACACAACAACAAAATTTAATACATAAATATAATACTGGAATGGGTGGAGTTGATCTGCTACATAGAATGTTAAGCAGCTACAGTCCCACGCTTCGCAATAAGAAATGATGGTGGAATTTATTTGTTAATGCATTAAATATGACTGTTGTTGTCTCGGGTTGGCTTTTACATTCAGCAAGTCATGAAAAATATACGAAGCTGACTCATCTGGAGTTTCACCAACAGGTTACAATCGCCCTTCTAAGAAATACACCAAGAAAGGATGGGTCTCAACCAAGAATCCAAAGTTCACCACCCTAAATCAGAGAGAAATAATGATGGCCGCTTCCTTGTACAAACAACACAAGGTAGATGAGAACAGTGCAAATTAAATGCAAGATTAGGTTACAATGAGTGTAAGAATAAATTGCATCCAACATGCTTTCCACTGTACCATGGAATAAAGGTATAAACATAATTTTTTGATATTTTGTTTAAGTAAAATAAATCGTTTTCATTTAAATTTACAAATTTTAAATATAATTCATATCTGCATTTAAATTTAAAAATAAATCTTTCATTCATTCTTACTACTTTGATTATTATTTAATCCACTCATAACTATATTCCATTTTTGAATCCAGTGTAAAAGTATCGTCAGAAGTGGCCAATGTTCCCAATTAGGAACACCATGAAAATTATATATAAATTTTTTTTCCCTATTTAAATGACTAATATCCCTTATCTATAGCAGTAGAAGGCAAAATATGCTAAAAATTAATTTAAAATATACCTGCATCTGAATTTTGCATGTAAAAGGCTAAATTTGGAGAAGGTTTGGAAGACGCTTATTCATAAATAGAGGACATAAGCAATTATTGTTAAGTTATTGATAAGAAACCGCGCTTCTTACGGTAGATCTTTCTTTTGAGACCCGTTACACTGTTTAACGCATATGCTAGGGTATAAATGTTATACATGAGTCAACTATTTGTGATACAAAGAGAGAACTCTGTATGGCTGTACTTTCATCATTCCATATATTGGTACAGCGCAAGTCTATATATACATAAAAGGCAAATGCCATTCACTAACTGATCACTGTATCTCTGAAACTATAAGTCCTAGGAAGATGAAATTTTGCCTAGTGGTTATTTTTAGGCCCTATTATATATATATATATATATATATATATATATATATATATATTGTTACATGTTTGGGAGCCAATTTGGCGTTTTATCGCCAAAGTGCGATGTTTCGGGAGTTGTGGAATTAAAACCAAGGAGTAAGTGATAAATCTGGATATTAGGTTGATTGTTGGAAAATCGTTTGGTTGTGTAGTGTGGCAACGCGGGTTTTTGTTGTACGAGATTAATAGGGTTTTAGAACAGTAATTGAGTTTAAGCGTAGTTCTTGAAGAGCTAGGTGAGCGTTTTCTTGGGAAGTTCAAGTTCTCTCGGTGTAGAGAGAGGTATTTTCTTGGAATAGGGTTCTACGGATATTTGGTGAAAAAGGTCGTATATGTTTACTATTAAGTGCTATAATAATTGTATTATTGTATGTGTTCTAAAACTTGAGATTCCTGCTGTAAGAGTGGAATGTGTAGGTGCTGAGGATTGTTACTTTCAGCGAAGATTTGCAGTAATATTGTCCTCTACTGCTCTTACTTGTGTAAAAGAAGATTCTATGTTATCTATGTTCTGCTGTTTATATAAATTTCCTCTGTTTCTCAATTTGTGGTAACTGGCATGATTTATTTCTGTTGTATTTGAAATTCACTTGTAGATTTTAATTTTCCCCGTACCACGAAGTTGGTACAATTTTTGGTGTCAGAAGTGGGATAATTTTAAGTGAATGCCAGTTACCCGAAAAATGGAAGAACAGCTAAAACTGATTTTAGAAAAGATTGGCGAAAGCCAGAATCGTTTAGAAGCAAAATTTGGCGAAAGCCAGAACCAGTTAAAATAGGAAATTGGCGAAAGCCAGAATTTACTCGCCAATCAGTTAGAATCGAAAATTGGCGAAAGTCAGAATTTGCTCGCCAATCAATTAAAAGAGAAAATTGGCGAAAGCCAGAAACAACTCGCCAACCAGTTAAAAGAGGAAATTGGCGAAAGCCAGAAACAACTCACCAACCAGTTAAAAGAGGAAATTGGCGAAAGCCAGAAGTAGTTGGAAACGGGACTTGGCGAAATTAGCGAGAGTCAAGAACCGCTAAAAATTACCGTAGGCGAGAAATTTAATGAAATGGAAAATCGCGTCAACACTATCGAGTCGAAACTCAAAGCTAAGGTCGAGACTGTTGACCAGAAAATTAGGGAAGCCATTAACAAACAAATAAACGGCCTAGAGAAGAAATTCGCAGAAGAATCAGCGCCAGTTACTGTACCTTGCTACTCTGACGCTAGTATTGAGAAGGCGTACCCGGTGTCGAAATCGTCCCGCCCTGCCGTAAAAGTGTCTACTTATGACGGCAAAACGTCTTGGCAGGTGTTTAAAGCCACAGTTTAATATGACATCGACTGCCAATGGATGGGACATTGCAATGCAAGCATGCCAATTGGCTACTTCACTCCGTGGCGAAGCTGCCGATGTACTACAGACCATCGCAGTAGAGAAACAACTAGATTTTGAGTCCTTGTCGAGTGCTCTCGAAATGCGCTTTGGCGAGAAATGCCGTAAAGAGTATAGCCGCTTACAGCTGAAGTCCCGCCAACAGAAATCAACAGAGACACTACAGGAACTTGCGTCAGCTATTGAGGGATTAGCTCAATTATCTTTCCCAGAATGTCCGAAGGAAGTTAGGGATAACCTAGCATTAGAATACTTTGTGGACGCCATCCGCGATCCGGAGAGTCAACGAGCACTAAGAATGGCGGACATCAAAGACCCAATAGCCGCTCGATTTGAAGAAATAGAAAAACGAATCGGTGCCTTGGCAGGGGTGAATTCAAACATGCCGCCAAGAAGAAATTCTTTGAAGTGCTGGACCTGCGGGCGTGAAGGGCATCTCAGAAGGAATTGCCTAACGTGCCAAGCCGACGAAATCAAAAGACGCCAAGGCTCAGGGAAACTAGTTCCCGGCCACCTTAAGGGGCGAAGGCAGCCGGACGAGGAGAAGCCCTCTTTCAGTACACTGCATGTGTCGTCGACACATCGCGAAGAGAACGGACCGTTTGTAGAAGGGTTCGTGAATGGACAACAGTGTTGCATGTTAGTTGACACAGGTGCTAACTTTACCATCGTCAGGACGGACATAGCCCAAGAATTTGGCGAGAAGTTACTTTTCCCGCCGCCAAACATCACTTTGCAGATCGTGACCGGGGACAAGGTAAAGGTAAGAGGAAAAGTTGCTCTTAATATAAGTTTCGGGAATAGTAGTTATCGGCATACGGCATATGTTGCCGATATCTTTGACCCGAGCATCCTAGGACTTGACTTTTTGACTGAAAACAACTTCATAATAGATTTTAAACTTAATCAAATCCATGCCATGACCGAAGATATAATTATATTTCGTAACAATAGTCAATCTTGCAACCAGATAATAGCTACCCAAGATATCAGCATTCCTTCCATGTCAGAAATAGTCACGACCGGTTTAGTTCAGAATGACAATAACTATACTCTCGCCATCACCGAATACCCCAACAATGACAGTAGTAAAAGAGGTCTTTTAGTTGCCGCAACTCTTGTGGACCTGTCGAAAGGTGCGGTTCCTGTCAGTATTGCCAATGTCAGTGACAAAGCTAAGGTAATCCGGAAGAAGGAAATGCTGGCAACTTGTACCCCGATCACCGGAATAAGCAGAAAGTGTGACCTGTCAGTCGTCGAACGCTCTAATTTGACAGAAGATTTATTAAAGAATGTAGAATTGACTGATCAACAGAGGATGGGGGCAGAAAAATTCATCGATGAGTTCCAAGACGTGTTCGCCCGTGCATAGGAAGTGGGTCGTACGAACTTGACGCAACACCGAATTGACACGGGGAACCACCCACCTATCAAGCAACATCCGAGAAGACTCCCTTTGGCGAAACAAGAGGAGGTTGGCGAACTACTATAAGCGATGCTGAAGGATGATGTTATCGAGCCCTCCACCAGTCCGTGGGCTTCTCCTATCGTTCTAGTCCGGAAGAAGGATGGATCTACGAGGTTTTGCGTAGATTACCGTCGGTTAAATGACATAACTAAGAAGGACAGCTACCCGCTCCCTAGAATTGATGACACCTTGGACACCCTCACCGGGCACAAGTGGTTTTCCACTCTTGACCTGAAAAGCGGGTACTGGCAGGTTGAAATCAGACCCGAAGATAAAGAGAAGACAGCGTTCACTACTGGGCCAGGACAAGAGCTATGGCAGTTCAAAGTTATGCCATTTGGACTATGCAATGCGCCCGCGACTTTCGAGCGTCTAATGGAAACAGTTTTGCGAGGACTTTCCTACGAAGCCTGTCTGGTCTATTTGGACGATATAATCGTTGTAGGGCGAGATTTCGAAGACCACCTAAGAAATCTCAGAAAGGTGCTACAAAGGCTACGGGGGGCTAGTTTGAAGCTCAATTCTAACAAATGCAACTTGTTTCGCCACCAGGTGACGTACCTCGGTAATATCATCTCCGACAGAGGGGTCCAGACTGACCCTAACAAAGTGTCGGCAGTCAAAGACTGGTGCCGACCAGAAGATGTACATCAATTGCGGAGCTTTTTAGGTCTCTGCTCTTACTACAGGCGGTTTGTTAAAGGGTTCTCGAATTTAGCTCGACCCCTTCACAGATTGACAGAAGCAAACCAGAAGTTCGTCTGGACTGATAAGTGTGAAGACGCATTCAAGAAGCTTAAGAAAACCCTAACGTCTACATCCATCCTGGCCTACCCAGAGCCTGATAAAGAATTTATCCTTGACAGGGACGCAAGCTTTGGATGCGTCGGGGCAGTCCTGTCGCAGGAAATAGACGGACAAGAAAGAGTTATCGCCTACTGGAACAAGTGCCTTTCCAAGAGTGAACGGAACTACTGCGTCACAAGAAAAGAATTGCTAGCCATGGTGAAGGCCGTAGAACATTTCCATCATTACTTGTACGGCCGGAAGTTTGTGCTGCGAACCGACCAAGCCTCTCTCACATGGCTTCTGAACTTTAAAAATCCTGAAGGCCAGGTGGCCAGATGGATACAGAGATTACAAGAATACACTATCGACCTGAAACACCGTAAGGGTTCTTCGCACGGTAATGCTGACGCGCTATCCAGAAAACCGTGCTCTGACAGTTGCCGATATTACACCAAGGCCGAAAAGAAGTATGGCTTTGAAATTCCTACTGTTCAGCAAGTCACTGCTGTCACCCTGTCTCCGGACCCGTGGAGTGATGAGCAGCTTCGAAAAGAACAAAATGAAGACCCAGACATCAAACCCATAGTAGAACACATGGGGTTGTCCAGCACCAAACCTGGCTGGCAACAGATATCGACCTTTAGCCCGAATACCAAATACTACTGGGCCCTTTGTAACTCCCTGCACTTACGAAACGGTGTCCTATACCGAAAGTGGGAGTCAGACGATGGAAAAACAACAAGATGGCAGATCGTGGTTCCTCGCTCAAAAATTCCTGCAATTTTAGAAGAACTCCACAGTAGTCCCGCCGGAGGGCATTTTGGGGTGATGAAGACCCTGAATAAGGTGCGGGAGCGATTCTTCTGGGGAAAAGCCAGAGACAATGTCGAGAAGTGGTGCCGAGCCTGCGACGCCTGCGCAGCTCGCAAAGGACCAAAGAGACGTAGCCGAGGGAAGATGCAACGTTACAACGTAGGTGCCCCCTTCGAGCGCGTCGCCATCGACATCCTGGGACCTCTTCCACGTTCCACTGATGGCAACAAGTACATGCTCGTTGCCATGGACTCTTTTACTAAGTGGCCAGAAGTTTGCCCCATAGCTGATCAGGAGGCAGTCACCGTAGCTGAAACTTTAGTTCTGAATTTGGTCTCCAGATTCGGAGCTCCCATGCAGATACACTCTGATCCGGGGACTAATTTCACATCTGCAATTTTCACCGAAATGTGCCGGCTATTGGAGATAGAGCAAACCAGAACAACTCCTCTACACCCCCAGTCGGATGGTATGGTCGAACGCTTTAATAGAACCATCCTTAACCACATTTCTTTACTTGTATCTAGGCACCAGAAGGACTGGGACCGGCACCTACCTCTTTTCCTTTTAGCGTATCGCAGCGCCGTCCATGAGACAACGGGGCACACTCCTGCTGAGATGCTTTATGGATGGAATCTGCGGCTGCCGTGTGACCGCCTTTTTGGCTGCCCCCCTGATGCATCATCTTCTCCGGAGGAGTATGTCCGCGATGTCCAGGACAGACTGGAAGGAATCCACCACTTCGTCCGGGAGCGGATCAACGTGGCCAGCGACAGAATGAAGAGGCGGTACGACGCGACAGCGACAGATCATCAGTTCCAGGAAGGAAGTAAAGTTTGGCTGTGGAGCACCGTTCGTAGGAAAGGCTTGTCCCCCAAGCTACAGTCCCACTGGAGCGGTCCCTTCGTCGTGGTCAACAGAATCAACGATGTCGTCGTACGGATTCGCAAATCTGCGAACAGCAAAGCGAAGGTCGTGCATTACGACCGGCTCGCTCCTTACCATGGGACGTGAGTGGGTCCTGAAGAGTTTAAGGATGCCCGAGCCACGGCTCGTAGGCTGTTGCTCCTAAGTAGATCCAGGCTACCCAATTTATTTATTTATTTATTATTTTTATTTTATATACTAATGTTGCAACTGTTTTTTTATGTGTTTATTTATTTAATTTGTAATGGTATATGTGTTGTGTTTTTATGAAATTGTATTTTGCAGTAGTATTTTTAGGACCGTTGTTGATAGTGTAGGACTGTCCGGAACGTCCAGTCTTTTGAGGAGGGGGCAATGTTACATGTTTGGGAGCCAATTTGGCGTTTTATCGCCAAAGTGCGATGTTTCGGGAGTTGTGGAATTAAAACCAAGGAGTAAGTGATAAATCTGGATATTAGGTTGATTGTTGGAAAATCGTTTGGTTGTGTAGTGTGGCAACGCGGGTTTTTGTTGTACGAGATTAATAGGGTTTTAGAACAGTAATTGAGTTTAAGCGTAGTTCTTGAAGAGCTAGGTGAATGTTTTCTTGGGAAGTTCAAGTTCTCTCGGTGTAGAGAGAGGTATTTTCTTGGAATAGGGTTCTACGGATCTTTGGTGAAAAAGGTCGTATAAGTTTACTATTTAGTGCTATAATAATTGTATTATTGTATGTGTTCTAAAACTTGAGATTCCTGCTGTAAGATTGGAATGTGTAGATGCTGAGGATTGTTAATTTCAGCGAAGATTTGCAGTAATATTGTCCTCTACTGCTGTTACTTGTGTAAAAGAAGATTCTATGTTATCTATGTTCTACTGTTTATATAAATTTCCTCTGTTTCTCAATTTGTGGTAACTGGCATGATTTATTTCTGTTGTATTTGAAATTCACTTGTAGATTTTAATTTTCCCCGTACCACGAAGTTGGTACAATATATATATATATATATATATATATATATATATATATATATATATATATATATATATATATATATATATATATATACAGTTGTTTCTCTGTTTAACGACGATCTCTATTTAAGGACGATATTTCCCGGTCCCGGTCCCTCCGACGTAAAAACATTCTATTTTAAGACGATTTTGTTTCTATTTAAAGACGATTTTTTCTTACATGATAAACTTTTTCTTCAACATTTTATCTACAGGAGGGTTACTTTCTGTGGGGGAGTTTGGTTTCAATAACAGATCCGGAATTTCCTTTATGTTTGTTGCAATCATAGACTTGTTGCAGTGGAAAAAACCGGGGGAGGGGAGGGATTACTGTTTCTCGGAAGATCGAACATTCTTGTCTTCCCTGGTGGATCGAATTTCTTAGTGCGGGTGTGGAATCACTCTATTGTACCTACCATGTTGTCATGTGATTTACGAACTGTCCAAAACTACCCCTCTCTCACTCCTTCTGGGAAGCACGTATTCATGTTTAGAGAATTCATGGTTGTGTGTAGGAGCTCATTCCAGTACGAATATGATTGAGTAGAGCAAAATGGCATCAAACCGAAAGAATCTTACGCTACACGAAAAAGTGAAAATTATTTAAAACTGGGAAGAAAGTGTTGGAATAACAAAAGTCCAATTCGCAAGACAATTTCAGCTACCCGAGTGTACTCTCAAAGGCATTTTAGCAAGCAAAGAGAAAATTCTTGAAGGAGCACAAAAATTTAGTTTGGGATCCAAATCTAAACGGCAGAAAATTCAATGTGGCCGATCAGAAAAGTTTAAGAAGGCAGTCCTGCAATGGTTTCATCAAGCAAGAGCATCTAACATTCCAATTTCCGGAGTGATATTTAAAGAAAATGCTATTATTCTGGCAGAAAAGTTTGGAATGCAAAATTTTCAGGCTTCGGCTGGTTGGCTAACAAAGTTCAAAGAAAGGGCTTGTATTTAAAAGCATATCTGGTGAAAGTGGCTCCATAGATGAAAAAATAGTGGATGAATGGAAAATAGTGCAGAAGAGGATATTAGATGGATATGATGAGAAGAACATATTCAATGCCGATGAGACGGGCCTATTCTTCAATATGGTGCCTAATAAAACCTTAACGTATACGGGCGAAAAGTGTTTTGGTGGAAAACACAGTAAGGAAATATTGACTGTTTTACTGTGCACTAATTCGGATGGATATGATGAGAAGAACATATTCAATGCAGATGAGACGGGCCTATTCTACAATATGGTGCCTAATAAAACCTTAACGTATACGGGCGAAAAGTGTTTTGGTGGAAAACACAGTAAGGAAAGATTGACTGTTTTACTGTGCACTAATTCGGATGGATCTGAGAAATTTCCACCACTAGTTATAAGCAAATCAAAGCAACCAAGGTGTTTTAAGAATATCACCAGGAAACCTTGTGAGTACTGCAATAACAATAAAGCGTGGATGACATCACAAATTTTTATTGACTGGATTAGAAAATTTGATGCAAAAATGCATCGAGAAAAGAGATAAGTTTTACTTTTAATCGACCGATGCACTGCACATACTCCAAATATCCCTGGACTTACAAATTTGACTATCCATTTCTTACCAGCTAATTGCACTAGCAAGTTCTAGCCATTATACCTGGGTATCATTCGCAGTGTGAATGCATACTACAGAAAGTCTTTAATTAGGAAATTAATAAACAATTCGGCTGACAGTATAAAAATTAGAAAATTTACAATCTTGGAAGCAATGCACATGATAACATCTGCAGGGAAAGAAGTTTTTTCATCCACAATAAAAACTGCTTTCGCGTTGCTGGAATTCACAAAGAACTTGTAGTGGGACTGCAAAGTACGGATGAAGAAATCAACGAAGATGACATTACTCCTGAAGAATGGAGAAGTCTTGTTGAAGATGAGGATGTTTCAATTCAAGATTTCTACAATTGTGATAAATATGTTTTAACAACAGATTTCAGAAATGTAGAACAAATTTATAAAGATATTGTAAACGAAAACACAGTGTCAGACGAAGAAGGTGAAGTTGAAGACACGGAAAACGAGACACTGCAACCGTCTTACACAGATGCAATTTCTGCTCTAGATGTTCTCCGACGCTATATTACATCGAAAATGGAAGTTGACTCATTTAACATTTTAGAAAATCTGGAGAAGAGAATAACGAAAACAAGGCGAATAAAGCAATCAACACTTTTTGAATTTTTAAAACGTAATTTATTGTATTGTTTGTACTCTTTTCTTTTTCAATGTAATTTAAAATAACTTTTTGTGAATAAAATAATGATGATAATAAAAATAACATTTTTAAACATGCCAAATATTAAGAAATATATTGACAGTCCTAAGCCTGTAAAGTGTGAAGGGAAATGATATTTTTTCACAAATTCTGTTTAAGGACGATCTCTACTTAAGGACGATTTTTCACGGTCCCTTGAAAGTCGTTAAACAGAGAACCAACTGTATATATATATATATATATATATATATATATATATATATATATATATATATATATATATATATATATATATATATATATACGTATATGCACTCATGGGCAAAAAAATTAGCGCACCAAGAAATAATTGCGGGATCGTAACGAAACTTGCAATGAAGGTACATGTCGGGGAGATATGCGAATGATTAGAAATGCAGCGTGATTGCGCATTACGTATAGCCGGTAGAGGGCGTTGAACATCGTACTCTGTGGAGTATAAAACAGGTAACCAAAGCTTGTTTGAGTGTGCCACTGGTGCTCTCGGGATCAGTGGACCCGAGAGATGTCATGTACACGAAGACCAGGCTCAGGACGCCCTCGAGAGACCAGTCGTCGAGAAGACCACCACATCGTAAGAAATGCACGCGTACAGCCAACTGCTTCATCGGCCGCCATCCAGGCACATGTAGCACCTTCACTAGGGGCCTCTGTGTCTTCTCGAACCATACGAAGGCGCCTGGCTGAAGGCCAGTTGGTATCGCGGCGCCCATTACGTGTGCTGCCCTTGACGCCCACCCATCGACGCCTCCGTTTGGAGTTTTGCCGCGCACGAGGAAACTGGACTGCAGCGGAATGGAACCAGGTCGTCTTTAGCGACGTATCCAGATTCTATCTCGGCAGTGATGACAATCTTGTTTGTGTGTGGAGAGCCCGTGGTGAACGCTTCAATCCTGCCTTTGCTGTACAGCGACAAATCGCTCCCACAGCTGGTGTGATGGTATGGGGTGCCATTGCCTACAATACACGGTCACCCCTAGTATTGTTCCGTGGCACCATGACAGCCCCGTAGTATGTTCATGAAATCCTGCAACCACATGTGTTGCCACTCATGCAACGGCTCCCAGGAGCCATTTTTCAACAAGACAATGCTCGGCCTCATACGGCAACGGTGTCACAAGACTGTCTCCGCACTGTTACTACCCTTCCTTGGCCTGCCCGATCCCCAGATTTGTCTCCAATCGAGCATATCTGGGATCATTTGGGACGACGAGTTGGACATCCCACGAGTTTGAACGAACTTGAGGCAAGGTTAGAGCAAATATGGAACGAAATGTCTCAAGACATTATACAGAACTTGTATGACTCAATGCCCGATCGTGTCGCATCGTGCATTCGCGCTAGAGGGTGTCCAACGGAGTATTAACTCCTCCGTTGTTTTGCCTATTTCTCTGAAATAAATTATCCTTTTTCTTTGATTTTCTTATCATTTACTTATATCAAAGTAGTCATTACGTATGTAAAATTTCATTTCATTTTGACGACTTCTTCTTGGTGCGCTAATTTGTTTGTCCATGAGTGTGTATATATATATATATATATATATATATATATATATATATATATATATATATATATATATATATATATATATATATATATTTATATATATATATATATATGTATATGTATATATATATACGTATATATATACAGTCGAACCTCCATATATCGAACTTCCCTATATCGAAATTTTCTATATATCGAACTCTTAGCGAATTTCCATGTTCATTACATAGAAAAATTGTTTCTATATATCGAAAAAATCTCTATATATCGAAATTTTTTTCAAGACAAATTGGGATATTTTATCCTACTTTAGAATAAAATATCCCAATTTTTTGCATTTGAAACAATACGTCGTGGACTTCATTTCGCGGAAAATGTCCCTGATGAAGTTTTTAGTGGACTGAATAAAAACGAGCATCTCTTTCAACTTTCCGCAAAACTGGCTGTTCAGCAAGATATTCGTAGTTTTTTTTTTAAAGAATGTAACTCTGATCATTGTAACCACTGTCTGCATTATTGTTTTTTTTAATGATATGTAGTACTCAATAAATCTTTCATATCAATTCACGTTTTATTTATTAACTTTCATTTAATGGCATATAAATTAGAAAAGGAGTTTTGTATACGAAAATTAGCTTTAATTTTTTTTTTAGGAGAATTATGATAAAACGAAGCTTAATTCTATATATCGAAATTTCTATATATCGAATTTTTTTCCTGCATTTTGCTACTGCGATATATGGAGGTTCGACTGTATATGTATATATATATATGTATATATATGTATATGTATATATATATATATGTATATATGTATGTATATATATATATATATATATATATATATATATATATATATATATATATATATATATATATATATATATATATATATATATATATATATATATATATATATAGGGATATTCAGGGTGTAACGAAACTCTTGGGCAAAACTTTAAGGGGTGATAGTACACATCAAGACAAACAATATTATATAAGAGGGTCCCAAACGTCTTCCAAAGGAAATAGACGCCATTAAAGTTTAGGGTCCGATATTTCAAATGATTATAAAAAACGGAAAAATTGGTCAATTCGTTAGCGGTTTTAGCTAAAATTATTCTTTTTGTCAGTTTTTTCTTGAAAAATAAATGTAAAGATAAAGTAAAAAAAATGTCGATAGAGGGCGCTTTAGACTTTGGAGTAACGAAGATCTATTTTTTACCATTATTTTTTTTATCACATTAAATGCTTTCAAAAGCTTAGCCTTAAACTTAAATTTTGAGCTCAAAATATGATTCGTTGGGGGTGGTTAAGTAGCGCAAACGGAATTGTGTTAAGGAGTTGAAATTTGAAACTCCCTCCCTCCTAAACAGAGTTCAGTTATTCCCGATCTTGGTGTCGTAGGACTTTGTGTCGTAGACCAGGCAGCAACTACTACCTCCTAGACGTAAAATAAACTAGAGAGGGATGACAAAATTAAAAAATTTATTCATAATACTAGACATGAGCAATTTCTCCTCTCGAAATAAAAAAAAAACAATTTGATGTTCCCACGTCGTGTGCATGAATGAAGGTTGAATGAATGATGATACGTAGAAAATGGTACACGCATGATTTTCTTGTGGAATCACAAAAACTGCTCGAAAGAACGCCCACCAGCAAGGATGCAGGCCTCACACCGCCGGCGGAGGGACTTTCGAACATTAGCAAATACCCCGGGCATCTCCCGGATATCGCCTGCTACGACGGCAATTCTCGCAACCAGTTCCTCGTTGGAGTCGACAGGGCTTGCGTAAACAAGACTCTTCATATGGCTCGGAGGAAGAAGTCTAGACAGGAGAGGTCAGGCGAGCGTGCTGGCCAATTTACCGGACCACCCCGTCCAATCAATCGCCCTGGATATGCTGTATCCAATGCACTTCTCACATTTGCGCTGAAATGTGCAGGCGCTCCATCATGTTGGATCCCCATACTAGCGTTTATGTTGGCTGGAACACTTTGCAGCAGAAATGGAAGCACCTCTTTTAGAAATACCAGATACGTTCCGCCATCCAGGCGCCTTGGCAAAAGATATGGCCCAATCAAATGATCGTGGATAATTACGGCCCACACATTTTTGTCATCCCTCTGTCGTTTATTTTACGTTTAGTGGGTAATAGTTGCTGCCTGGTCTACGACCGAGCATCCAAAATCGTGAATAACTGAACTGCGTACAGGGGAGGAGGGGGGTTCAAATTTTACCTCCTGAGCACTGTTGAGTTTGCGCTACATAACCACCCCAACGATTCAGATTATGAGCTCAAAATTTAAGTTTAAGTCTAAGCTTTTGAAAGCATTTAATCTGATACAAAAAATAACAGTAAAAAATAGTTTATTGTTACTCCAAAGTCTAAAGCGCCCTCTATCGGCATTTTTTTAACTTTATCTTTAAAATTTATTTTCCAGAAAATCTTGACATAAAGAATAATTTAAGCGAAAACAGCAAACGAATCGACAAATTTTCCCGCTTTTTATGATCATTTGAAATTTCGGACCCTAAACTTTAATGGCGTCTATCTCCTTTGGAAGATGTTTGGGACCCTAAGTTTCCTATATAATATTGTTTGTCTTGATATGTACTATCACCTCTTAAAGTTTTGCCCAAGAGTTTCGTTACACCCTGTATATATATATGTATATATATATATATGTATATATATATATATATATATATATATATATATATATATATTTATATATATATATATGTATATATATGTAGATATATATGTATATATATATATATATATATATATATATATATATAGATATATATATATATATATGTATATATATATATATATATGTATATATGTGTGTATATATATATATGTATATATATATATATAATATATATATATAGATATATATATAAATATATATATATATATTATATATATATATATATATATATATATATATATATATATAGATATATATATATAATATATTATATATATATATATATATATGTATATATATATATATATATATATGTATATATGTGTGTATATATATATATGTATATATATATATATATATATATATATATATATATATATATATATATATATCTATATATGTATATATATATATATATATATATATATATATATATATATATATATATATATATATATATATATATATATATATGTAAATATATATATGTATATATATTATATATATATATATATATATATATATATGTATATATATATATATATATATATATATATATGTATATACAGTAACCACCGCTTATAGTGATCAGTGGTTATAAGAATCAACCGTTTATAAGAATCAATATCGCAAAAACAAAAACAAATGTATTATTTCCATGTTAAAATTTCCGCTTTAAAGAATCAATCCACCGGTTATAAGAATCAGTTTGCAATCTTCGCCTTCCTTTCATTTTTCCAAAAAATGCCACTTGAACTCTCAAAAGGTACGAAATTCTTTCTTAAATTTTTGGAAAGAAAGATTGATAAAACTTTGGGGTGGAAAACAGTCGTAAAATACATTCCTTTAGACATAATATAAGAGTTTCTCCTTATACGTTTTTGCTAAACACTGTCTTATCAGCTTTAACCAGGGGCATCTAACCCGTCCGGGTCTGATTTCACTTTTCTCCAGACAGGCACTCCTTTTTTCCCACCACTTACTTCCTGGTTGCGGATTTCTGGACCCTGAAACACATAAATCTTCCGCGAAGTGTCCACCATCACTTACGCAAACGGGGCAGTGGATTCAGCACTTCAAACCGTGAAACGCAAACGGATCCATTTTGCTGAATCAGATGAACCAGATGCTGAATCAAAACGTTTCACGGTTTGATTCAGAATCAAACCGTGAAACGTAAGCTATAAAGTGAATCTTCGTCTGAGACTGTAAGAAGCATACGTCGCTAGTATTCACTTTAGTTTTCTAACAAAATTGCCAGTTAGTGTTAGAACCTTTTGATATTCGAATTCAAATATGATAAAAACAAAAGTTTTTCGGAAAAACAGAACTTGTTAATTAGATATGATGCTCTTCCAAAGTGTAGTCAAAGAGAAGCTGCCTCTTGTTGATTTTATAATCATGTGTTGTTACTTATAGGTCTAGAAATTGAGTTATAGTATTTGTTTCGAAATTGAGTATTTTTAAAATCATAAAAAATAATTTTAATAAATGATAAATAACGTAAATTAAAGAGTATTTAATGGTAAATTATGTATATATGTGCCTGTGTGTTTATATATATGTACAAGTATATATTTATGTATGTGTGCCTGTCCAAAGGGAAGTTTCGGTTATAAGAATCAACCGCTTATAAGAATCAAAAACAGTAATAACAAACGTGATTCTTATAAGCGGAAATCACTGTATATATATATATATATATATATATATATATATATATATATATATATATATATATATATAAATATATATATATATAAATATTTCAGGTAGTCTGTTCTAACGAAACTACCGCGGGTTATTAACGTAGGATTACTTACCGTTGCTTACCTCTTTTCTTTTCTTTACGCATTTTGGTACTTTCTGTTTAAGTGATTACTGCTACTGAGTTTGGCGCTCTGCCAAAATTATAACTCGCGACGGTCTCTAAAATTTTCTTTCAGGAGGATCATTATCGAGGAATGTAATCCTACGTTAAAATTCAAACATTTGGGGAAGTTTAAAAGGATTTCTCCCACCAAAATACGCTGTATCGGTGGAACTACTAAGCTGAAGCCTACAAAGCCGAAATTTTAAATCAGGGTTTCTCTTATGCCCCAGGGGCTCACTAAGAAATACTTTGAAAACAGTCTTCCGACTGATAAAAGGTGCCTTATCTTGCTCCCCCCCAAAAAAAACAATAAAAACAGTGAAAAAAATAAAACTAAACCACTATATCTCGCGTATTATAAGAGTTATGAAGCTGAAATTTTGAATGGTAGTTCCTCTTATGACTTAGGTGCTCAATAATAAATCTTTCTAAATGTTCAAATTTTAATGGGATTAACAGGGTCTTAAACTCCCAAAATAAAAATAAAAATCTGATTCACTGTATCTCTGGAACCAAAAATTCTAGGAAGCTTAAATGTGTTGTGGTAGTTACTCTTCGACCCTAGATGCTTAATAAGAAATATTTTTTTAATTTAAATTTTAAGGTGGGTGAAAGGTACTTTAATCTCCAAAATGAAACACTTACTGACTATCCCTGTATCTCTTGAACCACAAAGCGTAGAAAACTAAAATTTTCTGTGGTGCACCCCTAAGACTCTAGTTTCTCACTAAGAAAGCTTACTAAAAACATAAACTTTAAGGTGGTTTAAAGGGTCTTAAACCCCCCCCCCCCACCACCACCACCCAACAAAAAAAGGCTGGCTGATCACTGTATCTAGTTTACCAGAAGGCCTAGGAAGCAGAAAAAGTGCATGGTGGTTCCTTTTAGACCCGATGCTTAGTAAGCATCGAACTAGTAATTATGCTTAATAAGAAAGGTTTTTATAAAAAAATTCAACCTTTTAGGATGTTAAAATTGGGGCTTAAGTCGATAAAAATGATAATCGAGACATGCAATTTTCTGACATATGGAAACGTACCAAAGTAATATATTTTCCTAATGAAGGAAAAGAGCCTAATCGTCTGGGTCCTATAGACCAATATGCCTTTTCCGGCTATTGGAAAAATATTTGATAAAATCATCACCAATAGATTAACGAGTTTTTTTGGATATTAATCGGTTGATCTCAGAGCAACAATATAAATTTCGCAGAAATATTAGCATCTTAACGGTCCATCTTAAGGTATTAAAAGATCGTTAAAAAATTGCAACTGGATAACAATCTATACACAATAACAATAAGATATCTGACAAATAGAAAAATAATATTAAAGGAAAATTAGGAGATGAATTACAATGTAGGAGTCCATCAGGGTTCCTCGTTGGGCCCTATACTCTAGTTGGTAGTGATTAATCCACTATTAGATATACGAAAATTTTATAGTGGACAGCACGTGCAAGCTTTCGCCCATTATACAGTTATAGCAATAAGTAGTTCAACGGCGTACTGATTTACAGAACTAGCTACCTCAGCTCAAGATAGGTGCAACAGTTGAGCTAGAGAAAATGAGCTACATTTTAGCAAAAACAAATGTTATTCATACCATAGTTGCATGTAGCTGTCAAACCAGTAGGATGTCTATGATAAATATAAATAATAAGCATAAAATATAATAATGAAATTATGTATCTGACTGTCATAATTGACAAAGATCTAAGTTTCACATCCCATTTAAAGATGATCTGGAAAAAGTGCTTAAAATAATGTACAAGTTTTCTAGATATACTTACGAAGAAGACTTGGGGATTAAATCAAAATATAATTAAGTAAATTTACCAAGTGGTAATCGAGAAAATACTACTTTTCGGAGTACAATACTGGTATAGAAATCCAGAAAGGAGACAAACACTAAACTACGAGAATTACAAAGACCATTTCTGCTGGGAATCACTAGATGTCATAAAAAGGTGTCTACAGAGGCATTAAGTGTTCTTGCTAGTTGTTTGCAATTAAGATATCTGTGTAAATATGGAAATTATCTTTATGGTTTGAATTATAAAGAGAAAGAAATAGAGATTGCAGGAACAAGCTATAAAAAAAATAATTGCCAATTAATGCATAAACCAATTAGAAAAATCTTCGAGTTCTACGAAATAGATTACGAAGGTATACCCAAATTACGAAGGTTATTACGAAGGTAAACCCTAAACAAAGATATGTTACAATGCTGATTGTTCCCATATGAACGGTAGAACCGGTTCGGGTGTAAATTGCTTAGAAGATGCAGTAAAGATTAAGATTATAAGAGAAAGACTGTCAATACAAGTTCCTGTATGACAGAGATGAGAGCTATACTTATAGCGTTACAGGATATTAAGAATAGTAACAAATTGGAAATATGGTCTCGATGAGCTCATTGCAGGCACTAGCGGAAGTGGAGTTCAAGAATCAGCATACAGAAGAGGATAAGAGTTTAATAAGGGATTATACAATGAAGATCGATTTCCAGTGGGTCAGGGCCCATGTGGGGATTTTCTGAACTGAAAAAAACAGTACAGAGTGGCAAAAGAGTCCAAATAATGATAGTATATTATAGGAATTATAAATGGGAGAAAATACAAGTCAAAAATAAGTTCTGGAAAATGGCCATGAACAACTGGCAAGATTTTTGGGATAAGTCTGTTACAGAAAGAGCAGTCTATATAATATACACGAAAATTAGGTTAAAAAGGTTAAGTATGGATTTCAAATTAAACCAAGCGATCACTGTTTCGCCGAGTATCAACACAGAGTTTACAATAAGAGTAAATATTGTACACGTGGACTTGTACAGTCGGTTAAACATTGTATATTTGACATTGTCCACTATACATTGTCCATTATTTCAGAACTTAAGGAGAGACTTACCCAGAAATGCGATAAAATGGGATACCAAAATGTTATTTAATGATTATTATAGAAGGATGTAATGAAGAATATTGTTAGTGAACTCATGTACATGCAATATCCTATAGGTTGAGTGTTGTTTTTGTTTTATATTTTGTATTGACTTTTGAAATTGCAAAAATGTTTAATTGTACTTGATTATGGTATAGTATCTCATTAATGTTGTAAGTAAATTATGTAATGGTACATATATTGTTAATTATTTAATATCATTTTTACGGTCAGACCAGGGACTGAATACACTATCGGGCCAAAAGTATCCGGATACCCAGTGGTACGGATTCGGAGAGTCCTGAAGAATATATTAATATCATGTTGGTTCTCTTTTTGTATCAATGACAGCCTGTACACGTCTGAAGAGACTTTCCACAAGTTTTTTATAGGTGTCCATACGAATTGACTTCCAGGCGTCCATCACAGCTGAAGTGAGTGCTGGCAGTGAGGATGGTCGATTTGACTGGCTACGTAATCTGCTTTCTAATTCGTCCCTAATGTGTTCAATGGGATTTAGATCGGGGCTCTGAGAAGACCAGTCCTGTTTTTGAACACCCATTTCGTCAAACTATGCCTGCGCAGGTCTCGATGTGGGAATGGAGTAGTTATCCTGCTGGAAGAGAAATGGGCGTTCCCCGAATATTGACACAGAGATGGGAGAGCAGCATTGCTCAGAATGTCCACATAAATCTCACAGTTCATGTTTCCAACCACAGGAACTAAGGAACCCAGGCCAAACCTTGAAAAACACCCTCACACTATGATGCTGCCACCACCAAACTTAACAGTCGGCGCAATGCAGTCACATAAGAAGCGCTCGCAAACCCAAACGCGTCCATCGGACTGCCAGATTGTAAACCGAGAGTCATCACTCCAAAGAACATTTTACCATACTTCCACTGTCCAATGACGGTTAGCTTTGCACCATTGCAATCGACGCTTCGCATTCTGGAGAGTGATTTTCGGCTTGTGAGCGGGTGAACGACCATGGAATCCCGGGTTTTTTAACTCTCGACAAACTGTCCTACTGCTAGCATTACCGTCTAATGAACTTTAGAACTCCTGAGTTATTTCAATCAAAGAGGACTTGCGATTTTGTTTCACTACCCTTTTCAGAATTCTACGGCTACATTCACTATTATTTTCGGCCTGCCACTTCGTTTTTTGTAGTTTCACTGCTTCGACGTTTCCACTTCACTATTACATCACCCACAATGGATTTTGGCTTCTGTAAAATGTCCGAAATTTTACGAACTGATTTCCCACAAAGGTGCCATCCCACTATAATGCCACGATCAAACTCACTAAGCTCCTTTGACTTACTCATTGTCTCACAAGCGTATAAATATGACCTGACAAACCACTACCAACCCTTTTAGAGCTTTCGGTTACGCATAAAATTACGTCACCTGCTAGATCCACTTCTGTAGGAGGATGTTCGGATACTTTTGGCCCGATAGTGTATCTTAATTTGTAATTATTGATAAGTGCAGTATTATACATATACAAGAATATGTTATTGGTTTTGAGTTCTCATTGCTTGCACGTTGAGGCGGTGAACTCTATTTGTATGTCGCCGTGAGTCACGGGGTCGTTTAAGGGGATAAGGGACCTTAAAATTCGTTTTTAAAAATTTTCAAAATTTTACTCCTTAAACCACAGGATTATAATTAATATTGTTCTTACGACATTGAAGTTACTTAGAATTCCTAAGTAAGTATTTTGTGGAAGAGTAAGACTTGTTTTTCAAAAATTTCTTCAGAAATGCTAGAATTTTTCAAAATACTCTATACGCGTTCATTTTCTTCTAATTTCTTCTAAATTTCTCAGGATTGTTAATTATAATGTTTTTCATAAAACTGTGCATAGTTCTTTAAAACCAAAAATATTTTTCAAATTTATAGACCATGAAAAATAGCAAAAATAAAAAAAAAATAACAGGCAAAAAAATATATATATATATTTAAGACTTCAGATTCATACAATAAAAATTCATTGCACAATTATATTTATATACAAATGGCAAACTTATATTAATAAATTTAAGGATTTTAAAGCCATTTTGAAAACCATTTTGGGACCATTTTGAAAAATGTAAGCATTTTTGAAAAAATTTTGAAAAACAGGCGAAATTCTACCAAAAAATCCTTGTTTTGAATTCGGGGGATCTTCAATATAGAAAAAAAAGAATGCTAATTAATCTCCTTTTATATATAGAGTTAAAAATTTGAAATTAAAAAAATCGAGTTTGAAGGTCCCTCGTCCCCTAAGTTATGTTTTTTTCGTAAAGCGTAAGATTCCCGGGGAAAGTTCCCCTTGGTATCCTAGTTGTTTCAATATTTTGGTACTTTACGACGTAAACTTTTCACTTATACAGAGACCTAGGTGAGCCCAAGGCAAAATTGAAATAAAACATAAAGAATATATTAGCAGATTAAAAAAGCCGTGATTATGTGCATTATAATATATACACATGAATTATATGTGGTGTATTAGCGAAACATGCTTACAAAATTATATACTTGAACAGTATAATGATATTGTATTAGTAAATTATATGTTTGCAATATAATGTGCATTATTATATCGCAATGTGATTATACAGAATATGAAATGTGACTACATAATCTAATGTAATGGTAAATAGACTCTATAGTATAAATTAGTATTCTCACATTACACATTATGAATGTATACACTACTGGCCAAAAGTATTGCAAGTTTGAGAAATCTAACATTTTTTCAAGAATAAGTCCCCAAAAATAATATTTTTTCAATGCAACTGTTTTTTATATATCAATATGTTAAATTAGTTCAAAGACAAGATATGATTAAGTTAATGAACAAAAATAATTATTTAAATTTATAGAAAATAGCATACAAAAAATCTACAGGTTATCAGAAATCGGCACCCATTTTGGTTCCTCGGAATAAAATGAAATAAATAAACACTTTCAAGTTCTTTTGACCAGAAGAGATAATGAATGAATGCAATTGAACCGAAAAGCATTTAATATGTTGTTGGGCGGCCTCTTGCTTTGATCGCAACAGTCACTCTTTTAGGCATTTAATCCACAAGGTTTTGCAACACTTTTAACGGTATTTCATGGTGCAAATTTTAATCATTGTTTCCTGAATCCCTCGATTTGTTCTGCGATGATTTTGAGAAATTTTCCTTCCAAGTATACTCCTTAAATTCTCAACAGGATTTAAATTTGGCGAGTTTCCTGGCCATGGGAGAACATTAATACCATGTTTTGCAAATTCAGCCTTAACCTAAAATAAGGAATGTTTCGATTTAGAGTTCAGAATTGAACTCTAATGAAATTTAATTTAATTTCTAAGTATTTCTTTCCTTTTTCGATGTATTGCAGGGTGCTAGGTCTTGCTGAAATACCCATTTCTGCCTTGGGAAAATGTCATGAGAACTAGGAAGCAATCGATCCTTCATCACAGTAATATACAGGTTAGTCTTCATAGTTCTCTGTACACAATCAAGTCGTCCATTTGACTTATCATGCAGCCCCACACTATTTGGCTTTTTGGGTGTTTTTCTGTACGAACCAGGCAGTCTGGACTCATGCAAAACCTAGTGTTGCAATACCTTGTGGATTCCATGCTAAAAATAGTGGCTCTTGTGATCAAAACCAGAGGCTGCCAAAAACATATTAAATGCTTTTTAGTTCAGTTGCACTCATTTATTATCTTTTCTGCTCAGAAAAACTTGAAATTGCTTAGTTATTTCATTTTATTCCGAGGAACCAAAATGGGTGCCGATTTCTAATAAAATTAAATAAAATTAAATAGTTATTTTTGTTCAATAACTTAATCATATCTTGTCTTTGAACTAATTTAACGTATGGACATAAAAAAACAGTTGTATTGAAAAAATATTATTTTGGGGGACTTATTCTTGAAAAAAATGTTAGATTTCTCAAACTTGCAAAACTTTTGGCCAGTAGTGTATATAATGGTAACAAAATAAGTTTATAAAAATTGGGATTGCGACAAAAAAATGGTAGATGTGAAGAACATGCACAGAAAAAAATGATGATATTTCCGATCAGTTGAATAATTTATTCCATAGTTTGAAAGTGAGAAAGTCAATGCGGAATTATCCACCTCTGGCCTGGATGAAAGCTGTCACCCGGCGTGGCATAGACTGTTAAACTTACCGGATGATGTTCTACGGGATTTCTTGCAAAATTGTCTCCAACTGTTGGGCTGAATCGGAAACATTCCGGGTTACTTGCAATTACCTTCCCATCAGTGCCAAATGTGCTAAATGGGAGCAATCTGGTGAGTTAGCTGGCCAAGGAAGTGTTCGGCAAGCTTGAAGACAATTCATAGGAACACATTCCATACGCGGTTAAAAAGTAAATCCGGGGTGGCGCAAGAGGAACTGCATCAAAACGGGTCGCACAACGTTGAATACGTACCGCTGTGCTGTAAGTGTGTCCCTAATGACTACAAAGGGGTCAAGCTATCAAAGTAAAATGCTCTGTTGTGGGCCTGTGGGGCGTGAGATAGTAAGGACGGGATCTTTATGCGCATTGGACGTCTCCAGACACGTGTTCGGTGGTCTTCGGGACACAGTTGGAAACGGGACTCGTTACTAATGACCATACGCCACCAGTCAGTGCAGTTCCAAGTTGATCGAGTTAAACACCATTGTAATCGGACTTGACGGTGTACATGATTGGGGTTTAAGTGGCGTAACGGTCAGCGCGAGCGTAGATTCCGCTATCTCAGTCGACTCTCAATAGTCATGTTGGACAATTCTGTGCGAGTCAGACGTCACATGGTTAATAACGACAAATTCGTTGTTGTAACAATTGATCTGACAATCACTATTTCTTCTATTTGGGTTGTGGTCCTAGGTCAAACGCTGCCATCCTGACGCTTGAACGTTTGACGCTTTGACGTTTCCCCACATTTGTCAGCAACGCCTTATAGCTGCATTTATTCGAATCATATGTCGAGCGATTCTTCGATTTGTCTAAATAGATTCTTTAAATCCAATGCCATGACCTTTTTCAAACTCTGAAATATGCTCGTAAAAAGCACGAATCCTTCGGCGAGGCATTGTTACAATCGACGTAAACTATCCGCAATCGAAATGCAATCCGCAATCGAAATCGTCATTCATTGGAAACAAAATTTTAATCATTTGCATGTTTGGTTGAAACATGTTTGCATACGAAATTTCATTATAATCGGACAACACTGTCTTAGTGTGTCGATGTTTATGTTATAGAATGTACATACATCTAAACGCTGACATGTGATAATAATAATAATATAGGACATATTCTAATAATATACTAAAGGGCTTGTCTTAATGCTTGTAGAGTAATGTTCGATGTAAGATTAAACGTGGACTGTAAAAAAAGCAAAATTTTATTTGAAGGTATGATGTCGAATCCCAACGATATAGGAACAGGGATTGCAGACTCGTCTGCGTACATCAAAAAAGTCTCACCTCAAAGACACAGAAGGGTTACAGTACGGTCACCTTGATTGGCGACTGCCAAGAGTTCAGATTACACCAATAAGCTCTGACATGGCGCAAACAATAATAATTTACGTAGTTAGGATAATTTTCTGGCATGTATATTGATTTATATATAGTAGTGTGTTTTGTGTATGATGAATGTATTTTATGGGTTTTGGTATGTATTTGACACTCATAATTGTATAAATTATAGGAAACCTTCATGTTGTTAATACAATATTGTAAATGTGTAGCATAACGATCATATGTAATGAAAGAAAGAATCAATAAAGTTGACAATATAAGGATAAGTGGAAAATACACAGATATGGTGACTGCTACATTTTGGAGGAATATTCATCCATTTTTTGGTGGGGGTTACAAATTGTCAAAATTTTTTTCTGTTTGCTGCTTTTTTCCGCATCAGCTCTTCCCTCTCAGTCCGTTAACTGTGGTGAACAGTCAGCTGGATTGCTATAGCACGATTTGTCATCAATGCCTAAAGTCGGAGACAGACGAATATTTAGAATTACCATAACATATACTCTCTGTTATCATCATTATTATTATTATATGTTTGACTGTAATATTTATAAGGGTGAAATTTTATAGAAAATACATTCTACGTTGTTATGTTCAAACAAAATGTTACATACATACAGTAAAACGTTTAACCCTTTCGTGACGGTTTTTGCGATCACGCGCATTCCCCTGACGCCGGAGGTGTTTCCCGTGACCAGGCCGGCTGTCTTTTAGGCGCTAAACCTAATTTTACGAAAAATTCCGAAATAGAAACATTTTGGAACGAATCTATATATTTAAGCTATATATGGGTTACATACATATTCACTTATGATTTATCAATTAACAAATTTTTGTTTTACAGATTAAAATAATGTTTATTGTATTTACTTAACTATCGGTGTAAATCAGAAATATCATAGCATTAGGGTCTGGTTGTGCCTCAAAACTAAAGAGCGAACTCATATGTCTAACGCTATAATTCCACACCAAATGAAAAACAAAATTATTCGTAAATAAAGAACACGTACAAATTTTAAATGCCCTAATCGCTGACAGCCAGCCGCAATAAATAACTCTCTCCATTTGTTTACAAAAAACTACCGGCAGCATTTGAGTCATATTCCTCTTTATTTCAAAAACAAGGTCGCAACTATGTGTATTCCAAATTTCATGGACATAGGATGCCATCTAGTGCCCCAAAAATTAACTAATAGAACGTTGTGATTTACTGTTACGTATATGGGACAGTCTGTAGCAGAAGTCTTACCTCTTTGTCACGAGGGCGTGACAGCCGCGAGAAAACGCGGATAGCAGCTGTCACGTATACGTGAAGTTCGCCGCGAAAGGGATAACAGAACTCTCAACTATATACTTCAGTCACATGAAGAGCGAAATAATTTTAAACGCTTAGACACAGTATGAAAATATGCTGTCATTCAGAAAGTTTTGAAGGATCTAACACGATTTTTTCGGTCTCATTAAAAGTGCCCCTCGTATATGGAGAATTATATGCCGAGGGAGAAAGCACGAAATATATCCGCCGTACCAACCGCACAAACATGCCGAGCAGGAATAGACCACGAGGTCAATTTCCCTCTAAGCCGACAACCGGTAAACCTCGGGTAATTCATTCCTAATGGCCGTACACGCCCAAGATTCTAACATTCAGTATAAAAACAAATGCTGAGTAGCAAGGTATTGAAATCAATTTACTATGACACAATATATTTAACGGTTTACAAAACATTTGGTAATCATAATATAATCTTTCACTTTGCACTTAAGGTATGAAATACTACATCATGCTATAAAATTCACATACAAAGCAACAATTATAATTTAACACACCAAAATAGAAGGAAATGAACAAAAAAAGGCTGGGTTTCAACTTGCCCTATTGTTTTAGTAATTTAGTAAGCAAAACCAATTCAAAGAAATTTTTAGGTATAACATTTGATTCACAAATGTCATTTTCCCATTCTTGGAAAATACACATTGAAAGGGTTTTATTAAAAAATACCTTAGACAGAGGTGATATCATTTCGAATAATTTAGACGTAAAATTTCCTAATTAATAATTTTCGAAAAATTTTAAGAAAGAGAAATATTTTTCAAATGAAACAACGGAAATATTGTCAGTGTGTTTTCATTAAAAACATTAAACATAAAACATTATAACGCAAAAATAAAGTTACATATCAGTGAAATTTTTAGGGCATGATAACCTTCACACTCAGCTCGAGGTAGTTCAGTCGCATATAGTCTATCCATCTTGTTGGCATGTGTAATAAAAGTGTTAAATTAGGTTTATTCTGTATTTTCTACTCAGACTAACAAATGTGTTACAAGTACTTGAAAAAATTTGAAGACACTTATAAAGAATATAGATGCTTTATTTATAAGAAATATTATTTCTTAGGATATTTCGTATCATGAAAATACGTATGAAAACGTTAAAATGTTATTTACATTTGAAAAACCTACTGGAGTAGAATCAAAATGGACAAGGATGAAAATTATTCTGCAGTACCTGAAATGGATAAAAAAAATTAAACTTTTACTTTTTATCCATTGGATATATTCTATCCCTAAAAGTTTTAAAAGTTATTCTATTTTGAAAATGTATCATGATTTTTAATCATTGAGGGAAATAACTTCTAAAATTGATGAATATTTTTAAAAATAGGAATATTTTTAAAAATATGTAAATATAAATCAAGAATTTTGCAATATATTATTTTATTAAAAATTTAAACTGCAGACTTTTAGGCATTGTTCTTTCATGTGTAAAAATAATCGTCTTTTACACCTAAGTGATGCTTACAAAACTTTTTGTGTTGGATATTCATAACTTCTGTCATCCACTGCTGTAACATAAACATAGGAAAAATAACATGATTTTGAAAGTAAACAAACCACTCGAAAAGTAGTTCAAGATAAATAAGTCTTTTCAACATAAATAATAAAACATAGAGTGGCTTCTAAACATATTTCCCACAAAAGTATTTTTCTTTATCTGCATGTGTTTATAGACATAATACATTTTTAAGGAATGAATAAAGCTTTAAGAAACTTGATAGAATATTTCAATTGAATAAATTTATTTCTTCTCATTTTATTTCTGAGTATTGATAAAAGAACGCAGACCACAATAATTTTATTTAAAAGTGATAGAAATAGTGAGCTTTGAATAAAAACAACAACATCAAAGATCTACAGTTGGACATTTTAATTAAAATTTTATATGCAAATTTAGTTGAAGTGAATTTTAGATAATAAAGAAAATAAATTATTCATTAAATGTGTGAATGTCATGGAATCTCAAGAAATATATCTTCGTTAGAGATCAGGATTTAGCTGTATTTTCAACTGAAGAATTAATTTTTAAATATAAATTGACTTAAGATGATTGGTGGTTAATCAATGTAATATCACATAGAGAATAAAACTGAGGAATTCAAAAGCTTCTGTAGCAGCAAAGTTTTAATTGTACATATGAAAAACAACTTTGCTTTAAATGCGTGTTATAACTGAATATACGGGGTACCAGGTTACCAACTTTGCTTCAAGTGCGTGTTATAACTGATCACTCGTACTAGGTGATCATAATTAAACTTGGTCTATTCAGAGCCCTTTGTAGCTGTAACTAAAAGGCGGATTAAGCTGAAATTTTGCAGATAGAGGATATATTTTCAAAGGATGCGCTGAAAGATTCCGGAAAAAAAGAAAAAAAAATATAGTTAAAAAAATGTCCGCTAGGGAGCGCATTACAGCTAAATGCTTGAAAAGTCATGCAATGAATAACTGTGCACAGTAAAAAAGTCATTTAAAACTTTTATTTTTACATTCTCAAGCATTCAGATTTTTAAAACTGTTATTTTTAGATATTGAAGCATTATGACGGTGCAGAAGTTGATAAATGCGGCACTGCAAGTGAAGAAGAAAACAATCTGATTTTCATAAGCATACGAATTCAAAGTGAAATCTGGGTATAAAAAGGATGAGATAGAATGAGTATCATTCTTTCAGTTACGATGACAATTAAATTACAAAAACGTGCTTAAATCGTAAAACCTTTTTTTATCAAATTCAGGGAAATTCTGTTGTAGCTCTTCGCGAATTTCGAAGTCAAAAGAAATTGTGTCGGGGTCCAATGTCTCCACAAGGTATGAGAGATATGATATCTCGATTTGAAAAACACTAGGTGTTTAAGCGTTCAACGTCACAGAGGACGAAAGCCTATCAGCGAAGAAATCGTTTCAGATGTAGCAACGGCCGTTGTCGAACTGTTACTGACAAATGATCATGGAGTCAGCAGTGCACGTGCAGTGTTACAATTAAACGTACTGTATAGCACAGTTTAAAAGATCCTGAGAAAAATTGTGAAATTTTTTCCGTATAAGATCAGCCACAACCAGCAACTGCTTCTTACCGACAATGACCGTCGCTTATCTTTTGCCCTGACTTTTCTTGCCCGAATGGAAGTCGATGACACCTGACCGTGGAACATTCTCTGGCGTGGCGAGGCTCATATTTATCTGAACAGAACAGTGAACACCCAGAATTGTCGAATTTGGGCCTTGGAAAATCCCCGTGTCTTCTACACAATTCCGCAACACTCGCCTAAAGTTACCGTCTGGTGTGGATTCACTTCTCAATTTATCATTGGACCATTCTTTTTCGAAGAACTTAAAGATGATGGCCCTGTCGCATGTTCTCTAACAGTCCTCAGATAATGTGACATACTCAGTAGTTTTGTTTTACCTCAACTCCAGCAGCGACTATGCCTTGAGTCTATACTTTTATGCAGGATGGTGCCCCTCCGCATAATAGACTCTGTGGGCGGAGGTTTTTGCTACAACATTTTACGGATGACAGGGTGGTTAGCCGATCGTTTCCTACTCCTTGGCTGGCCCGTTCTCCCGATCTCACTCCGTGTGATTTTTGGTTATGGGGCCATTTAAAGAACGTTGTTTATAGGGGGAATGTTACAACTCTGGCTGACCAGAAGGACCACATAAGATTGTATGTTTGACAGATTACTGGGGACCAGCTGCTATCCGCTGTTGAACACACTGGTCATCGCCTGCACATTTTACATACGAATGAGGTAGCCCACATTGAATTTTCTTTTGATCGCTAGACAGTGTGTGACAAATAAATTATGCTTGAATTGGAATTTGTAGCTTTTTAAAATTATTTCCATGTAATGCGCCTCCTAGCGGACATTTTAAAACTTTTTTTTAACTTTTTTTCCCGCTGAATCTTTCAGCGCATACTTTGAATTGTCTATCTGCAAAATTTTAGCTCAATCCGCCTTTTAGTTACAGCTACAGAGGGCTATGAATAGGCCAAGTTTAATTATGATCACCTGGTACATAATTCAACCTTATCGACCAATCTATAATTCAAGGCAAACATGGGAAAATAAATCACAGTTGTAAAAAAAAAATTAAAACACCCTGAATCCTTTATTTATTTATTTTTTGGAAATGCCGGACGTTCGACAATCAAGTCATTATCCTTCAATCTTCCCCGTATTTCTGAACAATGAAATCAAAACCATTAAGTGCATTGCGCATCTAAATGTTCACAATTCATTTGTCGTTCTGAAGTACATAAAGTATAATTAGGTGAGTCCCTAAGTTATATTCTGAAAAGGTGAGCATGAGACAATCGTGTCCGGTAGTTGCGGAGCGTAAAAAAAAGTTCTCGGTTTTGTTTTTGCCCTAGTGCGGAAAAGTTGGGTACTGGTGGGTAGGTCACGTATGCAAATTTTTGGGAAAAACAAAAAATATCTTCCGTCTCCATTTCGGCCGTCATTTTTAGCATACAGCTTAAAATGTGTATTTCCATTGTTTTGTATGCAGCTTTTCGCTTTTTCTGAAATAAAATTCAGAAAAAAAAACTGCTCCCGTAATGAGACGGAGAAATCGATTTTGAATTTTTTCCAAGATGTTAATTGTGTTAGTAGAAGCAGTCCCAATAATTTTATTACAATAGCTGAAAATTCATTACAATATTTCATTACAATAGAATTTTTTAAGGGGGCTCACAACCTTTGAAACTTCGAAAAATCGATTTTTGGTTTTTGCTATATTCTGATTTTTGGGACATTTCTGAACAATATGCAAAAAACCGGATAAAAAAATTTGCATTATTTCTCGAGTTATGAGAGTTTATGTAAAGCTCACTCTATTGCCATACCCATGTTATTCCAACTTTAACTTCAGTTTTCTCAAATATGTGAATTTTGAGTTTGCGCGCACTGTTACTCCCAAACTATGTGTGCTAGACACACAAAATTTTTATCAGATTTCTATTATAAGCTTCTTAACACACTAAAACCAGAAAAGTAAAAATAAATTTGTAAAAAAATTTTTTACACTTGAAAATGTTTTAAAAAATTGCTAAATTTTAAATTTTTTTAAATTTTATGTAAATTTTTCAATTTAAACCATATTTTTTGTATATTTTTTGTTTTACATTAAACTTGAGTGTATTATTAATTTAATTTGACCAAAAAATAGTTTCTGTATGCATATTTCTTAATTTTATGATGCGCGAAACATCCAGTGATTTTTTTCTCTTTTTAGTAATGTGTACATTTAAAAATAAAATTTTAAAATTATTTATGGATTTAGAAGTTCTATTTTTGTATAAAATATAACTGAAGACTTGTAATTTTGATATAAAACAAAAAAATTATATATATATATATATATTAATATTATTGGAGATTCAGTAGCTCGATTTTGATCATGTTTAGGGTCATTTCCCCTTAGTCAAAGGTTGTGAGCCCCCTTAAGTAATGACAAGAGTTTCTGTATTACAACCCCATTTACAGCCAGCCAACTTCTTCGGAATTGTGAGTCTTCGCTCAGCTTTTTCCCTGACAAAAGTCATGTGCGCATTTCAGTTTTAAATTGAATTTAGCTTACAGAATAAAACTTTACTGGTCTGAATAAATTTTGTAAATTGTAAAAATATTCAAAATATTAAAAATCAAAATGCAATTAAATGAATTTTATAGCTGAACTTTGTTTTATATAATTTTGGTGACAGGGCAGTTTTGAATAAATTTAAAAAATATTTTTAAAGTATACTTCTAGAAACGTTCTGCCACATTAGTAGTTTAATAAATCGCTAAAGATCATTTGAATCTTGGGAATACTAGAAAAATTCTATGCCCTTAAGTCATCTTAAGTACATAAAAGTCACAAAACTTGGAAATTGGATTTCCAGCTGAAAAATTGTAAAAGCTCTTTCGTTGAAAGCTAATTATAAATTTTAGCCCTTAAATTAAATGTGGCAGGTATACGATATTATCTTTGATATCTAAAAATAATCATAGATGGGTAGATAATTTAGAAGCAGATGAAGTATAAATTAAAAGCCTAATGTCAGTTTGTTTTTATGAGACGTTTAGAATAACGAATTACGTTGTTGTGTTCATTATTTAATTTGGACAGTTCCTGCCTTTCCTTTTACATTTTATAACCTGTCGGGACGTAAAGCTTTTTTATATCACTAGAGACTAGGGTGGTACGAAAAAAATAATTTTTTTTCGGAACGCTTTAGTGCGGAAAAGTTGCCTATTGTTATAAGAAGAAAAACGGCATAAAAAATTAAAATCGATTAACATCTTCTGTTCCCACATCATACTTGAAGTTTATGAAAAATTGCAAAATTATTGTAAATTTTGCAATTTTTTTCTGTTAGTTAAAGCTTTTAAAATAAATACGCTTTAGTTTTTATGCTTGATTTTTAGTTTAAATGACCTAAATAAATTAAATTCTGATCATAAATCTAATTTTTTTTCCATTCGCGCAACGTCTTTGGAAAAACAGAAATTTAACAGTTTTTTTGCAATTTTCACTGTGCAACTCTTCTCGATTTGCTAGAACAAAACGACCCAGAACTCACCACGCGGAGATGGTTGCTCGTCGAGTTCCACCCACACCTCACCCAACCAACTATCCAATTGTTGGGTGTGACATTTAAATTATATTTACATCTATTTACAAAGATTTTCCATAGAGTACTTTGGCTTACTCTGTTTTCTACTTTTTCTTTTTTATATCTATACACATTTAAAGTCTGATTTTTTGGAGAAATGAGGCATAACCGATCTAGAATTCAGTGTTTATCGGATATAGCCATCTGTAGCTTCATGTCCACATACGTTATTCGAGGCCTCTGTCACAATTTTCATGCACTTCTCTCCAGCCTGGGTGTGACAGGGAAACTTTAGTATTTCTCTGATGAGTGTAGTGTCAGAATTGATAAATGATTTAATATCATCTTCACTTAGGTTCCGCACCATTGGAGGAGGATACACCGCACAAGAATTCGAATTAATAATTTAAATGTAATTCGAAGCTTGAAAGTTTATCTTTGGTGGTACGAAATTTCTAAGTCTTCTTTTTTGGAACGATTTGTCTTGCTTTTAAGATCCTTCTGTAACCAAGCTCTCGAATATGTTCTCTTTCATCAACAAGCATTGCCAACAGAACATTATCTGGGTGCGCGAAGAATGCATTTCGTTGAATTACTGGATCGACAACTTGAAGTAATTCGTCGGATAAATACCGTGATGTTTTGAATTCCTTGAAACACATGTTTTGGTCCATCAGTAAAATATTTGCTGTTTTTTATGGCAAACCGCATAGGCATATATTATTTCAAGATGGAGCCAACTATTTCTTTTAAGTTTCCGGATGGATCTGATGAACTTATATAGAACGTAAGGACTCATTTGGTCGCAGTTAGCCATCTGGAATGGGACAAAGGACCAGGGTTCCTATTTGCCAAGTCTTCTGGACAAATTCCGGTCTATATCAGGAATCGAACAATCTATGGGTTCATGACCAACCACACGGAGTTTTTCCCAGGAAGTGAGATGCTGCCTGATTGGCCCAGTAAAATAATTAGGTCATGCAGTTGGACCGTCAATATGTTGGAAAATGTGCCGAAAAGGAAGCTCATTAAAATGCAGGAGTCATGTGCTCTACTATAGTGGGTGTCTACATGATTTTGTAGTCAGTGGATGCACCGTTCTTC
The DNA here is from genome assembly GCA_907164885.2 of Dolomedes plantarius. Classification (NCBI taxonomy): domain Eukaryota; kingdom Metazoa; phylum Arthropoda; class Arachnida; order Araneae; family Dolomedidae; genus Dolomedes; species Dolomedes plantarius. The sequence continues at coordinate 136,929,871 of OU015501.1, forward strand.
CATCCAGTGTTGATTACATTGCCATTACACCCTACTAATTTTAGTTTTACTAGTGATATTGATAGTTCAGACAACCGAGAAATAATGCTTTGAGTTATATAATTTAATGAACTCGAGGAATGAGATACATGTCCAATATAAGTTCATCCAGGTTACTGGATAAGACAATAGTGTTCTTCTTTCACATTCCTACGACATTTCTTGGCATTCAATTTTTCGACGAACAAAGTATCATCTTTTCATCCATCAAAGAGAAGACCCCAACTTTCCTTAGGAGGTGTGAATTGACTTCATTTGAGATCAAACCAGTTCAACCTATTTGAAATGAGTTCTGGTTTGTTTTGTTCTAGCAAAACGAACGAAGCGTAGTACAGTGAAAATTGCAAAATATTGATAAATTTCTGTTTTTTCTATGACTTTGCGCGAACGGAAAAAAATTAGATTATTGATCAGAATTTTATTTATTTAGGTTATTTATCCCATGAAACAAGCATAAAAAACTAAAGCGTGTTTATTTAAAAAAATTTTTAACTAACAGGAAAAAATTACAAAAAATCGTGATTTTTGCAATTTTTCATAAACTTCAAGTACGGTGGCGAACGGAAGATGTTGACCAATTTCAATTTTTTATGTCTTTTTTCTTCTTATTACAATAGGCAACTTTTCCGCGCTGAAGCTTTGAGAGAAAAAAATATACATATATTTTTTTTCGACCCACCCTACAGGGGGTTTCGCCCCTAGGCTCGCTACGCTCGCTTTTCGTACGGGTCCTTCGACCCCTAATAGGGCTTACTCGTAAAACGGTTAATAAGGCTTAAAAGGGAATATATTGCTCGTAAAAGGTCAATAATAAGGCTTTATCGTAAAAAAATATTTGTTAGTGTAACGTGATATTAACGTGACAGACTACGTTGAAAACATCGATTTTCGACATTTGATCGAGATTTTTTTTCAAATTCGTGTGTCTTATACTTTGGACCTTCCTCTTTCCAAAACTGTTTTTATTTTTTCTCTACGTGATTTAGAAGAAATTTTATAGCCATTATAAAACATATCGTTTGATTCAAAATCAAACCGGAAATAGAACTTAGTAACCGGAAGTTGTCTTAAAATTGCACTAATTTGCTCATTTTCAGCACTTAAATTTAGTTTTTGTTCTAATTTTAAGTTTCAATAATGTTTTTGCAACATCTTTAATACTTTTTGGCAGTTATATTATTAGTTTATTTTTGAAAAACTGACAACAATTCAATTCTCGTGATTGCTTGTTTACATAGTGATGCTGATATTTCACTGAAAACAAGAAATATCAATATAAAAGATTAAGATTTAGAATAAAAAATCAATGCTGTAGTAAACAAGAAATATAATATAAAAGATAAGCTGTAATAAAGGAAGCTGTAGTAAATTAATTAATTATTAATATACAAATAAATAAATAAATTAAATAATATAAAGATATGTATTGTAAATATAATATATATTTCAAACGTTTCTTGAAGTCAGGTAACTTTCAAGAACGGCAAAACAATGTTTGAAAGTTTAACTTTTGTTACCACTCTCTGCTTCTCTTTAGAGTAAAAAAAATGTCAAGAATTGAGTATAAAAATAACGCTCGCGCATGAAGTATTTATTTTGAAAAAGATACATTTCCTTTTTGAAAACAAAAATAATAAACTAAACAAATAAACTTCTAAAATGAAAATGGCAACAAAGGACGTTTGTTTACAATCGTGAATTTGAGTTTTGGTATGATTAATTTACTAATTATTGACCGATTTTAATTATTTTAGGCATTTCCTCGGGGAGGATAAGGAGAATTTTGAATTTGATTTTAGTTTCTTTTAAATTATTTTTACATCTTTCCTCTGTTAGGGCTAATAGCGAGATACATAGGGATGATTCTCGGGCAATGTAAAAGCTTCCATCCATTTACTATTGTCACCCTTATGCGAAGGGCTTTTCATCACTGTTGAATTATCAGCTTTAAAATTCAATTAAAAATAGAAATTTTAAGATAGAGACTTGAAATGAGATTTATATGAATAAAAAAGCTTTCAGCTTCCAGATGATGCAAGTATTTTCTTTGTAAGATAAAAACTCGAGGAGCACCGATATTACATCCACATATGGGACGATATTTCTTGAAAAACTGTGTTTCATTTTTTTATGAAAATATGAGTCTGTTTTAAAATATTTTTAAACAAATGAGATCTAGTTTGAAAGAGAAATGTCTGTATTCTTAGATTGTAAAAAGATCAAAATTCTACGATCATTTTGTGGTGAGTTATCGTAATCTAAATATGAAAAAGTTAATATTTCCCCACAAAACATAAAATAAAAAATAATCTTTAAGTCCGACGAAGATGAGACATGTCTTACTTTGCTCCCCCCATTTTTTTGCATCCATTGGCATCGCTCTCGACTCCCATACCCCCAGCGGTTTCGGAGGAGATAGCGTAACAAGCTTTTGACAGCGGCGGCGGCGGCAGCGGGAGTTACTTTATTTTAGAGCAGAGAGATTTATATTCAATTTCTTTTATATACTTAACTACTGAATGCACAGTAAATATTTTACCCCTGTGAGATTCGTTCAAATGTTTTAACATTGCGTGTCAGTTTTTAATATAGGTTATCTATAGTATACCTATAAAACTGCATTTCTCTTTATATTGAGTTAAAAAAAATACTTTTCATAACGCGTGACATCTATTTTAATATTTAATGGTTGTTTACAGATGATATTGAAAACTGGAATCTTATCTGAAATATGTTATCTGATTGTAAAACACTTCTAGAACTAGAATCTTTAATAGATCCCGAAACCATAAAGTTTAAATCTGTTTATTTGTCCTCAATTAATATCCATAATATTCAAACTAAATCAGTGATCAAGTGGTAAGGAAAAAATGCTTTTTATCCCATCATTGCTGACATAATGGGATTCAAAAAATAAAATTATACATATTAACATTTAAAATAGTCCTGGCTAATTCCAAAATTAAACAGATCTAAAATTCTATAATCTTTAAGCTCTATAAAATGCAAAAATAAATATATAAATCAATAAAATAAAACATTTTCATGTTACAATTTCTGCTTGGCATATTTTTTCTTGTAGTTTTACTTATAGCCTGTAATAGTATTTTACTCTAATACGGCATTGTCAAACCCTCGCGGCTATTACGTATAGATACGGCATAGATCGTAGCGATCTATGTGAGTTAAATAATACTTAGTCTGTATGAATTAAGGTTTTTCCCAATTTATATTACACTTCTCGTATAGTTGATACCGAGGGTATGGTATACTGTGACCTCTAAGATTTCGTTACTCTATGTTTAAACAGACTGCAACATAGGCTGTAAAGCCTATGTCAAATGTTTAGATATACCCATGGCAATGATAGCAGTCAAATCTGTCGGCTAGGGGGAATCTTACAACTCCGTAATATAAAAAACAATTTTACACGATCGTAACATTCCGCCATAAAAAACTGAGCTTGAAAACTTTTTTTTGTCAGAATACATCCCAAGACAGTCATCCAATATCATTTTATCCAATTTCAATTTACTCAAGACTTATGGATGCTGATTACAAATAAATCACAGATTTTATAGAATCGTATATCCTTATATATGTTAAAAAGAATAAAGTTTCCTGTCATATATTCCTGCAAAGGAAAAATTAATAAAATAAATAAAGCATAAAGATAGATCATGTGTGATTTTCCTCCAATGCTTGTACGTATGGAAAATGGATCAATTTATTGGGCATTCTGACACTTAAAGCACCTTTAATATTTTCAAAAACCCACCATCAACATTATAATATGTTATTTGTATGCATAAATATAAAGTACTCTTCTCTTCCAAGATTCAATGGGCAAGTCAAGTAAAGTGGCAAGCAACTAAAGATGTAACTCTGAAAATTGCATCCGATGTTCCTGTGCATTGAATTTCAGAAATTTGCGGGCATGTATACATGTTTGTGAGCACTTACTCCCCTATGGAACTGCAACGTTAATTCTTAAAGCCGGCGTGCTGCATGCAGGCTGATAATACACTAGTTATCAAAAATTAAGGAAAAATCACAAAAAGCGGGATAACACGTTCAAAACTAGGCCAATCTTTTTAAAATGTGAATATGTTGTTAAGGAAAAGGTTCTGAACAATACTACATTATGCAAAAAAGTGGGGCTGCAGTCGGAATACGTCATTTGCGAGGAGCATAAAAGTGCACGTCTCAGAGCAACTCGGTAATTGTCGCTGCGAGGCTGAGATTAGACATCTGGCATAGCCAAATTGTAACAATGATCTCCAGGCATCATTCGACCGAAGAACTGCCATGGCGAGTTATTGGGAGACTAGAGGCAGGACAAAGTCACACAGAAGTGTCCAGATGGCTAAATGTGAGTCCGTCCGTGGTTCATAGACATTGGTAACAATTTCTAACGACGTATTCGGTATCCATGACGTTCAGCCAAGGACGGTCATACGCTACGACGAGTGCCGATGACCGATATTTGTCATTATGCGCACGAAGGAATAGAACCGCAACTCCTTCGAACTCAGATCCTCCTTCGCTGCAAAGTCCGGAAGATCGGTATCAACGTCAACCATGCGTAGAAGGCTTCACGACGGTGGTCTTTTTGGGAGGCGACCAGCCATTTGAGTCCCGCTCACGTCACACCATAGGCGGGAACGTTTGCAGAGTGCACGTTAACATGTCCACTGGACGCGTGATGAAGGAGGGCTGTTCTCTTTACGGATGAGTTCAGGATTAGCCTCCAAAGCGATAGTAGGCGTATTTTGATTTGGAGAGAACCTGGAACTCGTTTTCATCCATCACACACTCGTGAAAGAGATGCATACGGATCAGGCAGTGTCTGTGTTTGGGGTGGTATCTCTTTGGGTGGGCGCACAGACCTCCATGTCTTTCCTGGTGGAAATGTGAATGCTCACACCTATAGAGATGACATCGTTGATGCTTATGTGCGCCCTTATGCCGGGGCAATAGGTGATGCTTTCGTGCTACAAGATAATAACGCGAGACCGCACAGGGCTCGCACCGTGGATGCTTATCTTGATCAGGAAACAATTAAGCGCATGGAGTGGCCAGCTCAATCACCGGATCTGAATCCTATCGAGCATGTTTGGGACGCTTTAGGACGACGTATAGCTGCTCTCAATCCTCCTCCTAGGACCCTAGCCACGCTTCAACTGCTTTGCAAGAACAATGGTTCTCACTTCCTACCGAACTCATAGACCGCATAATTGACAGCATCACACATCGCCGTATGTGCTGTATTGCTTTTCGGGGGGATCATACGCCACATTAAAGGTACTTTTCTTATACCAAACTGACACATCCGATTTGTTCATTGTATCCATATTCTAGTTCCTATAACACCATACTTGTCTGGCGATTTCTTTTTATGCTATTTTATACCTACCTATGTGTTGTATAATGTGTATAAGTTTCATTAAATTCTACGAGTAACTTTTTTTGAGTAATTGCTATTTTTGTGACTTTTCCTTAATTTTGATAGCCATTGTATTATACAATGTGGTCAATTTATTATGACCACATACTCAATAAATTGTTGGGCTGCCATTTGCTTTCAATACTGCTGGGATTATCTTTGACATGCACGGTATGATAAGTTGGTAAGTTGTTTGAGGAATCTGATCTCTTATCCTACGAAATGCACTTTCCAGTTCTCTGAGATGTAATCTAGTTTCCTGATGCCACATTATTTTACATTATCTTGAAAATACTGGATTGCATTACATTCTGGTGATTGTAGAAGTTAACTAAGGAAGGAGATTTCTTCGTCATGTTCTTCCAACCATATATGGCCAGAGGGGCTTTATGGCATGGAAAATAGTCTTGCTGGAAATATCCATCTCTCAATGGGTTAAACGTTAAACCATTAACGTAACTGCATTTACTCAGTCAGAATCAATATTTAAATACCATTCAGACGTTCTTCCACGTGAATTAAATGACCCAAACAATGCTAGGGAAATAGCCCCAAACCTCAACATTGCGTCCATTAGCTTCAAGTGATATTGCAATGCAATGAAGGTCCTTGCTTTCAGATCGTTTGCTCAATATTTGAACCCTGTCGTCAGCACGGTGTAGATGAAAACGCTATTCCTCGAACAACATTACCTTTTTCCCTTCATTTACTGTCCAATCTTTCTGATCCTGCGTGAACTGCAGACGTTTGATCTTGTTATTTAGAGACAGCAAATAGTTTTGAACTGACATTTTGGCTTCCATACCCAATTTTGTGTAATTTTCCTCGAACATTACGTTGAGAGGCCATCGGAGTTGTCCTTGATTAAGATTGATGTAATTTAACGTACCTTTGCCCTTCTGCTGGACTGGACAAATCTACTTTTAACTCGAGCATCCAGTAACTGGTGACAACTATATTCCTTACGCTGAGACATGTATTTTTGTTTGGCAGCTCAACCTTTTTAAACATGAACAATAGCTGATCTCCAGCGCTGCACAGAGTGTCAGCAGTTCTGCTGACATTCGCTCCCCTGCTTTTAGCACACACGATCAATTCATGTTCAAATTAAGTGAAGTCACGTCTTTTGTGCGTTCCTTCACAAAGATACACTTCGTCTGTCAATTCAATCGTCAACTGTCGACTATCACCCGGCGATCTCGTTTCATACCAAAGTTCCTAGCCCAACGTTATAATTGATTTGAAAAACATCGTTAAGTGGTCATAAGTTAGCCTCTCAGCATATAATAATAATACGCGTTACTGACCTGCTTGTCACAAGCACATTGTCGATTAGCCTTAAACCAGTAGCAACAAGTATTATGGGGAGAAATATGATGTTACTCTTCCAACACGAAATTTGTTGCTGGATGTAGTTATCTGGGGCAAACATTTGTTAGAATGTATCTTTCCAATTCTTAAATTTTGTGATATGCGAATTTTCCTTTCTTAAGGGAACGGTGGACATTAAAATTTACTTTTTTTACCTTTCCTCATAGAGATACGAAATTTTGTACATATGCACATTTCACTATAAATGAATAGAATACCTTAAAAGAAATTTCCAATATCATTATGATTTTAAGATTTTCTAAAAAAATTTGAAATTTATAAACAAAATTTTAAAATGCTCCTTGCTACTTAATTTTTGAGATATTTCCTCGATTTTGCATTTTAATCTCTTTAAACTGTATAACAAACAAATCTGGGTATCAATTATTTAATCCCTTGAATAGTTAAGTTTTGAGATATTTTTTTCTGAATTCCATCCCGATTTTCATCAAAATTTTGCCTTTTGAAAAGTTATAAATCAAATTTAATTACCTTAATGAAGTCGAATTGTAAAATGCATACCCAGTTATTTTGGAAACAGAATCAGAATTCTTCCTCATCAATTTGATGAATTTTGAAGAAAAATTAAGTAGCATAGAGCATTTAAAAAATCTAAAAACCTTGAAAAATCTGGTTTGAGAAATACAGATTTAAAATTTATTACTACACTTACCCATTATAAACTACTTTGTAGAAACTTCATAAATGATTTTTTACTTGAAAAAAATTATTTTGGTACTAATAATCTACAGAAATATATATATTATTTACAATAACACAATCAGTATTACAATGACGAGATTTGCTGAAATTAAGCTCCACCGTTCCCTTAATGTTTTTGACCGATATGGTCTCTGATTGCACATGAAAAAAAGAGTGCTATGAGGAATCATGATGCCTCATGAGGAAGAGTCGATATTAAAAATCTAAATCAAGCATCTCAAAATTCATTCTTGTGTGATTGCTGTAAAGCCTCTGCCATAGATATGCTAATAGCATAAAATGCGAAACTTTGAATCTATTTTAAGGATTTCATTACTTCATATTTGTTGTTTCAGATGCATTGTTTACTCTGGAATGAGTGTAAAGTTTATTTTAACTTCAAGTTGTATTCACATATATAATATTTGATGAAAAGGGGTTTGTTTGACAAATATTAAAAAAAAAACGAGAAACTCGTTAGTTTTACTGTTGTAAGGTATACACAAGATTCGATTCACAAGAATCGAACTTTTGAATTAATGAATTAAAGAAGCTGCTTCAGATATGCTAATTTCGGCATACGCGCTTAGTATAAATACCACGCAGCGTCATTAATAAGAAAAGGGGAGGTTGTTAAGGTTGAAAAGGTGTTATCCTGCGCTAGTGCTTAGCGGGCCAGAAGTTTACATGGCAGTACTGCTGGTTTGACTTACTGTTCGTGAGTATAAAAATATATTGTTCTTGAAAGCTGTGTTTATACATTCCGTACAAGTAGTACGCATGCTTATTGCTGTAAAAGCCAATTATATGTGCAACGAATTCAATAAACATTGTTTCATGTATAAACTGTGTTTGCTTCAAATTCAAATAGAGTGCCACTTCAAATTATATACACCCAAGTCTGGGTAGAAGTGAGCATAGAAACTCTATACTGTGTTCTGATGAATACTTAATTTGCAGATCAATAATTTCTTCTTGTGTTTTTCTATCCTGCTATTCTAACAATTGTTTTATGTTTTAATTCTTACTTCAAAATCAAACTTTAAAAAAATGCATCATTTGACACAAACGAAAGAATTTGTATCACATTCTTTGAACAAAAATGCAAAAAATATATCAAATGCCATTTATTCTAAGTTACTCATTGAATGGGAATTTAATTCTTTCAATTTAAAGTTTCATATTAAATTTAGCGTAAAATGACCGATAATCATAACGAAAATCTTATTTTTCTAAAATCGGATATAAAAAATGAATTAACATCCGGAAAAGGAAATGGCGTCTTCAGAATTGCTAAAAAGAAATTATCGCAGTGCAGAACAGAATAATTTACCTTCAGTATTTATGAAGCCATAAAATAAAACTGTTTCCGAAGTAATTTTGAATTCTATAAATAGTGTCATGTCGGTTCTAAGAAAATTCAAAACATTTTGCGATTTTTAACAAAAGCGTGATCTGGGGTAATAAGTCACAAAAGGTGTATTAAATAGTAAATCATTTCAAAATGTAGTACTCTAGAAAAATGAATGGTTTCCAATTATTTTTATGCATTAAATAGGATTTTACTGGGATATTCGAACGATAAATATTTTCTTCTTTAATTACTCTGTAAATTTGTTACGTAGAACGATTTTTCATTTTTCACACCTGTATGGTGGGCCCAGATGAATAGAAGTCAACAAACCACGGTAGGTAGTAGCGAAAATGTTTAAGAACAAGTGCCTCAATAATATTTAAAAAAAATTTATTTAGCGTTCATATAAATGAAATATATACAAAACTCTTAGTCGAAAATTCTACCGGAAACGTACAAGAAAGTTCTGTCATGAGGGCTGTTACATTATTTGAATAATTTATATATATTATAGCTTAATTCATAACCTTTATGAAACACTTAAACCTTTTCCGAGTAAGAATTATATAAAATCTATAAATGCATTTCTTATTTTAGTACGAGCCAATTTATTATTATCTTGGTATAGTATCTCTCTTGAGAAGAATCAAATCTCGATAAATATTATATATATATATATATATATATATATATATATATCAAGCAGTGTTAAGATATTCTTTGAAGTTTGAAGCTTTGTTAAGAATTCAATACAATGGGAAGGAAAATTAATATATGTATTAAGTACTCGTATTCCTTCCATTTCCCAATTTGCATATTATATTTTCTATCATGTTACAATTGGATTATATTTTATATCATATATTGTATTCACTCAAACTATTGTGCCAATGCGCATTTGAAATAAATCTATTCATTGTAATGTACACTAAAATCAGTTCTAGGGAATAGATTTCGTTACAGACGACTTATTTTTAGAATCTTTTAGAGAGTAGTAATGTACTTTCAATAGACGTCTTAGATAATATAATTACTGAAGTATAATTGGATGCTTGATTTACAAAGTGAAAATTTGTTTTAAGCAACTTTCAGTGCTAAGCAATTGAAAATGCTGACAATAAGTAATATGTAACTGAAATTAAAATTTTCAAGTTTTACCTGCACCGAAACAAACATGTAGTGTTAGTAGCAAAGACTTTTGAATGCACATAATATATTGTCCTGAGAATGCTTTGACATTGTATTACATTTTATCAATCAATATATATATATATATATATATATATATATATATACACACATAGTCGTTCGCACCTTATGGAAATGATTTTGATAACTAAGTTTTATGTATAAATGCCGTATTTTTTTAGGCGATTTGCTTCTATCTGATAGCCATGGTTGTTGACAATAGATCTAGCTAGAATTTTCTATGAAAGTAAAATTTTCTTAATACTGCCTTGTCAATTTTACCCCATTCCTCTTTGACCGTTTTCCAAAGTCCGTTCAATGTTCTTGGATGCCGTTTTCCTTAGTCTCGTTATAATAAACCGGATGTGCAAAAGTCCATTGGAGAAGTGTCAGGGGATTTTAAAGGTATTTAATTAAATGGGATACACTTTATTCCTGTTTCTGTTCTTTCTTTACTAAATAATCGGCAGGTGATTTAGACATGTGACTAGAGGCTATGTCCATATGAAGCTCAACTTCATCAATGTCCTTTCCGTATAAGGCTGGAATTCCTTCTTCAAAAATTGGTTCTAAAATATTCTGTTGATATTAGAGTGAATTAATTTTGGCTTTACCTGAGACTTTTTTTATTTTTAATTTGCCGTTCTAACAAAATCGTACAAATCCTTAAATACATACGATTTGCTATGAAATCTTCGCGATCCTAGCTTTTACAAAATGATAGATTTCCTTTCAGTTCTAAAAACTGAAATATTTTTATCAATAAATATTGTTTGTGCTTCAAACTGTCTGAGAATGTAACAATAGATGAGCAAATTTGTCCAACCAAGAGAAAATCCAAGTATATGCAGTACATGCCTAGTAAACAACACAAATTTGGAATAAAATTCTGGCTGGCTATTTATGTCCAAATACCTGATAAATGAAATATCTTACTTTGACAAAGAGGCTAACAGGCCAGAAGAATAAACCGCTGGTGCAATTGCTGTTTTCCATCTACTTCAGCCATACAAAAACTCTGGAAGAAATGTAACAACAGATACCTTTTTTACGTCGGTTAAAATTGACAAGAAACTTCGAGATAACGGTCTGAGTTTAGTTGGGACTATAAAAAGAGCTAAAAAGGAAGTCCCACATCTTTGAAGAAGGCGTGATTTCCACTCTGTTGAACTTCAAAGGAAAACGGTGGTGTACTTCTTACATCATACCAATGCAAAAAGAGCAAAAATGTGCTTCTTCTAAGCACCCTACATAATTGAAACAAAATATCACAATTTACGAAAAACCCACCAGAAGTTATCGAATTTTACAACTCGTAGAAATATGAGGGGGATGTTGTACATCAAATGGCCCGAAAGTATTCTGTACAATCTCCCTCAAGCCACTGACCAGTACATGTGTTTTTTTACTAGTCTTAACTTAGCAACGATAAATGCATAGATACTTTTCGAGGAAGTAACGGGAAAAATAGTCAGACGCAGAGACTTTATTTTCTTACTTACTAAAGAGCAAAGAGAAAAAAATATATATTGAAGAACGCCGAATAGTCTGTAGTACGCACACCAAGAACGATTACTGACTCTCAACCATCTCTCAAAGGTTAAAAAAATGACAAATTATAATATGTAAAGGTTTGGTTCGGAGGGCTATGGACATTTTTTACTACACGAGGGTTAATTAGTCCGGGACTTAATGCTTAAAAACCATACCAAGACTCTTCTAATGCAGAAAATAATGACATATACGAAAAGAGAACAACTTTCTTGAATTATTTTTGTGTCATAAATTCTACGGTTCTTTATCTAAAATAAATCCATGTCAGCGGGGAGAGGAAAACAAATCCCTTAAAGGGATATCCTGGCTCTTAATTGCTTCAGCCCCTCATCATTTTACAGTTACACTACATGCTGATTACAGACCCGATCAACAGAATCAACTCCTGGCCATAAATAACACTGTCCCAGATATTTCAAAATTCGTTGAAATGCAGGACATGACCATTGCTTCCATTCACGAGAGTGGCTAACTTAACTGACATCTCTTTTCTCCATTGCTCCACCGTCCAATCTCAATAATCCCAGACAAATTGAAATCGCTCCTTTCACGCTGATAAAGGGTTCCCTTGGCACAACGCAATAGTTTCTCCCCCATCTCTTATAAAATCGTGGCATTGTTCGTATGGTAATGTGTTTTCTCGGAAAATTATTGCAACGTCTGCTTTTGATTTTTTTTTTGTTATTGAAACTCCCTAAGCAATTATATGATCTCTGGTCAGCAATATTTTAGATTTTCTCTCTCACCTTATTTACTTAGGTTGAATATTTCACTCTGTCGCTCCACGTGTTCCATAACTTGCGTAATATTTCGTACCAAAGACCGATAATATCAGCAACGACATATGCAGTTTTCTAAGAAAGCCAAATATCTGGTTCAACTGAAAACTTGCAACTTTTTTTCTGTGAACTCGTAACACGTCAGACATGATTGTTTATAAAAATTTTATCTATACACCGAAAAATATCGTTTTGCCTGAAGCAACAAGCGAATCGCTGCAAAAATGAGCTAAGTAATTGATTCTCATTTTCAACAAATTTAAGTGGTAAAATTTTTTTTTGGTACAGGCAATGTATGTGTTATTATTTATAAACCTGTTAATGAAAGAAAAGAATTTTTTTTAGTTATGAATATGGGGATTTTAATGAGTTTGATTTAAATTACTTCGCCCTGATAGTTGTTATTCCATTATGCATTTTATAAATTTTTATTACACTGACATAGTTTTGATGCATGAACTTTTATTTCAAGCTGATGATATCATATTTTACAAAATGCATGCTTCAGACATTATGTCAATATTTTTTCAAGCATAATCTATAAAAAATACTATAACATAACTATTTTTTTTTTAATCTGCGTATAAAACCTTCATTTTTCTTCATCCATTGAACTTAATTCGAAAAAGCTATTTTGATAAAATTTGACTTTCATAAACACCATAGTAAGAATTTTCCTTTCATTATTATTATAACAACAAAGAATAGCTTACTTTTTGTTAAATAAAATGTGGCACTATTCATTCATAGAAGAAATATTTTCTTTACTGAATGAACTTTGATGAATGATTTCATTAACTCCATTTCCTGTGACAACTTTTTTTTTTATTTGTCGTCTTTCAGAAGATAAATTCTTTTGTTTCTCTTGATGAAAAGAAACTACATTTTTGTTTCTTTTATGTCGATCTTTTATTTAACAGAGTAGCATTCAAAAGAGTTTTACATTGATAACATAAAAAGTATATGGAGGATTTGTAGGTATATAAAAACAAAAAAAAAAGAAAAACACGGAAAGAAAAATTAAAATTTACTTTAGCTCTGTTTAGAAAATATTTGCAGCTCTTTACAGTAGACTCCCAATTAAAAATGCCCGAAACACATTCCTATAAATTAAAGAATAAACAGTAAAATATTAACTTTATAGTAAAAACTCTACGAATTTCATGAAAGAATGTATTTTTTATATCAAAATAAACACCTATGATAACTTTATGTTAAGTATTTTGAATCGCAGCGTGTAAAAGTACAATAATATATATGATAATAGAATATATAGCTTTAAATTTCTTTAAAAGGAAATGCAGCAGCATATTTTAGGACAAATGTAAGACTTAGCGATAGTACAATTTATGAAAAAATCATGGGCCCAGTCGATTATTATTACTTCTAAGTACAAATTTTTTAACGGTTATAGAGTAGTAAAGAGAAAGGAAACATCCGCGCGTTCTCATACTGTATTGTAAATATCGTATTTAGACCTCTAAATTAAATTCTTGAAACCCCCCCCCCCCCCAATTTTTATATTTTTGCAATTTAATGTTGTGAAAGCAGAAAAATTTTGTTGTATTTAAATCACCTTTAACTTCAGTTCTCTGGTGCAACTAAGCCTTCAAAAACTAAGAAGTTTGTTGAAAGAGAAAAAATAGAATTTTTATGAATTTATTAATTTTTAATCATTCTTTGCATATATTTCACTCTTGTGTACAAAATTTAAATTTTACTACACTTGGTTTCTTGGGGAAACAATGCCATGTCCTTCTTAGTTTACTTGGATAATCTATCGCTTGATATCTCGTATTCTTTTTGTTTCTTAAAACATTCAGTGCAAGTCTTAAACGTTTTAATTCACACTCATTGGAGACCCTTTTTTTCCAATGCGGAGGCACTTGTCGTCAAACATTCGCCTATACACGCCGCAATTTTACTACCCATTTTATTGTGGGGGCTCCATATCGGCGGACAGCATTACCTCCTATGAAGGGACGACACGAACGGAGGCACTTTTCGTGGCGCGACGCTAGGATTCGATCCGAGCACCCTCAGCACCAAAAACCAGCGCGCTGTACCACTGGGCAGCCACAAGCCCTCGTTGGAAACCTAACTATGATTTCGGCAACTCGTTTGACATGCAAATAACATGAAATTTACAGCATGCATTAGCGGAGGTGAGATATGCAAATGATTAGAATTTCAGCGCAGACGCACATCACGCGCGCCTGTGGCGCCACTTCAAAACGCTATTTAAGGCTTGGAGATCTCGACGATTTCAAGTTCGGCAATTGTGTTTTTCTTGTGGTTTTTTCAAAAAAAACGATCAATTATGCCTCGTCGAAAATAGCGATCATCTTTTGATCAAGTATCCGAGTTCGACACAGGAAGGATAGTGGCCTACCGAGATTGTGGATTATCTTTCAGGGAAATAGGTAGTCGTGTTGGACGAAACCAAACAACTGTAATGCGGATATGTGATCGTTGGATGCAGGAGGGTACGACGAACCGGCGTGTTCGATCGCATCCACCTCAGCGCACCACTTCACGTGATGACAGGCAAATTGTGCGCATGGCAGTGACGGATCGCTCAGTCACATCACGAACCATAGAACAGCACATGCAGTCTGTAACGCATCATCCAGTGTCTGCGCGTACCATTCGACGCCGTTTACAGCAGAGTGGTCTGTCCGTAAGACGTCCATTGCTTTGTCTACCCTTGACGCAGAACCACAGACGTCTCCGCCGCCAATGGTGCGATGACAGAAGGATGTGTACGGCAGAATGGAATGAAATTCTCTTTACTGCCGAGTCACGCTTCTGTCTTCAACACCACGATGGTCGCATTCGAGTCTGGAGACACCGTGAAGAGAGGATGCTGAACAGCTGCGTTATGCACCGCCACACTGGTCCTGCACCGGGTATTATGGTATGGGGCGGTATTGGATATCACTCTCGCACACCTCTAGTACGCATTTCCGGTACTTTAAACAGCCAGCGCTACATCTCCGACGTGTTGGAGTCAGTTGTCCTTCCTTACCTTCAGGGCTTTCCCACAGCCATATTTCAACAGGATAATGCGCGACCACACGTGGCACGCATTGTCCAACGATTCTTCGTCAATCGCCAGATTGAATTGCTTGACCCAGATTCCATCCCCAGCTGCCACAGCAGTTCAACTTTGGCAACGTGTGGAAGCTGCTTGGTCTGCTGTACCCCAAGAACGAATCCAAAGTCTCTTTGAATCAATGCCGAGGCGTGTGGCAGCGGTGATCTCCAACAATGGCGGCTACTCTGGCTACTGATTTTGGCAGGAACCACACTTCACAGAAGTCTATAAATTTAATCATTTGATACTTGGTCAACATGTTATCTACAAAATAAATTTTGTTGTGATATCTCTTGTCTTTCTTGGTGTTGCAATTTGGGTGGCCAGCAGTGTAGATAAATAATGGAAGTTGCTTAAATACGATTTTAGAATGTTGAAAGTGTGACTGGTTATATTAATATTCCTCATAATGCAGTAAAGTAATAAGTCAGATATTTCAATGAAGGATTACTGCATGATATTTGATGAATCATTTCTAGAATTTCCTCGATATCGTGGAAGTTTTTCTGTATGCATTTTGTTGCCTCCCATTATCAACAAATAAACTATCGAGACATCTTATTGAAAGGTATTAAAAATTGAAGATATTATAAAATCAAATGGAAAGACAAAATCAATGAAATTCTTAAAGTCCCTAACTTATTTTGACCCATCTATTTAATAGATATCGCCGGCTAAATAGTTCTTGTATGGATAGTAATAAGAAATCCTAAGAAGCCCTATGTTATATTTTGGGGGGGGGGGAATAGAAGGAATTATTTTGTATATCGAACCATTTACTAGACTTCCTCCAATAATCGGAGCTAGGCTGTTACTAGGCCTCTTACCCTGCAATAGCAGTTTGGGTGCATGAAGTTTAAAACACAAGTTATTTGTATTTCTGTGAATTGTAATAACTTGAGGTACAAATTAGATAGATTTATGAATTATAAATGAACAAAGCCGGGTACTTTAAATGATTCAAAAACGCAAAATTGGTTTATTTATTTAATTTATAATATAACTCCGGATATTTAAACAGGTCTGTACCTCTGTATATTTCTATTTTTTTTGCATATTCATCAGAATATTTCTGAATAGACTTAATCCGCGTAAGTTTTTATCAATAAAAGTTAAAATAAAGCTACAAAAACAAGCCATATTCATATTGAAAATAGCAAAGTAAGCCTTCCTTATCTTATTCTTATAGTTTGGCATATGATATTTTTGGCATCTAAAGAAATGTGTCTACCAGTGCTTTTGAAACGAGAGTAAAGTCAGTCTATTGTCTGTAAAGCTTTATCATCTTTTTCATGCTATCTGGTTAACAAAAGTCGGTGCAAGTTGATTTACTGATCACTATCAGCATTAAAAGTTCATTGTGCAATATGAACCAATGATTTGCAGAGCCAATAGTTTGTTGTGTTCCTAAATAAAATATTGGTAAAGCAATCATAAAATAATAAAGTAGGCAACAATTTTTATGCAGTGAATATTTTCAGATATTTTATAAAAATGTTTTAAAAAATATCTGAAGTGACTTTAGTCAGTTTTGAAAATTTGCGAATAAAAATGTATAAATCTAGAACGGTACTATAAATAGAAAGTTTTAGAGTCTTCTTGTGCAGTTGACCTTGATTTCTCTTTGTTTTACTTTTTCTATTTGATATTTTGTAAATTGTTCACGTTTTGTGACTTTATCTTATGCATGCGAGTTTTTTGTGCTACGTTTCGAAGCAATTTTTAACTTGTTTTCAACTTGCAAATGAAAGGTCATTTCAGTATATTTTGTATCTTCCTAAATAACATATTTTATAGGTAAGAAGAAAATGAAATTACAGAACGGACTGAATCTTTTCACACGTTGAAAAAAGAATTTAGTTATAGCAATTTTATGGCTTTGAAGAAAAAAAGCTCCATTCTTCCTATAAAATGCAAAAATATAAAAGTTATTCATTATAAAACCTATATTTATCTGTTTTTACTAAGAAAGAGACAAATTAAGAAGAAATGGCTTACCGTAAAAGATAAAATTTCTGAGAACCATTACTATCGAATTGCTTAACTGGGCTGTCAGTTAAGAGAACAATCCTGTGAATTAATCGCAATTATAGAGCTCTAGAAAAAGATCGTTAGTTCCTGACAGTCTTTCACTCATGATATAGTAGTAGTATATTATAAAAATAATACTACGTTAATTTCCTTTCTACGGTTAAAATGTAAATGAGAAAATTATCATGTGCTGTTTATTTTTTTATTATATGAATAACATTCTGCATTGAAGACAATTTAAACATAACTGTGATCGCCAAACTCTAAGCAAATAATATTCTGAAAAGCAGAAAATCTATTGTATTTTTTTTATAAAAATGCGAAAAATCAAGAAGTCTACATTCTTTACGTAACAAGTTCTTACCTCACAGCGACCCTTAGAAACGTCTCAGACATAAACAAAAATTTCTGCCCATAACAAAACAAAACAAAACAGGTCTGTGTATGAAGACCAATTAACATAAATGTCGCATCTTTCAATATATACGTTGGGAGCTACAATTTTTACCTTGTTGTCAAATAATCGGCCACAACTCCCATATGCGTGCTTCTGGATGCAATCGTTGCATTCAAGGCCCGATTTAGAAAATTCTTGACTATAGGCACAACTCGGGATAGGGCCCCCCTAACCCTGATGTGGGCGTAACATTTCCAAAATTGACACACAAAAAATAATCATGAATCATTGTGATCATTTTTCCAAGAATCGGCTATTTGAAGCGTAGAAGCCTAGAACATTATTAAATACAAATAGCAATACAGCATATTAACTTCATCATTAAAACACCAATACAATGCAACCAGAAAAACTTATTAATCCCTTATATACACTGTGACATACATATGATGAACTATTCATATAACTATACATATTATGAACCAATCAATCAAATTTTTAAGGATATGGATATATATATATATATAAAAAATTGCTATTAAAAAATGTAAAATAAAAAAATTTGAATTGGGAATTTTCATTTTTTTCTTTTAAAATAAAAATTTTGAGGGGGCCCCCAAATTCGGGGGCCCCTAGCCCCGAGCCTAATGGAAAACCAAGGCTTGGTTGCAATTTTAAATGTTGGGAAGCGTACTTGCACATTTCCGATTAGAAGTAACGGTGATTAAGCATCGCTGGTTTGGCAACGGGAGACTGTGCCAAACTGGTTTTCGACTGGTTGAGACCCTCATAAGTCCACGGAAAAATTCAGTTCCTGCAGTAGCCACAAGGCAGTCGAGCAAAACGTATGTACCAGCGGACAATTTGTGAGTACGCTATCCCTAATCTCTCTCCCTCTCTACTATCATAAATCGATTTAAGTTATATTGGATGTATTTAATTGTTAATTCCCAAGACCCATTGGAATGAAATAAAGTGTTGTTATTTTAAGTGTAACTGATGCTTCGCCTCCCTTATTCATCACGTGGCGCAGATCCAGGGTCATCCACTTTACGATCCAAGTTTGATAATTGTGATAATAAATTATAAGACAAAAGCAGCGTTGCACCACATACAAATCATATCAACATGATAACAAGCTCTGTGAGGATTAGCCCACTTACCAACAAGTGAACTGGAATTTTGAAATATTTTGAAAATTAATGTACAGATATGAATGAGCAAACTGAAGGAGTATAAAAAAGCTTTCAAATTACGAAAACAAATCATATTAGTACTGCGGATAACAGTAGTCATAGAAAAAAAGCTGAAGAGTGTGGATTTAACTATTTAATAAATAAAATAAAAACTATTGAACAAATAGTATATACTGTGAATGGCACAATACTGGAAGCCCCTTAATCAGCCGCTTTAGACATATTACATTTTTTTATAGAAAAACAGTTTAATATAACTTATAGAGAATCTATGCTCACTTCTACCCAGACTTGGGTGTATATAATTTGAAGTGGCACTCTATTTGAATTATATACAAACACAGTTTATACATGAAATAATGTTTATTGAATTCGCTGCACATATAATTGGCTTTTACAGTAATAAGCATGCGTACTGCTTGTACGGAATGTAAATACAGCTTTCAAGAACAATATAATTTTATACTCACGAACAGTAAGTCAAACCAGCAGTACTGCCACGTAAACTTCTGGCCCGTAAAGCACTAGCGCAGGATAACACCTTTTCAACCTTAACAACAACTCCCCCTCCTTTTTTCATTAATGACGCTGCGTGGTATTTATACTAAGCGCGTATGCCAAAATTAGCATATCTGAAGCAGCTTCTTTAATTCCTTCACTCAAAAGTTCGATTCTTGGGAATCGAATCTTGTGTATACCTTACAAACTCTCATACGGCAAGTTAAGGCTTCGGGATCTTAGCCATATTGGATTCGGTCTGTTCAATGTTAACCTATGGAGAAGATGTGTCCAGTTATTGTCGACTTGGATTTAAAGAAGTTTAATTTCAAATTGTACTCCTAATAGAGAAATACTTTTTACCCGGATATTTTTCCCATTCTTTAAAAGAAATTCAAATATATTTTTTTATTTGAATTATTCGGAGAAAAATGTGATATACTGTGTTTTAAATACATATAATTTCCTTTGATAGGCGAAATTTCTAAAATGAATAAGTTAGCAGAGGGAAAATTTATTTCTCTATTAAGGAGTATAATTTAGAAAAAAATATCTTTAAACCAATGTCGACAATAGCTGGAAAAAATTCTGCATAAGTTATAATGAGATGAGAGAACTAAATATGGTTACTACACGACAGCCTTAAGGCCAGCACGTTCAAATGGCCAGCCACTACATCAGGGGTATCATTTC
Source organism: Dolomedes plantarius (assembly GCA_907164885.2). Classification (NCBI taxonomy): domain Eukaryota; kingdom Metazoa; phylum Arthropoda; class Arachnida; order Araneae; family Dolomedidae; genus Dolomedes; species Dolomedes plantarius. Next base: position 136,950,216 of record OU015501.1, read on the forward strand.
TTGAATTATTTTGAAAATCCACTTGAAGATATTTCAACCAAATTTCAAAGAAGGGTATATGAATAACGATTTGAGAGTGCTTACTTTGATTCACGAAATCTGTCCTGGGTTCTGATTTTGGCTATTAACATTACTTGGTCAAAAAAGTTGTCGTTAAATTGAAATGCGCCATTGCTGAAGATCGAATGGTTGTTTTTTCTTTATAATAAATTATAAGCTAGCTAATGCAAATTGTAGTTGAGTCTAGGAATGCCCAGGTCATTGGTTTGCATATGAAAAGAAAATAAGGCTAATAGTTGAAAATAATGTAGTTAGGTTAAAAGAAGGTTAGGACATTATTAAAAGATATAGGGATAGAGGTGAGGTTTAAATAAAGACAGAATAAAATCTAAATAATTGGAGGAGGAGATCTCTTAAACGCCTGGTGAAGCTTAGTTGTTAACATGTAACAGTAGATATCACAACTTCCTCTAAAAGTAGAAGAAAGACATTCACTCGACCAAAATGCGACTAATACTTAAAAAATTTGGTTGTTTTTCTAAAGCAATTTCTTATTGACTGTAATCGGATTAAATGACTAATTACTGAGAGGCCGTAAAGATTGGATTATTGAGGTGCAGAAAAGGGTTATATGATTTGATGTCTAAGACTTCAACTTATACCAAAGTGTATCCCGCCTACATAGTGTAGTGGTTATCATCGTGAGCTTCTCTACAGTAGGCTTGGGTTTCAATCCCCAAAAATACTTGGTCATTAACGTGTTGTTCCCAAAAAGGGATCAATACTATCTCACCTAAATGGTGCTATAATAAAGTAGACAGAAAGATCCCGTGGTTAATAACAAAAGGCGAATGTCTCACGACACGTGCCACCACACTAGACAAAAAATACCAAAGAGTATAAGACATAAAGGTAAGAAGAGAATTGCATGATACTATGTACACATTACATTTAACATAGACCATATGAAAATAAGTCTAAATGCACTTCCTGGGCCACGCCCTCTAGTGTAGGTTTTCAGAGGGTAAGCAGTGGAGAACCATGATTGGACATAAAGTATGAGAAAAGTTATTGGAGCACTCAGGATCCTTGAGTTTGATGTCTGTGGCATAATGCCACTATGTAAAATTTATTACTCAAGAATTTAAAGACTTAATGATAACCGCTATTAACTTAACTTAATTAATATCATCTAAACGATTAATTGCTAGCTGTATTAATATTAATTTAAAATAACTATTTTCCAGATACATATTGTATGCTTAAAGCGATTATACTGTTAATATCTACAATAGCTAAATATGTTTACATTTTCCAATAATAGAATCGATTACCTCATTCGAATTTCGCATCGCGATTCGATTTCTCAACTTAACTGCAAAAATAACTACTTCCCACGTGTGCAATAGCTTACATGTATTCATACGCCGATGTTTCCTAAAGATAATAACAATATAATCGCAGTTTAATTTCTCTGCTAATTTAGTCCTTTGATACAGCTATTATTAAATATTTATCCCCTTTCTACAGACATTATTTTGTTGTTTATTCTAAAAGGAGATGGGATCTCTTTATCAGAGTAAGCACTTTAACCTAGGCTTGTGTGAACAGGTTTTGGGTACAAAAGGTTTGCTTCCCCTCCATAAAAGAGGGAGCTCGATGTGTTAGCGACAGGGTTAGGTATTGGAATTTTGGAGCGTGTCTCCCCAAATTTTTGTCTTCGGACATATTGCAGGACACTGGCTGGCTGAAGGTGTAGAATGGTTTTTTTATAAGGAAGATAATAAACAAGTATTTCTCGAGAAGATCTTGTCTGTGCCAATTTCTTTCACTTCAGTATGCGTGATTCTGCTATTCGTCATCTACAGTGCTAAAGGGTACACAGTCTAAATTTTTTCAAGTTCCAATGATACAGTGTCTTCTTGCAAATTACCCCCTGCGTTTCGTGCTTGGTGTGCGATTCCAGTTTTATCTGCGAGTTTGATGCAGTTCCAGTAAACAACGTACCGATAAGGAACCGGTCTCCACGTGGCAGAAATCGATCCATCATTTACGGTAGCTGAACTGAAAACCTCGACATCGTGGGCTTCATCTGTTCAACGTTGCTCCAGTTTACAGAACTGTTTCAGTCTTTCGGTTTCCCACCTCCAATGCTCAAGTGGGAGAGACACAGAAGTGGGAGAGTCAAGAATTCCAACAAAGTAACATTTTCCGGGTTATCTGCATGTCAAGTGAGTTGATAAAAAATGAAGTTATTTAACTTTCAATTTGTTAATACTGTCAGAACATGCACAACGTCTTATTGCAATGTACACATGTAAAAACCACTATACCTCTCTTTAATAACCTTTGAACTAATTTTGTTTTACCTCTTTACCACCACAATTTCACTTCATTGGTGCCGTGTTCAAAAACTAAAGTAATTTAGGTTCGAATCAGGGTTAGAAATGTTCTGATAGTGTTAATAATTATTTTGATAAGAATCAATCAATGCATGAAATATAAATAATTGATCATACTTAAAATTTATAAAACATTGTGAAATATAATTCTTATTTGATAGTGCATACCATTAAGATAAATTGCTATGGATATATAGTGTGTTATATATATGCAAAAGTATTAATATTCTGTGTTTTTTATAGTGTATTGTATGATATAATTGTGTGAAATATTGTGTATACAAGTGTAGGTTAATATGGCTAACAAGCAATCATTAGCCAGTATTTTGCCAAAATTTGCTGGTACTGGTACAGACAACATATCTTTCTTTCTAAAACAACTTGATGAAGTTGCAAAATTGGAAAATTGGTCTGATTCCAAAAAATTTGTTTTTCTTAAACTTAATCTAACAGACAGAGCTCTAAGTTTCATAATTGATGATACCAATGCATCTAAGGCTGATAACTATAATTCACTTGCAAAAGTAGTATTTACTACCCACCTTCCAATGGAGTTGTTGAAAGGGTCCATCGTACCATGAAAGAGAGTATTGCTTCGTTATCTGATAATACTTTTGAATGGTCTGATAGATTATTATTCTTTAAATTACATTACAACTGTGCCAAACACTCTGTGACAAAGTTTAGTCCTGCACAACTATTTTTCGGCAGGGAATTAAATTTACCTTTACATATCTATGATGAACCTCAAGTTTCAGAACAATATTCAGAATACATTAAAAAACAAAACCAACACATCATTTCAACTAGAAAACTTGTCAAACAAAATGAGACAAATTACTTTAATAGCCAATCCCAACACATCAAGGGCAGAAATATTCCTACTTTTAATATAAATGATGTTGTATATGTAAAATCTTTTACGGATCCTAATGTTCTACACCCAAAATATAATGGACCGTACACTATCACAAGAAAACTGCGTAATAACAACTACATTATTAGGAAAAATGATGGCGAAGACCAAAAACAAATTAAACTACATGTTAGTAAACTTTTTCTGCAACCTTCTCTCAATGTTACCTAGTGCCATATTGTAAAAATGGAAATTTTTCTTCAAATTTTGTACAAACCATGCTACCAAATGTTCATTATTGCTTCCTTTTTGTGAAAACTATTTTACACATGTTTCATCAACAATCTATGTAATCATCTCTGTTGCCATTCCTTTTCATATGAACTGATAGACGTATCAATGCATATGTGCTGATTATTTTGCTGGCTGGTCCGAAATTAATCAGGGGAAATTTTAATTCAATATGATTTATATTTATATGTTCAGAATAACAAAAAATTTTTATCTGCAACTATCATAGTTTTTACAATACCCAATTATTTTATTAATGTGTGTAATGTGTTTTTTCAAAAAAAAAAAAAAAAAAAAAAAAACAAAATCTTCAATGAGTTAGGTACTATTTTATGAATATTACTGTTCAGTCATCGAGTTATGCGTATAGCATCCTGTAATTACATGCAACTTCAAATTTGAAAGTTTTTGCGTTAGCAAATTTGCCACTGTAATTAGGACTCATGGAGACGCGGCAGTTATATTGGAGTTCTCGTACTCAATTGTATGGCAATTTATGTTCATGTGTTGAAACTAGCATTTGTATAATTTGATAATGGCAGAATTAAAATGAAAATTTAGCAATGTGTTAAAACAAATAATTTTTTGAAAAGAAAAAATCTGAGCTAAATCACAATTAAATACAAAGTAAAATGAATCAAAATAAAAAATTTTTTAGGTGTGTGCGAAATTTCAAGAGTGACAAATAATGCAAAATGATGTATACATCCTTTCGCCATACCACATGTTTGCTCAGAATTTCAAATGGTGTAATTAAGTAACAAATCAAGGTTGAAATGTGTTTAAGTGTCAAAATTTTGTTATAATGATGTATTGATATTTCACAATTAGTATAATTAACATTGATTGATTGATTCTTATCCAACTTTAATTGTTTCCCAAGAGAATAGATTAGATAACTTCACATAAAAAATATTCAGGAGATTATCACTATTGGATAAAACAAATTTGAAAGTGTATTCAATGTCAAACTGTTAGCACAGTAAATCACAAATATTTTAATTGTATTGAATCATGTAATTTTATAGTTAGCATCATGTAAAAAGTATTAAGTCAAGGTATTGAAACCTGTAAAAAATTCTTCATGCCAGTCAGCGCTTAAATGTGTGTTAGAACAGCTTTTAAATGTGTTTTATAATAGATTTTGTAAAAATGTTTTAAAATTGTTGAAGGTGTGTATCTGCTCTGATCAGTCAGAAATCCTGGCTACTTTGTAAAGATCCATCTCCTTTTTCTTTTCTTTTCTGTAGGGGGGAGGTATGTGGCATAATGCCACTATGTAAAATTTATTACTCAAGAATTTAAAGACTTAATGATAACCGCTATTAACTTAACTTAATTAATATCATCTAAACGATTAATTGCTAGCTGTATTAATATTAATTTAAAATAACTATTTTCCAGATACATATTGTATGCTTAAAGCGATTATACTGTTAATATCTACAATAGCTAAATATGTTTACATTTTCCAATAATAGAATCGATTACCTCATTCGAATTTCGCATCGCGATTCGATTTCTCAACTTAACTGCAAAAATAACTACTTCCCACGTGTGCAATAGCTTACATGTATTCATACGCCGATGTTTCCTAAAGATAATAACAATATAATCGCAGTTTAATTTCTCTGCTAATTTAGTCCTTTGATACAGCTATTATTAAATATTTATCCCCTTTCTACAGACATTATTTTGTTGTTTATTCTAAAAGGAGATGGGATCTCTTTATCAGAGTAAGCACTTTAACCTAGGCTTGTGTGAACAGGTTTTGGGTACAAAAGGTTTGCTTCCCCTCCATAAAAGAGGGAGCTCGATGTGTTAGCGACAGGGTTAGGTATTGGAATTTTGGAGCGTGTCTCCCCAAATTTTTGTCTTCGGACATATTGCAGGACACTGGCTGGCTGAAGGTGTAGAATGGTTTTTTTATAAGGAAGATAATAAACAAGTATTTCTCGAGAAGATCTTGTCTGTGCCAATTTCTTTCACTTCAGTATGCGTGATTCTGCTATTCGTCATCTACAGTGCTAAAGGGTACACAGTCTAAATTTTTCAAGTTCCAATGATACAGTGTCTTCTTGCAAATTACCCCCTGCGTTTCGTGCTTGGTGTGCGATTCCAGTTTTATCTGCGAGTTTGATGCAGTTCCAGTAAACAACGTACCGATAAGGAACCGGTCTCCACGTGGCAGAAATCGATCCATCATTTACGGTAGCTGAACTGAAAACCTCGACATCGTGGGCTTCATCTGTTCAACGTTGCTCCAGTTTACAGAACTGTTTCAGTCTTTCGGTTTCCCACCTCCAATGCTCAAGTGGGAGAGACACAGAAGTGGGAGAGTCAAGAATTCCAACAAAGTAACATTTTCCGGGTTATCTGCATGTCAAGTGAGTTGATAAAAAATGAAGTTATTTAACTTTCAATTTGTTAATACTGTCAGAACATGCACAACGTCTTATTGCAATGTACACATGTAAAAACCACTATACCTCTCTTTAATAACCTTTGAACTAATTTTGTTTTACCTCTTTACCACCACAATTTCACTTCAATGTCTTCAACTGAAATCACCAAAGTGAGGCAGCAATGGGATTGGACAGTAGATAGAAAGGTGAAATGACTATAACAAAACGTCTCCCAAAGAAACGAGAGAGATTAAATTCGGAGCTATAGTTGATAAAAAGGAGAGAAGAAAATTTCGGGATAGCGACACAAATATTTTTATTTTACTTTTATGATTTTTTAATGTCTTTTACCTTGGTAAGCCAAGTATCATTTTTATATTTTTTTTATAGAAAAACTATGCAGACACAGGTCAGTAACATCATATAGCAATAAAATTATGTCAACTGAATACATGAATCTAACAAATGACTTTATCATTTCATGTAGGGATATCTTTTAGGATTGTTGTCACTTCTTTACTCCAGGATAATCGTGTTTAAATACATAGAGCTAATATATAATAGAGCGGTTAAAAGAACATGATATATTAATGATTTGGTTTGGGGGACTTAATGCTCTGATTTGTGCCCCAAAAAAAATCTTTTGAATGTTCTACAGAGGGGAATAGGACGTTTATCGATTGTACCCTCTCTAAATCAAAATGTTAAAAAAAAGTTTAAATCTCAGAAAATAATATGTTAACTTATAAAAATGTCATTGGAATAATATAGATGTCCAGTGTAATCAAAGCAAAATAAGGTCGAAGTAATAAATTGTACGGATTTTAAATAGTAGTTTACCCCATTTACTCTATGAAATATTCACTAAATTATATTATGAATTAATAATATGAAGGATATTTAAAAACAAATGCTGAAATATACTATAATATTCCTATACGGAGTTACATATTTGAGAAAGTGAAACATAGTTTTGTAGAACTCCTAAAAAAGATTTGAAGAGAAAATGATATCTCCGAAAAAGAGAAATCTACACTAAGAGAAAAGATTTAGAATTTCTTCTTACACTGAACAGGATAAAAAATCTGTTTATAGGTAAGCGAAAATATTGCCATTTGTTAGATATGCGAAAACGCATCATACTAGCTTCAAATAGAAATTTATATTGCATGAATTTCAAAAAAGAAAGTTATTCAACATTTCATCTTCCTGATAGCATTTGCCAAAGAAACTACATATTTACAGCGGTTATTTCTTCAATATACATTCCTGAGTTAAAATTCAAATGCATTTTGGAAAAAAATGACTTTTCCCGCATAGAATATTCTATGCAGACTTTCAGAAAATACTTGACGTTTCTTTATTGTAATATTTTAAAGAAAGGATTAAAAATATTATTTCATTATGAAAAATGATAATAAAGCTCGTTTTATTATCATTTTCATAATGAAGAAATTGTAATATATATATATATATATATATATATATATTAGGGCGGAGCGTAAAAAAAAAAGTTTCGATTTTGTTTATGCCCTAGTGCGGAAAAGTTGGGTACTGGTGGGTAGGTCATAAATGCAAAGTTTTTGGATAAACAAAAAATTTCGTCCGTTTCCATTTCGACTGTGATTTTTAGCACATATTTACCATATAGTTAAAAATGTGTATTTCCATTGTTTTGTATTCAGCTCTTCATTTTTTTTCAAATAAAATTAAGAAAAAACCAGAACTCACCAGAAGGTGGCTGCATTGCGAGTTCTACCCGTGCCCACCCATTCACCCAACCATATGGACACTTAACTCCTTTGCCCTTGAAGTTATTCCGGTTCTACTCGGTACTCGCATTTGGTTTCAAATGGCATAACTTTTCTCGACTCTATTCGGGTTCCAACTAAACCGTCACACTTATTTTCTCCAGACACAGTCGCAGAAGCCTCTGTTACTAGTTTCACGAAATGTTCAACACTATGGGTGTTGCAAGGAAATTTTAGGCTTCCCAGGTGTCGAGCTACAGACTCTCCGCTGGAAATCAAATTTCTTAAATCATCTTCTGTCACGTGAGATGTTATTGGACGGTTCCGTCAAATTACATTTCTACTAATCAAAGGTCTATATACACTGCTGGCCACTGTAAATGCAACACCCTGAAGGAAACATGCAAATAACATGAAATTTACAACATGCATTAGCGGAGGTGAGATATGCAAATGATTAGAATTTCAGCGCAGACGCACATCACGCGCGCCTGTGGCGCCACTTCAAAACGCTATTTAAGGCTTGGAGATTTCGACGATTTCAAGTTCGGCAATTGTGTTTTTCTTGTGGTTTTTTCAAAAAAACGATCAATTATGCCTCGTCGAAAACAGCGATCATCTTTCGATCAAGTATCCGAGTTCGACGGAGGAAGTATAGTGGCCTACCGAGATTGTGGATTATCTTTCAGGGAAATAGGTAGTCGTGTTGGACGAAACCAAACAACTGTAATGCGGATATGTGATCGTTGGATGCAGGAGGGTACGACGAACCGGCGTGTTCGATCGCATCCACCTCATCGAACCACTTCACGTGATAACAGGCAAATTGTGCGCATGGCAGTGACGGATCGCTCAGTCCCATCACGAACCATAGCACAGCACATGCAGTCTGTAACGCATCATCCAGTGTCTGCGCGTACCATTCGACGCCATTTACAGCAGAGTGGTCTGTCCGCAAGACGTCCATTGCTTTGTCTACCCTTGACGCAGAACCACAGACGTCTCCGCCGCCAATGGTGCGATGACAGAAGGATGTGGACGGCAGAATGGAATGAAATTGTCTTTACTGACGAGTCACGCTTCTGTCTGCAACACCACGATGGTCACATTCGAGTCTGGAGACACCGTGAAGAGAGGATGCTGAACAGCTGCGTTATGCACCGCCACACTGGTCCTGCACTGGGTATTATGGTATGGTGCGGTATTGGATATCACTCTCGCACACCTCTAGTACGCATTGCCGGTACTTTAAACAGCCAGCGCTACATCTCCGAGGTGTTGGAGCCAGTTGTCCTTCCTTACCTTCGGGGCTTGCCCACAGCCATATTTCAACAGGATAATGCGCGACCACACGTGGCACACATTGTCCAACGGTTCTTCGTCAATCGCCAGATTGAATTGCTTCCCTGGCCGCCTCGCTCTCCGGATCTTTCGCCGATAGAAAACATGTGGTCCATGGTTGCTCTACGATTGACCCAGATTCCATCCCCAGCTGCCACAGAAGATCAACTTTGGCAACGTGTGGAAGCTGCTTGGTCTGCTGTACCCCAAGAACTCATCCAAAGTCTCTTTGAATCAATGCCTAGGCGTGTGGCAGCGGTGATCTCCAACAATGGCGGCTACTCTGGCTACTGATTTGGGCAGGAACCACACTTCACAGAAGTCTATAAATTTAATCATTTGATACTTGGTCAACATGTTATCTACAAAATAAATTTTGTTGTGATATCTCTTGTCTTTCTTGGTGTCGCAATTTGGGTGGCCAGCAGTGTATAAAACTGCTTCGAAGTTGAGTGACGAAATGTTGTAGTGTATGATTTCTTCATTTTTTTCCTTTCTTGCTCGTAAAATCCTACGTAGTCCAAATTCTCGAATTGGCTGTCTGTCGTCTGTGGTCACTGACAAAATTATTACTTCCGGGTGGCCGATATAGCCATTCCTCTGGATAATAGGATGGACCGCAGTTTATAATTCGTTTTTAAGATAACGGGAGAAGTTTATTGTCTTCCACAAATTTCGTGGACCATCCGTGCAATATGGATTTAATTTCACTGTAAGCCACATAGGTGCGTACACATTCATGATGAACTCTACCAGAGTTTGAAGTTGGTTTGAAGGCTCTGAAGAGCTAATGTATAATCGGATTATTCGATTTGCAGTTGTTAGCCAATTTGCATGAGATTTCCCAGAATGCTTTTGTAACAAGCTTGATGAGCAGTTTCCATTTGTGACAGCTTGTCAAATATCCCAAAGGTACCGCTGCTCGCTGCTAAGATTCTTATGCCGATTTTCGGAAATTCACACGAAATGATTTCAGATCTCACAACTGGGAGGTTTTCCCAATTTGCCAATGCTTTCCCAATAGGACCAGAAAATGTATTAGGGCCACTCGTTCCACCATCCATATGCTGCACCAAATGCCGGAGTGGCAACTCATTTGCGTATAACTTGCAGATAAATCAGTCTAAGGGTTTCCCAATGTCTTCCTCAAAACAGAGAATCACGCCTGTTTTATAGCCAGTATTAACGACTGTTCCATCCCACCCTATTGAGATTTGTAGTCATTTCTAGAGAATTTCCAATAACCGACTGTAAGGTTCTTAGCACAGACCAGCGATACCTTTAAGATATTTGTCAAGCTGTCACAAATGGAAACTGCTCATCAAGTTTGACACAAAAGCACCGTGGAAAATGTCTCATCCACGTTGGCTAACAACTGCAAATCGAATGATGCGTTTATACATTAGCTCTGCAGAGCCTTCAAACCGACTTCAAACTCTGGCATAGTTCATCATGAAAGTGTACGCACCTATGTGGTTTGCAGTCAAATTAAATCCATAATGCACAGATGGTCCACGATATCGTTGGAAGACAATAAACGTCTCGCGGTATCTTAACACTAGAAGCGCCAGAGCAGTCATTTTGACTGTTTTCGTTTTTCAGCTTGGATTCCAAATAAAACCTGCTATCTTAGGAACTCAGAATTTTTTGAGTTTTCCTAAAAAACCTCAAAGATAATCGGTATCAAAAATTAATCGAATGAAATTAAAATTAACAAAGTTATTTGTAGTTATAGTTAGAGCAGTCAAATTGACTGCTGGTAAAATTGGATAGATTCCTCTTGTTTTCTCTCGAGGAAAACAACTTTTCTTGGAAAAATATTTCCCCTACACATTCCTTTCATTCACTGATTATTTACAAAAGGAAATACTTCCCCCCTTCCCCCCTCTACTCTATTTGGGAGATATGTAATAGTCCATAGTTTGTAGTAGTTGAGCCAGCTTATCTTTTTGTGGAATTTCAATCTTTCAAGCGCACTATAATGCCTACACGAAGACCGCGTTATCTTAGTCCAGAGGAAACAACTTTGTACAACTTTTAAAGGATTTATCTGAAAATGAATCTGATGTTGAAGAACATAGTATTGATGATAATATAGATTACGAGCCTCCACAAAGCTTTGAAGAAAAAGGAGTTCTAGTGATTCTGAAGAAAGCTTGGACGGGCAACCCTCGGGTATAGAATAATACATGGAGTCCTCCCTTTTTTCGAGAAACAATGTCTCGCAATCGTTTTCGAGATATAATAGAAAACCTAAGGTTTGATTTGAAGTCAACTAGGACTCAGTGTTTAGAAATTGATAAGTTTGCTTTGTGTTCTGACGTTTGGAACAAAATTATAGAGAACTGTGCTAGTTCATATAAGCCAGGAGAAATTCTTGTTGTGAATGAACAGTTATTTCCATCCAAAGCCAGGTGTAAATTTATATAGTATATGCCGATTAAACCCGACAAATTTGGTATAAAATTTTGGATGCTAATTGATGTAAACTCGAAGTTTATGTGCAATGCTTTTCCATATGTTGGAAAAGATAAATCAAGGGATGAAGCTGAAAGCCTTCTTGAAAATGTAGTAATGCGTCTTATAAGCCCTTATCTGATTCCTCTTGTTTTTAAGTTCCTCTTGTTGAGGAGTTAAGAAGTTACCCGAATACAGGTAGAAATGTGACAGCGGAAAACTATTTTTCCACACTATAATTGGCTAAAAAACTTCAAAGGAAAAATACAAGTTTTGTGGGGGACAGTAAGAAGACATCGAAAAGAAATTCCGTATGAAGTAAGGAAATGAAAAATCCAGCTGTATGAAACTATTTTATTAAAGAAGAGAAACTACAATGACGGTTTATCAAGGTAAAAAGAATGCAAATGTCTTGCTACTAAGTACCTTACATCCAAATGTAAATGTAGAATCACATAATAAGAAGAAACTTCCAGAGACAGTAGAGTTCTACAACAAAACCAAATGTAGATTTGATATCGTTGACCAGATGAAGCGTATATATTCCGTATGGGCTGCTTCATGTAGATGGCTAGTGCATGTTTTTTTATAATGTGCTGGATTTGACAGGATCAAATGCCTATGCTATTTACAGAGAATTAATTGGTAAAAATATTTCAAGACATAGCTTCTTATTTCAATTAGATGAGGAGTTAAGAAAGCTTCATTTGAAGAGGAAAACAAGATCAAGATTGCTGTAAGAAATTTCCAACACTAGCATTAGGCTCTCAAAGAAAAGACGCCAATGCCAGATTGGACATTGTAACTACAACAAAACAAGTGATGTGTTTAAAAATGTTCATATTATGTATGCGGAAAATGCACTTTCAGCGTTGAAAAAGTTTTGTTGTGTAAAAATTGCAAAGAGCAATAAAATGTGTTTTATTAAAGGTAAGTGAAAATTTATTTATTTTTTAATAAACCGTTGTTTATTAAAGAAGGTCTTAAAAGATGTAATTAAAAATAATAATAAAGTATTTTAAAGTTGTATAAGACATTTGCAATTTAAGATATGCATTAAATTCATTGAGCAGTCAATTTGACATGCCGTTGGTGCTTCTAGGTAGGGAGAAAGTTTGGCGCTTCTAGTGTTAAAAACGAATTAAAGACTGGTCGATCCCATTATCCAGAGAAATGGCTATATCGGCCACCCGGAAGCAATAATCTTGTCAATGATCACAGACAGCCCATTCGAGAACTTGGACCAAGTAGGATTTTACGAGCAAGAAAGGAAAAAAGAAGGAATCAGACACTACAACATTCCGCCACTCAACTTCGAAGAAATTTCATATATAGATCTTATTGATTGTCAGACATGTAATTTGAAGGAACCCCCAACAACATATCACTTGTCAGAATAGGATTTGAGAAATTTGTTTCCACTGGAGAGTTTGTAGTTCACTGGGAAGCCTAACACACCTGGGAAGGCTAAAATTTCTTTGTCACATCCAAAATGTTGAACGTTTCGTGAAACTAGTAACAGAAGTTTCCGCGGCTGTGTGTGGAGAAAATACGTGTGACGGTTTAGCTAGAACACGAAGAGGGTCGAGAAACGCTACGCCATTATTTCAAACCAAATGCGAGAGACGAGTAAACTCGGAATAACTGCAAGGGCCTAAGTGCCCATATGGTTTGGTGGATGGGTGGACTCGGGTAAAACTTGCAATGAAGCCACAACTTCTGGTGAGTTCTGGGTTTTTTCATAATTTTGTTTCAGAAAAAAGCGAACAGCTGCATACAAAACAATGGAAATACACATTTTTAACAGCAAACAATGGAAATACACATTTTTAACTATATGATAAAAATGTGCTAAAAATCACTGATGATATGGAAACAGAGATTTTTTTTTGCTTTTCCCAAAACTTTTCATACGTGACCTATCCACCAGTACCCAACTTTTCAGCGCTAGGGCAAAATGAAAATCGAAAACATTTTTTCTACGCTCCGTCCTAATTAATATATATATATATATATATATATATATATATATATATATATATATATATATATATATATATATATATATATATTCAGTGAAACTTCTCTAGCCAGCCACCTACTTTGACGGCCATATTTTTTCCGGACAAGTTCAACACTCCATTCAGCCAATGTTAGGGAAGAAACTTATTATTTGTAGGGTTGACAGGTTTTGGGGCTCGAGATGCAAACCCTCTCCTGAATTCTAACATGTACACATGTAGAAATGTAAAGGCATGCGATTCATGGGAAGTTCTGGGGCTAAGGTTTTTAAAGCAATAAATTAAGATTACTGCGGATTGGATTTAGGAAAGGAAATTTAAATTCTAAAATGGAGGGCATAATATTTAATATATTACTTACACACACACACACATACAGATATAAATTTAAAAAAAAAAAAAAAATATATATATATATATATATATATATATATATATATATATATATAAATCTATACTTAGGTACAAATTTCTTAGAACTTGTCATACTCAGAGTGATTGGCATGGCCAAATAAAGATTCAGTCGAGAAATTTTACAATGTTTTTAAATAGAAATTAGAACGTATAAATCTGATAGGCTAATGTTGTTTTCAGATATCAATTTATTATGATTTTTTAGATAAAATTTATCAACCCGAAAACTGGAAATAATTTATTCTTAACAAAATCTCTGAATAATCCAAAAATAAGATATTTCCAATCAAGGATAAAAATGCATTAGACGTATACTTGTATAGAACGTTATAGAAAGTATATCTAAATGAAAGATCACTTTCAATATGCTTTGGGATCATTGAATAAGTTTATAGTTGTTCAAATATTTTATTATACGTGTCCAAATATTATGATTTAAATTTTGCATTCCTCAAAATTTTATTTCTGACGTCAAATAGAAAATTTGTAACCCATAAAATGTTGAGAAAGATGGCTTTAAAATAAAATATCGGGAAAACACTTATAAAATATTTAATACTGTTTATTCTTTTGCAGAGGAAAAAAACTTTAGGTGAATCGTTTATTATCATATAATAAATAAATGTTTTGTTTACATATATCATCATTTTTGCACTAGATACGAAGTGTTTTAAGATACGAAAATCAGAGAGTTTTAAATTTTAAAGACCTTCATTTTTGTGAAATATAAGGGAAATTTTCGATTTATTTTCTTTTACCTTACAGTACCATAAACCTTATGCTTACCGAAGCAAATATTTGCTACACCAGTAAGCAGTATGCCTTAAAAGAAAAGACAATCTTCAACTGAAAATTGTATTTAGAAGGGAAACGTTCGAAAGAATAAGATCTATAAAACTTCATTCATATATTTATATATATATATATATTATATATATATATATATATATATATATATATATATATATATATTATATCACTTACACAAGTGTAATAAGACCAAAGTCACATACAGTTATAAGATCCAGACCATAGAGTATTTAAAACTCGGTATTATAATGCTTTAATCTTAATTAAATCAGAGGGGAAAGTCAACTGCACCCTATTCGGAATATTTTAACCCTGGGAATTTTGTTTTCTCTTACTTATAACTTAAGGAGCGTCATATTATTGTAATTTCTCAGAAACATTCCCCTACGTTTTGTTAAAAATGAGTTATACCTTCTAACATACTTAAAATTAGGAAATGAAAATTTGGTACTTTTCGTTTAACTGGGCCCCATGGAAAAACCTGCCAAATATGACACCAGTTGTTGCTAAGCATAATTGCTGTCGCTAAATTGGACATTGAAAAAAATAAAAGACTTCCGTAAACTACAATGTTATTACATCCCGCTAACGGAATTGTACCAAAACATTAATAGCCGCGATAGAAGAAAATATCGCAGATGGAAGCACCATATTTTCAGATCCTTGCAAAGGCTACAAAAACTGATTAATTGCAAGCTGTCGGCTTTGAACACTTCACCGTATATCACAATTATAATTTTGTTGACCCTGTAACTGGATTTCATACCCAAGAAATAGATTTGTTGTGGGGCAGGGCAAAATGGCGCAAGAAAGGCCAATGGGGAACTGCTCGCCAACATTTAGATTCGTATCTGATCGAATTTATGTGGCGATGTTTGCATCGTGAAATGGACATGTTTTTAGCCATAGTAAAAGATATTTACAATTGCGGCCTGCTTTTTCAATTCCTACTATTAGTTCACACTCTCTCTATATATATCTTGTTCAAATTTTCAATCGTTAATAAAAGTACTTTTAATTCATCCACTCAAGTTCAAATACATTTTTTTAAACTTGTAGTGGATGACACTTGATGTTAATACAGTTTTTTTCAAATATTAATTCATTAATTAAATTTAATTAATCATTTTAGTTTTAGATCTAGAGCGTCTCTTGCTCTTGAATAGTAATTTCCCTCTTGTTACTGTGTAAACGGTAGCACTGCGGTATCGCGGGCTTCTCCCGTTCTGTAGGTTGCGAAATCGAATCCCCAACCTGACAAACTTTTTCTCTCTCTTTCCCCCCACTGCTAATCTCGCACAGTAGGCAAGGTTCTGGCAGGCAATCCTTTATTTCAATTCCTACTATTAGTTCACACTCAAATTTTTCTTTGTTGACCTAAGTAGGAATTGACTTAAAAAAAAAAATTTTATGTATTACTTGTTAAATTGATCTTTTATTTCTTTAGTATATTTTTTATTTCATTGTTTTCTTTTTTCTTTTATTCTTTTCTTTTAATGTATTAGTGTGGATCTAATAAAATAATTGTTTTCGAAATTCTTTTATTGTTTTTTCAATGGTCAATTTTGGTACAACTGGTGTCCACCAATGGTATAGAGCCGACATTTCATCTTGGCAACAGTTAGGACCCCGCTAACGGAATAGTATCGAAATTTTTCTTAGGATAACAACTAAATACGTCTCGCAAAATATGCAATTTTGTGTAAAGAAAGTAAAGTTTTCATATCAAAAACAACTGCATTGCATGCTAAGGAAAAACTGCTGATAACATTCAGAAAATTTAAGAGTGCTTAATTTTAAGACTATTTTATATTTTCTCATGCATTTAGATTTGCGAAAAATAATCAAAGAAATATCTTATGAAGAGAAACAACAGTTTAAGCAGACATCAGCCAGGGAAGTCCCTATATATATTTTAAATATTTAAAATGTGTCTTTTATTATATAAATGCAAACAATCCTATCTAGAATTTTTGATTTCAGTAAAATTATATCAAGAAAATTTCAATAAAATTATATTTAACTGTTAAGAAAACCTTCATTTTTCATATGCCAGTGATTACAAATTAATTGGGTGCTGACAATTTGTCCAGAGCCTGTGGATTCGAATTCTGCTGTTGCCATTGGTGCTTGTAACCGTTCGGAATCGGCTTTAAACTGTCTATCCAGGTCTAATAAGCTTTGTATAGCAAAAGCACCTTAAACCAAAAAACCATTTTCCCTAAGTCATTGATTGTTAAAAATCATACGATGTTGCCCAATGTTGCGTGTAACTGGATAGTTGACAGAAAGCAATAAAATATCAACTGCTTAATTATAAGTGGATAAAGGAATGTTAAGTTGTACACCGTCGCAATATTTTAATTGAAAATTCATTCTACTACACTAAAACTTTTAAAAGGGCACTGCAAGCAGGAATTAGTAAACTATGATCCAAGTGGTATTGATCGACAAAGTATTTTCATGTCTTAAATACGTGCCCCGACCTTTTTGGTAACCTTTCATGAAATATGAAATTGACCGTCGTAAAAGTGTTCGTCTCAAAAATGTTTCTTGCCCACGTCCCGTAAAATAAGAAACTGACCCTATAAAAGTACACCTATTTTCTTTGCCATCGCCTGTAAAATATGGAAACGGCTGTACGAAGTTGCATGTATTTTCCAGTCTAAGGCTCTCTAAATATGGAATAGGCTATATAAATGCGTCCAAATTTTCTTGGCTTCTATCTATAGAACAAGGAGGTAACCCTAAAGTGAAGCAAAATTTTCAGGGAAATATGAAGATGACTGTACGAAATAAATTATATTTTTTTGTACAATGTGGTGGTAAATGTCATTTTTTATAATTTTCTGAAATTTTTCTCTTAAGCGTATATGGAGTTAAAATGTTCCGTAAGACTTAACTTTAAAATTTAAGAAAGAATCAGAGCAGAAGAAATTCTGTTTTTTTTTTTTTGCTTAAAATATCGATGATAATCTTTGATTTAAAAATATCGACATCAGAAGATATTATTTTTTTTAAGATCCTATAATTTCCTATAGTGCTTTTGTAACTATTGAACATTTTTTTAAACTGTGATCATTAATAATTTAAAAATGTGAACGCTCTTTTCCAGTCTAATTCCTGATCATAAAAATTATACGAAAAAAATGAGCCTATTAATAGCCCTAAAAGGGCATGTTTGATGTAATATAAACTACATGTATTTAATAGTCGTTTGCATTTGGATGAACTACGTTGATGCTCTAATAAATGGAATTTCAATACCAATCCGACAACATTATAACAAGAAGCCGATATAGACCATCCTTTCGATACTCAAACTTTTCAGAAAACTCTTCTAATTGTATCTCACTAGATTAAATATAGAAAAAAGCATTTTAAAACTCCATATTTTTAAAAAAAATCTTCTATATTCCAAGAAGTTTTACTTTTAAGTTATTAGAACATGTAATAATAAAATATCGTATAGTGCCTTTTTTTTACAAAACTATTAATTTGAGAAAAGCACGTTCTGACACATCATCTGAGAATAACTAAAAGAACCAAACTCAAATTTATTATCTAATGTTACCATTTAATTTCTCTTAATATTACTTAACATTAATTTTACCACTGATTACAAATTTTCACAGAAATCATCCTACTACTTGTTTTCCATACATTAAAAAATTATTAGAACACATAAAATTCTAGTTACACATATTAATTTATTACTGTGCTCTCGCCTGATACATATAACCCAAATTAATTATGACTTACCCCACCCTCATTGGAGACTGAAGAAAATATCTCTTTGTCTAACTATATCGGTCCTAAAGTAGACCAGAGAAATCGCATACAAAAAATGGCGAATTGCTGAAAATCGGACAACCTAGAGGTCCTTTTCAGTGGCTTGCCTTTAATTCAACCGCCCAAAAATCTTTACAAAATTTCCAGTACCAGAAAAGCAGAAGTCAGACAATGTCCTCGATACAATAAACACCTTTCAGCTATCATGGCTAAAAGATGTTTCTAGGCCGTTGCTATGGGGAAGCCGTTGCTATGGGGAAGGTCCCCTTACTGCCGAGAGAGGTGGTAAGTCATTTTTCCTTCTGTTAACATGACCTTGTTACAGGTTACGCTAAATTGCCTCCGGGAGGAACATTCCTTTCTTCCAGGAAACCGGTACAAAAAAACCATAGCCATGATTTTAAGCACACATACATTTTAGGTCTTAAAAATAAAACAGACACTTAAACGTGCATGGAACCGAATTAATGCTGTATCGAGACTATGAGATTAGAAGATATATTTTTTTTAGAGACAAAACAGTATATTAATGAAAATATTTTCAAAGTCGAGTTCCATGTCACATTTACCCTTTTCCAGTCAAAGAATCTTTCGACCAGTTGGTTCATACTTTGTGAAAGTATACTTTGTACGTCATCTGTGCTACATACTTTCATACTTTGTACGTCATCTGTACTACATATGTACACATACAGAAGAATAAATATAATTACATTTTATTCTAATATATTTATTGGCCGTCTTCTGTAAATGCATTCTAATATATTTATATCGTGAATGCTCGTGAGACACATTTGTCTGTTAATCCGTATCCTCTGTTTCCCAAATAATAGTACAATGTTACTTCTCCTAAAAGATGATACATTAAAATTGAAAATGATTAGGAATGATCTCCAGCTGGCTCGCAGAAGCGCATCATTTTTTTAAGTAGTTTCATTACATTATATTTTGCTTTTTACACGATATATTAGCCTTAGAAAAAGTGGCATTTTCACGCAATATGAGTGAATAAGGGTTCAAGAGTTGCTACTTTCACATACCACCATTTAGACTCTATAAAAATATATCACTGGGATTTATCTATAAACATATCTATGATATAGATAAAGCAATATGAAGCATCACTTTATTATCATATTTTCCTTAATATACAGATTTAGTGCTATACCACTCATACACGTTACCTTTCACCGTTCATCCTATTCATATGCATTCAAGAAAATGTTGAAGGATATCTAGGAAATATTCCACCATTACCGGAAATTTTCAAAAGTACTGCTCCCGAAATCGAATTCAAACCCAGGACTTGCTTCACTGTACAGGAGTGTTCTCCATCAAAATAGTGGCTGTCACTCCTCGATATATTAAATTTTGTTCCTTTATAAATATATATTTATTTAAGCGAATATTTCAAACTACTGGCCAGTACCTAAGCTTCCATCTTATGCAATATGGAATCTTTTGGAAATGTGCCAGCCTCTCTTCCTTTGACCATCATTTCATTCTGCCTTGATCTTCTAATTCATTTAGTTCATTTAGAATGGCTGGATGGCTGGTTTAGAACACCGAGTTATCTTTCTTTACTCTTGGGATAAATAGGCCTCATTTTAGAATAAAATATTCTCTAAGTAATTTTGCAGTCATTTTTATTTTGATGAACTCTTTAGTGTTTTGGCGGCGTTCATAAGGTCATGTTAATGCAGTATCTTATTAGATTTATTTTCTTTCTACGCACTGGAAGTGTTTATCACATGCATCTACAAACCTCTCACCCCCTACCCCCCCCCCAGTTTGATAAAAAAGTCTATAAAGAAAATTAAAGGTTTGGGCGTTATTCAGCGTCTATAATATCATCTGAAACCAACGTTAAATGCATTTATTTCCAGATACGGTATATATTTAATGAATGATACTGCTTTACACTACAAAACACTCCTCCGTAATGATTGAAACAATGAATGACATAAATCTTTATGTTCCTATGTCTGTTAATATTCCAAGAGTGAAACGCATGCACAAAGTGTAGTTTTTATTCATAAAGCCATTACACATATATTTTCATTTTTATCCTCACACATCCAAATCACGAATGCAAATGCAACTTGGATTTAAACATTCCCTAATGCATAAGGAACGTGCATAATGATAATATAGTACTCAATTCGAGTAAAATTTCTGGATAACCCGCTTTCAAGATAAAAGAAAACAAAACAAAACCGGAAATGACGAATCAGTATGTTTTTTCTTTCTGGTCATCACGCAGAGATAAAAAAATTACTTATCTCTCAAGAAATACAGCAATCAATCTCAAGAAATCAAGATATACGACAAGAAATAGAAATCGAAAAAATTGTTAAAAAACTAATAAAGTGCTATTAATTACGAAGAAAAAAGGTCTTACCTAAAACATTAAATATATATAACGTGTGGTTTTAGGAAACAGAATTACCTGTTTTAGTAACATATTTATGGACTGTTGAATAATCTATTTTAACTTTATATAGATTGACATTTATCTTCTTTTAAACTTATGTGGGAAAATGATTCTGAATAAAATGTTATATAATCAGAAAAAAATAAAGAAAAAATCAAATTATGATTTAAGTTAATCAAAAGTTGTAAAAAAGTGTTCAATTTTAAAAGCATAAATCTTTCTTCTTGCGATCGTTTGAAATAATCCAGATTTTGTATATCTATGGAAGCCTTGTTTGTCAAAATTTTACTATAGCAAGATTCACCCACCAACCTTTCTTGCTCACATTTTACACTTTTCTTTAACATTGTCTCCTGATCGAGCGTGGAACTCGAAACTTCTAGCTTTCTGCATAGCATGTGTAGGTATGTGGTAATAAAAGGACATTAGGCCATGACATGTTCTTCAAGAAAGAAACGTCACTAATTTTTGTCGGAAATAACTTTCGACAACAGCAACTTTTCTTCTCCACTTTCTCTCGGAACGTCTTTAAACCCTTTTCTTTTAAATCTTTACAACTTTACGTCTTCTCTGGATCGAGAATCAACTCGATATGTCCTACTTTCCGCAGAAGTGTGAGACACTGTTCCTCCACAATTAAGAACACAGGCTTTTTACCGACAAAAGAACGTCACTATTTTGTAAAGCAATAAGGCAAACAGTTTAAACTATCTTAATACTGTAGGCGCTTATCCTCCAGAGAACTTTCAACCACAATTAAGAACACAGGCATTTTACCGACAGAAGAACGTCACTATTTTGTAAAGCAATAAGGCAAACAGTTTAAACTATTTTAATACTGTAGGCGCTTATCCTCAAGAGAACTTTCAACCACAATTAAGAACACAGGCTTTTTACCGACAAAAGAACGTCACTATTCTGTAAATCAATAAGGCAAACAGTTTAAACTATTTTAATACTGTAGGCGCTTATCTCCAGAGAACTTTCAACCGCAATTAAGAACACAGGCTTTTTACCGACAAAAGAACGTCACTATTTTGTAAAGCAATAAGGCAAACAGTTTAAATTGTTTAAATACCGTAGGCGCTATCCTCCAGAGAACTTTCACCACATTCAAAGTGAGACTTGCTGGTTACTGAGTATGGGAGAGCCAGAGGGTAACCAACGTAATTCAGTACGATGGAGCATACATCCACAAACCATGGCGTTAGCCAAGATTCACACCTAGGCCCCATTTTGGCAGTTTGCATCGCTAACCACTGTACAACACCTGACGGGACAATTGTAACTTGAAATAAAGAAAAAGCAAGATGTTGATAGTGGCATCATTTATTTAAGAGTGAACTTGGACAAAAGAAATAAACGAGTTATTCAGTGGAGCGTTTTCTGATGGGACAGCATCATGTAAAATTGGAAAATTCGTAAGCTAGACGTATTCTCACAGCTGCACTAAATAATCGGACCTACCCCTCTATCCTCAATCAGATTTACCTGCATATTAATCATTAAAGTTACAGTTTTTATACTCAACAATGCGATCTAAAACACTGAGTTACATGATTTTATTTCATCCTACGATATTGTGAATAATCTTCATATCCAGTGTACTAGTCATCCACGACTCCAGCCGCAAGACTCGTAGTTGACAGGAAAGGTATCAAGCCTCTCAATTTCGGATAACATGTAAGTTCACAGATCACATGCTATCGAAACAAAATATTTTTAGTTTTTGAGAATAGTTAGAAACCTGGAAGTTACAAAAGTTTTCTTAAATGTATGCTCCTTAAAAGTACAAAAATGCTGTGAATTTTGAAAATGTTTTGATGCTTGTAGAGGAATGCCAGACAACTAAAAAACCGACCCGAGGCAATAGACCGAATATTTATTTTACGCTAGAATATATTTTTTTTATATTTCGGTTTTCTGCCACTTTATCCGGAAAATTGATTTCGCTTTTTGTGCCTGCCATTGGCCGCAAATTTGGCTGGGCACCTAATGGTAAAAATGTTTTAATTGTCCGGCATTCCTTTACACTATTGTATATTCATTTTTCGCTACGGTATTTTGCAAAAAAATTTCTGTTTTCGGCCACTTTATCGGTAAATTCGATTTTACTTTTTATGCCCTCAACTGGCCACAAATCAATCTTCTGCCTCGGCTAAGATTTTTTTTACTCGTCCGGCGGCTTCTCTACAAATATTTTATATTTATTTACAGAAGGGTATTTTTAAAAATTTGATTTTCTGCCAATTTGTCTGGAACTCCGATTTCGCTTTTTAAACCGCAATTGACCGCAAATCGGTCTAGCGTCTCCAGTCAGTTTTTAAAAAAATCTCGAATTCCTGTTCATATATTTTAAATTTATTTTACGCTAGGTATTTTGATAAATATGGGATTTGTGGTTACGTGCAGGCATAAAAAGCGCAATTGGCATTCCCAATATATGGCACGGAACGAAATTTTTTCAAAATATTCTAGCGTAAAATAAGTACCAAATACATGAAGAGGAATAGCGCGCGAATAAAAAAAGTTTTACCGTACGCGCTAGACCGATTTGAGGCCAATTGCGTCCATAAAAAACAAAATCGACTTGGCAGAATCGAAGTGGCAGAAAATAAAAATTTTAATGTAAGATTATATTCCTCCATAATGGTCCTCCGGAAAGCAAAATTTCAGACGCCTAAACCGTTCGTCGTCGAGAGTTATAATTTTGGCAGCGCTCCAAACTCAGTCTGTATCGCTTGAGCAAGCAGTAAACAGTTAAACAGAAAAGAAGTTCCAAAATGCGAAAAAAATTTGACATACCCAACAAACACAGAGGCATCGGGCCGGGGTCGGAAGGTTCCGGCCAGCCGATTTCACCACTGCCGGGCCGGCGCATTAGGTCAGTATCGTTTCCGTCACGGCTGTGTCCTCTCGCCCGCGACTACCCCGTGGACTGCTGGGCCACTTCCGGTAGGAATTGAGCCATTCGTTCATCCGACTGCGAACCGTTAGGCAGCCGCGATTAAGCCGATCGTGCGGACAGAATACCCGGAGCGTAACCGGAGGTTGACGGGCCGGTTACGGGAGCAATAATTGGTGTCGACATACCGTCATCTACCCATCTCGTAAACAGCAATGTGCCGTAGGTCCGGGCATCATGCCAGCATTCTACCAGAATCGGCCGCCGGCAGTTTTTCCAAAGTTTTGAGTAGGACCCTTTCGTTATATGCTTAATATTTATTCATTGCGAATAACCTCTGATCTCAACCCTTTCACTTTATTATTATTATTGTTTTTGCCTTCACATTTCTATTATTCTTTCCAGTTTTGCCTTATGTAATTTTAGGTATTACCAAATACTGATCTTTGTTATTACCTAAAAATTTGTATATGAATCTCCAGTTTACTTGTTATGAACAAAACCTCATTTTGTATAAGATACATTTACCCAAATTTGAAAGTTAAGATAACATTAATACCAACCATTGAAGCTAAATCATCTTTCCATTCGATCTAAGGTTCCAGTTTTTTTTTTTAATTTAGAATGAGATTATAGTATGTAAAACAGTACTACTTTAATAATTAACCCAAAAAATTTGTACTTCCCCAGTATAAAATTTATTAACATAATTTGATAAATATATAAACATAAATTTGATACATTTTTTTTCAAACGTGAGTAATGTGTAGTGTGTATGATGAAACCCATCATTGTGAGCTTATGAAAACTTGCTCAGAATTTATTTAAATTATTTTTTGGTGTAGTGTTAATAAATGCTCTACTGATAAGAAAATTATTTTTTGCATAGTTTTGTGAATTAAAGAGTAATTCATTAAATTCTTATAAGTCATTTTTAAAAAATAATTTCTTTTATATTATATTGGACATTCAATATCCAACACTTGATAGTACTATTTTTGAGAAATAGTACTATGATAGTAATATTTCTCAAAAATAGTACTATGATAGTATATCGTCTATTGTAATTTTGAGAAATAATTATAGACACTCATGTTTTTAAATACAGAACGAAAAGAGCTGGTTTAAAGTAAAAATAGTTTATTTAGAAAGTACATAGCACATTTACACAATTTATTTCTATACATAAACAGGATCCTTTCGCTGTAGCTCTGTTCCATCTGTACAGCATCTAGGGGAAAAAAAGAAAGAAAATCAGTTCATAAATTTATGTGAAAGGAAAATGACTCCCATCCCCGGATATAATTTATGAATCAAAAGAATTTATTTAAATTATTTTTTGATGTAGAGTCAGTAAATGCTCTGCAGATAAGAAATTATTTTTTGCATAGTTTTGTACATTAAAGGGTAATTTATTGTTGTAAAAATAGGATTGTTGAAAGTAGTTGAAAAAAGTCATTGTTGATAAAGTAGACTTAAATAAATCCAATTAGGAAATATAAATTCTGAGACAGGGGTTTTAAAAAAACTTGATATAAAACAGCACCAACACACGAGTGCAGTTTTAAATCGTTGTCATTTATTGATAACTAACTTCCAAAAGTAAATTCCTACCAAATTTTTTTGTAAAACCAATTACATACTGTGAAAACTACATCATGTAATAAATAATTACTTGAGGATAAATAAATATACTAATAGAAATAGTTATAAAATATTTGTTAAAGAGTATCCTCCCCTTTCACTAAATTTCTCTCTGTACAGTAGAAATCCAACTATGTCGATTAATTTGTTATTATAGATATAACTTAAAATAGGGTAGATTGCCTTGATAAGAGTACAATAATAAGTTTTTAATATTGAGCATAATTTCAGCTCAACATTGGAAAGCTGAATCAGAGACTTGTCTAGAATGACACCAAAATTTCCTCTTCACTATTGACAATAATGCTGTTGAAAGTAGAGAAACACAAGAATAAAGATTGAAGCTAAGTAAAAATTTGCATACAAATCTTAAATTTCTAAATTTGATTTACAACATGCCATAGAGAGCATTAATTACAGATGCTGGGTCAGATTCAGAAATAAGATTTTATATTTAACATATTATTTAGTATTCAATCTTCATTCTTGTGTTTCTTTACTTTCAATGTGAGAGTGATTCACATAGTGAAGAGAAAATTTGTTGTCATTCTAAACAAGTCTCTGCAGTCTAGCTTTCAATTATTGTACTCTATCAAGGCATTCTAATCTATTTTATTATATCTGTAAATAAGCTAATCATTTAATTGACAGGATTGAATGTCTTACTGTACTCAGAAATTTAGTGAAAAGGGTGAATACTCTTTAACAACTAATCTATTACTATAGTAATGAATAAAGTAAACCTTATTGTATGATGTAGCTTTCACAGTAATTGGGTTTACAAAAAATGTGGGTAGAAAGTACTTTGGGATACTAACTTCTGCATAGTATTGTTAATAGAGCATATCTTTTGTTACTTAATTGTCAAATTATGGTGGAGAACTGTGTAATAAAATATTTTTTATTTGCGAGCAAGATGTTATTAGGATAACCACAGTAAGAAATTATCAAAATATACTATTTAGATCAGTAATTACTAAACAATTGTTTATGATATATTGTTTGATAGTCTAGGTTAATTTGAAAAATGAGGTGTGGTAATATTGACTAGCTGTCAATTGTGAGTGAAATGCATAGATTATATTATAAAGCGTGAAGACGAAACCCTTAGACTTTTTTAACCAAGCTTCTAACCCAACTTTAAGTTTTTTTAAAAAAATATTTTGCTAATGAGAGTATTTTTACAGATCTTAACAATGGAATAGAAAACCCGTATAGTCAACAAATTCATGGATAAACGATTCAGTTCTAAAAGCAAAAGCCATGGTTCTGTATACTGTTGTAACATGATTATTATAAAAGTATACAGAAACCAGGCCTTTGCTTTTAGGGCTGCATCTTTATCCTGAATTAGTTGACATACAGGTGTTCTGTTAACATTCTTTAGATCCATAAAATATTTCAATTTTAAAAGTTTTATTAAATTTTTTTTAAATTCTGGTTAGAAGTTCGGTTTGAAAGTTAAAGTATTTTATTGCACTTGTAAAATAATCTATGCCACGGCACTCAACATTGACAGCCAGTCAATCTTTGTATGCTTGCATCCTTTTTCGCACTAACTAGATAAACAAATAATAGACCATAAAACAAACCTACACACTTGCAACATAACCTTATGTATAGTCAACAATTGTTTAATAATTAATGAACCCTAAATATATATTTTGGAATATTTTTTTACTGCCCTTATCCTTTACACTTTATACTAACAGCTGCACACCAAAAATATATTTTATGTGACAGATCTCCACCAAATTTGACAATGAAATAATAAAAAAATTAAATACTAGGCAGAAGTTAGTATTCCAAATGACATTCAACTACCTATTAGCTCATCAACGAATGATCTAATACATCTATAAGCATTATTATTATTATTATTACTTCTGTAAGGAATTATGAATGAACCCCTAACTACTTCTCATGAAATTCTGATAATTAAATTTAAAAATTTTTTAACATTAACTATCAAGAGTAAAATAACCCTTGGCATTTTATATCTTTATAATATAAAAATATAAAAATTTTTTTGGTAAGCAGTTATGATAAAAGACTTTCACAAGAGTCATGGTTAACTGAAATCCCTGAACTGCACTTTCGGACATACCTAATACTTTAATAACAGGCTTGCCAGTTAAAAATATAATGAATAAAGGAAATCAATATCAATCCACAAATTACTGCAACCAAAGTTTATGAGAATGTTCGGATTAGCATATATAATATACAAAGAGAAATTTGAAAATTTGAGTTGTTTATTAATTAAGAATTATGTAATAAAATATTTTTTATGGTTTTCATAGAAAAATTCAAATTTAAGTACAAAAAATAAATTAAAAAAAAATATATTCACAACTTTGTGATTTTGCCCACAAGTTCACTGCTGAAAAAAAAAAGGATATCTACAGAATAAAAAAAAAATGGGTTCAGTGAGGTTAAAATCAACTTACAGATTATGAATCGAGCACACTGCCAAGTGAGTTGTGGAATCTTTTCATGGAAATCACAATGAGGTGAAGATGGATTCCAGTTTCAGAATTCTGTAAAGAAACCAATATTTTCTTATAATGCCATAATAAAAATTAGAGTCATTTGTGATACCAAGAAGCATTGAAAAGCAGAGTTCATTATAAATTTGCTTATCAGTGAAATAAAAAAGGTTGATCCTTAAAATTTGAAATATTATGATTTTTTGAAATTGAGTAACAATAGAATTGATGTTTGAGTAGTATTCAAAAAGTTATACAATGAGAAAAATAAATGTAATATAAATAAAAGAAGAAAAAAAATGTAGCATCGAATTTTTGTTATGGATCATATTGTTAAAAACTATGTTAGGGCTAAAGACATAATCGGCATTTTCAGTTTCACAGTTTGAAAAAAACGGGAAAAAACCAACTTTCTTAAAAGTTTTCTACAATTTTCTGATTTAACCGAACTTCTATTAACGTTTTAATTTATTTCAAGTTAAGTTGGGGGGGGGGGACGTCTATGCTTTGGGCCAGTAAGTTCTTATTTATTTTGCACAACATGACAACTAAATACTCTCTAAAAGTCTTGAAAACAAATAGCTTATAAATAAGTTATTGAGGACATTCTCAAATTTTTAATGACACACACAGAATGCAAAAGTTTACCTAAAGTTTTAATAAAAATCTAGCACACATGATGTTATCTAAATAAAGGTTCTCATCCTTGTCAGGTTATACAAGATTTTAAAGTTGAAACTGGCAAATTAAATTATATAAATGCATGATGACCAGCAATTTAATAACTTAGGAATGAAAAATATAATAACTTTCTGCATATATTTATATACATATGATTATGCAATACTAAAAAATAAAAACAACTATAAACATTAATATTCAGATGTATGCTGATAAGTGCATGACTTTTTTTCCAGTTGCTTCTTTTCTGCACTCATACAGACTGCATGATTGAGCATAAATCAGAATTATATAGTATGTTGTGTTAAAAAATATGCATATCAGATATATGATCTATAAGTATAAAATCAATAAACTTCTGTTAGAATTTTTAAAAATTATAGCATGAAGTTGAACATATGCAAAAGAAGTTTAGAAGTAAAAATTTTGAAGAAAAATATTAACTTTCTTTTTTATATAATTTTCTCCTCTGGTTGACTGGAGGTTGGGAAAGGAACGAAGTCTGTATGCTTAAAGAGAATACTTTGATAGACATAATTATTCTAAACATTCAAATATTTACTATATAATATACTACAAAATATCATTGATTCAGAACTATAATGAAAGGCTTTTTTTTGGTTAATAATAAAGTCAGTTGTTCAGTCAAGAAGTCAATTATTGTATTTGGATGATCAGAAATTTTATGTCGTAGAACATCAAGCAATTCAATTACCACATTTAATACATTTTCACCATCACTCATTACTGTTTTCATTTAATCCAAATTCTTTTAAAATGCTTAACATGTTATTTATCTTATTTGTTTTGCAAGGAAATTTATAATTATTAAATTTTGAAATCTTACAATTCTTAACAAATGCCACAATATTAAGTTTTAGAATAGCACGTTACCTTTTGATGCTTCCCACAATCCTTTAAGCCAGGCTGATGTTTTGTTGATCTTTTCTAGGAACCTAAATACAAACAAAAAGATATTTACTTTACTACAAAGTAAAATTACATATTTCATTTAAATACAAAAGAATTTGCATAAAGGAGGGAAATTACCAGTCAAGAGCCAAAGAGGCTCTTGGCCTCTTTCTATTGAAGGGTTTCCTATGGTCATAGTCTGAAAGATCTGTTAGGAGAGTAAGCTCATTAGCTTCAATGCTGTCATAAAATTTAATATTAAGGGAGTGGATGAATTTAGTGAGGGGGGGGGGAAGATTAATTCTTCATAAATTTTATAATTTCTAAAATAATAGGGGGCATTTACAATTGTTCTAATAGTACTATTTTGAGCAGCACAGATTTTATTAATTTGATACTCAGGACAGTAAGACCAGGCCTGGCAAGCATAGGTTAAAATAGGTCTAAGGAATGCACTGTAGATGAGCAACTTCATATTTAAGTTCAAATATGAAGTTCCCCCATCAATTATATAGAGTTGTAAGTTTTGGCTTTGGCGAGATCACTAACAACTCTATATAATTGATGGGGGGGCTGAGAGAGAACGCCTGAATCCAAATTGGTATGGGGAGAGGATGTTATTATTTTCAAGGTGGGTGTTAATTAAGTTTAGAATGAATTTTTCTGCTAGTTTACTAATAGTTGAGAGTAAGCTAATGGGTCTGTAATTAGAGGGGTCTGAGGGAGCTTTACCAGGTTTATGGATGGGGATAATTATAGAGTTTTTCCAGGGAGAGGGGAAGTAGCTGGTGCGAATAATAGCATTAATAAGGGTGGTAATATTAATTAAGAGCTTCGGTGGCAGATTTTGAAGCATAATACTTGTGATTTTATCCGCACCAGGGGCTTTATTATTTTTAAGTTTTCTGATATGGTTTATAACTTCAGAGGGGGGAATATGAGTATCAATAGGAGGGATGGGGGAGTCAAGTAGGTTTTCAAGATTAGAAATTACTTCTCTCTCAGTGGGGTGGTGGGATAAGTTATGGGGGGGTGAACTGATTTACTAACTTTTGAGCAATTAATGCTGCTTTGTCTTCCTGGGTAAGAGCTTGTGTACCTGTAGTGTTATTGTAAAGTGGTGGCATGTTAAACTTCCTAGTTTTAAGTTGTCGTGTGGCATTCCAGATGGAGTTGTTTTGTGTAGTTAAGTTAGAGACATAGAAATTCCAACTGGTGTTTGACTTGTGTCTGATGTATGTTTTTAAGTTTTCTTGTGCCTGGTTCATGAGTGTTTTGTGATGAGGGAGTCTGGATTGCTGCCATGTTTTCCTGGTGCTGTTTTTAAGATTTTTAAGATGGTTGAGTATTTTGTCTGTAGATTTTCTGTTAATATTGTTGTGAGTTGTTTGGGTAGCAGTGTTGTAGGCTGTAGTGATGGTGTCGGTTATGTATTTAGTGTAATTGTCTATTTCATCTGGTGTGTTTGGGATGTTAAAGTTATATGGTGTGTTCTTAAGTAAATAGTTAAAGTGATTCCAGTCAGTGATAGTTTTATGGGTGGTGTGGTTGAGATTTATGTTAAAATTTATGGTTAGTTGGACTGGAAGGTGATCAGAGTTAAGTGCATTGAGTGATTGAATGTTCATGGGGTAAGGGACTCCCTTAATGAGAGCAAAATCAATAATGGAACCATTACCTTGGTGGCTGTAATGTGTTGGTGTGTCAGGTGCAAGTATGTTTATGTCATAGTTGTTTATTAAGTTATAGATGGTGTTTCCATGAGTGTTGTTAGTGTTGCAGTTCCAAAAGGTGTGTGTGGCGTTGAAATCTCCAAAAATTATTAAGTTATTGTCAAGTTGGGCTATTTTAATCAGGTCATTATGTACGTCAGAGTGGTTTTGTTGGGGGGGGGAATGTAAGTGGAGACTATTCATAGTTCACGTTTTTGTAGTTGATTTTGTCATCCCTTTGTTTTAGGATGCAAATTGGTTTTATTTTTGTGTTTTCAACTGAATTTGGAATAGTGGTGTAATTTAGCGTTTTTTCTGTTAATCCACTGAATTTGTTATTAGTTTGAATAGTAGTAGGGGTTGCTAGAAGAGGCTTGTACTATCTAGCAGTGTGCCTGGCGTTAGGGAAAACAAAACCATTATTTTGTGTGTCTTTGCTGTGTGTGTTGTGATCTTTTGTTAGTTCGTTAAGTGCGATGTTTGCCCTCTTATAAATAATAGTCCGGCTTACCTCCCAGGATTGAGTACGCTGATTCCAAACTCGGGTACGTTGACAGCAGTTCTTGTCGTATCTCGTCATTAGTGATGGGATTCAGCACTTTCTCGAGTAGGTACGTTTCCATGTTCGTCAGCGGGGTGAAGCTACCCTAACTACGTCACGCTTTAAAGTGGCAACCCGTGCAAAAGCGTTGTTCTCTACGTCGTTCATTGGTCCACGTAGCTGCAATTCAACCGAAGACCTGCCTTTCTTCCCAAAATCTTTCAAAAATGGCGGCGAATTTAAACCAAATATCAAATTCGATAGCTGAAGCATTTTTTCTGTTTTCATAAGCTTCTGGGAAGCTAAAAACACAGACGACGACCCCCCTTTTTTATATCAAACCACTGAGCTACTCTTACAATGACAAAATTTTTGTTAGTTTGTCATTATAAGAAATCTTAGTCATATGAACAGTATTTACAGTTTAAAGAATTCAAATCATAATGAAATACATCTCATTTTCATCATATTAATTTTACAGTAGCATATTCTTATACACATTGGAATGAAAGAAAAACAATTGTTAATTAACGGACCATAGTTAAAACAAACAAATCACACCTATTTAGTTCTTGTATATTTTTCAAGTTTATTCTGTTGCTAGTTTATATTGTCGTTTTCAAGTTTATATTGTTGTTTTGTTTCGTTTTGTTTTGGTTCCTGATCCTTTGTAGTACACAAAAACATTCATGTTTTTCAGTTTTTCAAAAGTCCATAGTAATCACACATGGTTTCCATCACTTGTTTCACTGACACATTGAATTTTTTTTTCTTTTTTTTTCAAATTTTGGTATTAATGTAATTTTGTTTTTATCAATGCATGTCTCGCAGAAGTGCCCCGAACGGACAACGATAAATCGCTAACTAATTTAACAATCCCTTCTACTGCTTCAGTGTGACATGGAAAATTATTGAAGTCAATACGTTGACTCTCGTGATAGGTTCCTTTATAAACTGCTTTAGTTTTTCATCAGAAATGCCTCTTCATAGGAGATCCTGTTACTTTAACATCATTCCATTCAATCATATCAATATAATCCTTGGCATCAAAGTTTATACGTTGAATTAAAAACCTTTCTCCTTCATTTGCCGTCCTTGCTTTTAGAATCCTACGTAATCCAGCTCTCTTACCATGACCTGCGATCATCTGATAATTACAAAGGAGGGAATTTTCTGAAGCAGATTATTGTCACTGGATAAGTATAAAAGATGCATAATAGCACTTTCAACGGCAAACAACCAACACTTAACATTTACTGTAATTGGATGTGATGGACTGACTTGAACACTGGATTGAATAATGTGCGATTCCTTTATTGGAAAAGGAATTAAGAAGGCCACTGCAGTGGATTGATTTGTCTATTTCAAGTAAATGAACTGCCCCTACATCCTAATAAAGGTCACAATGAATTTGTGGAGGAGAACTAGGTAAACTACTAGAAAACTGCTATGAACTACCAGTCAGTCGAATTTGCACCTATTGAAAATGACATTCCATACTAGAATTAAGGAAGATTTACGTGTGGACCTAAAATATTGTTAGAATTGAGTAATGCAATCTCTGTGTGTGAGGTGTTCTTTGATTTTGTCCATAGGTAAAACCAGGAAAACTTTGTCATTCAAGATGGATTAGATTAGCAAACAGAATACTTCCCTTGTATGCGGGAACAGAATATCCTGCAAAAACATCTCCGAAATACTGACTGAGTCCATTTGAAAGTTTATGCAGCTGTTGTTTAACCTAAAGCTGAAAGCATCTTGTATCCATGGATCAAAGCACCTGTGGAAACTTGTAAGCTATTTACGTTACCTCCATCAGAGCTCTTAAAAATTTAATTTCACCCAGTTATTCAAAGAAAATGCATACTTTGCTGCTATCTGAAAATCTCCTCCTTGTATGATATCAGATTGATCGCAGTCACATAAGAGAGCTTGGATTAAGTCTGATTTCTAAACGCCAAAGGCTAAAAATGAGGGGACATCAGAAAGTTTTAAACCAACGTATAAATTTAGCTACCAAGTATTATATTGACATGATTGAATGGAATGATGTTTAAAGTAACAGGATTATCCTATGAAGAGCCCATATTTCTGATGACAAACTAAAGGCCCGTGTATAAAGGGAAGCAAAGAATCTGATCACGAGAGTCAACGTATTGACTTCAATAATTTTCCATGTCACACCACAAACAGAAAGAAAGAGATTGTTAAATTCGATTACCGAGTTGTCCGTTCGTGACACTTCTGCAGAGATATGCATTGATAAAAACAAAAATACAATCTCAAAAGAAAATGCCAAAATTTCAAACAAAAAAAACAATTCAATGCGTCAGTGAAATAAGCAATGGAAACCATGTGTGATTACTATGGACTTTTGAAAAACATAAATGTTTTTTTTCAAAATAACGTTTTGCTTTTAAAGACATTAATCACTATTAATATGTTTTCTAAATAAGTGTGATTGTGTTATTTTAACTAATTGCCCGTTAATTAAAAATTGTTTTTTTCATTCAATTGTGTATTATTAAGGCATAATGCTACTGTAAAATTAATATGATGAAAATCGCGAAATTCTACAAAATCAGTTGTTCTGTAATGGCATTTTAACAGTTAGAAATACTGAGAATGTAAGTTTCCTGTAACAATATCGATTTTGAAATATTTTATTTTACAAATATATATCTGTATATATATATTATTTTAATATACTACTATAAAAGAAATAAAAAAAATACAAATTTTATCACTTTTCATAAAATATCCATTTTGAAGCACTTTGCGGTACTTGAAAAGATTTTAGTAGAACAATAAAATTTATTTTATATTCTTTATTCTAATCCCACGAGGCAACTTTTGAAAACTATAACATATTTAAATTAGAAAAAAGTTTTTTCGTTCCACCCCTAGCGAACATGCACGAAGATATTTATTGAAAACCGCCAACATGCTCTGGTTTGTTATCGGTAATTTGACACATTACCTTGAGTGCTTCGTAGCATGGGTGGTAGCGCTCTGGGTTTGTACCTAGAGGTGGCGGGATCGAATCCCGCGGCTGGCATTTTTTTCCTTCTCTTCCCCTGCTTCAAGGCTGGCAAGCTGGAAGTTCTTAGATTATTTCCTTCATGTTAATTAAAAAATATATGTACTTAACATGTAGAGTTAGTCGACGGCAAAAAAATTTTTAAATGTAGTAAAAAATATTAATACTAGGCTATTATTTATGGCAATATAACCTATAAGAAAAAATATTTGTTTACAAATGTTAACATTTTGTAAACTCTCTTGCAAACTCTCTCTCGACTGCGAAAATTCCAGGAACATGCTATCTCTTTTCTATATTTTTACTAACAATTCTTGCTACCAATAGTGTTAGGCAAGCTCCCCAAAATAGAACTATTTTCAGAAGTAGAGGGCATAATATGGAACCCTCCCCACATTGGGAATCTATGTCTATATCCGTTTCAAAATCAAAATCATACCCGTCTGAAATAGTGCTTGAAAATTAGCAACTGCAAATATATTTGGTAGCTGAGGCACTTTCTATACATTTTAGTATAAATATAATTTGGTTACATGCACGTAAATAGCATTTTTATTTTTGCAGTGCAGGTAAAAACAAAAAAGAGAGAGTTTGATTAAGAAAAAATATCTTATATATTTACTAGAAATTCATTGTGGAAGTTGCTACGTAAATGTGTGACATCACCGCTAAAAATAAATGAGTAGTGAAATAAGATAGATACCACTAATTCCTCTCTTTTAACTAAAGAGTGGTGCACAAGGCTCCATTTTTAAGTAGATATTTTTAAAATTCTCCAGTAATAGATAAAAAATTAACAATGAAACTTCTTTTGATTACCTTACACTTCTCACATAATATAATCTTTACATACCAAGAATGTATGTGATTTTCCTCGTAAAAGAGGTTACACAGAAATAAGAGCCCATTTTTCGAAAAGTACTTTTGTTTAATCATCACTCTTCCCTTTCAAATCCATAATTCTGATACAGATTTCTGCTACTTATGGCTACGAATCGGACGGCCGATTAAGGTACGATGGAGCCATGTCGGTATCGGCGCGGTTCATATCAACCCATCACAGGCCCTGAAACACGTAAACAGCAAAGCGTTCCCCTTCGAAGGTTCGTAAACAACCCGCGAACGGCCCAGAAAATTTCTCCCGTACTTGTCGTTCTACCGGCGCTTCCAGCACTGGCCCGATAAGCTGCCGTCAGTCCTGTGTTTGTTGGGTACATACATACATACATGCCGGAGACGGTTAAGCCTAACCTCGTGATCATTTATGCTCTCTCTTAATGAACTATTTTTTCGTCGCTTTCTTTCTCGAGACTGTTCAAAATTTTCACTTGACCGTGCAGCTCGCTTTCGAGCATTCCTGATTTAAGTGCGTAAATCCATGTTGCCACGCAGTTGCAAATTGGGGACGACCGCTAGTGTTTACATCTGGTAATTGAAGCCGTTGCCATTCGGAGTGTAGAAATATCGTCGATTTTTGTGCCGCATACCTACACGTTTTATATATATAGATAGTAAAAATGTCTCTTTCTACTGAGGATTTCTTGATGCAGCTGTCGTACGCCATGTATCGAACGATAGGGTTGTATGCCTCAGAGAAAAAAAAAACCTTTACAGCCCCACATTTTACGGGCTGATACATCGTATTGACATATGTTAGGAACGCGACCACAATTAAATAAATGAAATGATATAAATTGCAGTGCCATTAATTACAGCATTTTAACACCACAAAATATCTACACTTTTACGCTCTTTATTTAACTCTCGGGCAAAGTGACGTATGATTATAATGTTTAGTTTGCAAACTACTGAACATCCAGGATTTTATTATAGGTGACATTATGAAGCAAATTGCAAAGTAGAATGTTAGGAGAAGAGTTATGCCATTTTTTATGACATTTCATCTGAAACTCAAAGAACCTTTTTAAAATATTTAAGAAAGAAGTTATAATGATTATTTTAAACAGCAGTGACATTCTGGTGACCCTTGCATTTCAGTGATTCAGTGAAAATTTCAGCACAAATCAAGCTCATATATTTCTGTACGCCTTTAATTATTTTCTTAATGCTTCTTAAAACTGAAAAAGAAGAGTTAATTGAATCAGTCTATGTTTCTATTATTAAGTAGTAGCTAAGGTTTTATAAAATTTTATTGACTGGGATATGATATGAATAAAGACAATTAACTACAGAAATATTTCCTATTCCGGATTTCAAGTCAGATTAGTTCACCCCAAATTTAGATAAAAAGATATACCATTTTCTTTTACCCTATTTTGTCAAAAAATATCTCTCCTTTTCAGCAAATTATTCATGAAGGTTTTGAATTCTATTTTAAATGTGTTGAATTCTGATAAGTTCTACTATGGTATCTAAGGATTTTATATGTAACGCTGGTAGTATTAGTATTAGATCTACTTCTAACTGCATTAAGCACTGAATGAAATTGCAATAAAAACTGCAATGAGTTAACTATTTTTTTATTATGATAATGACATATATTTATATTAGAGTAGGACGTAATTAATATTATATTCTCAGCAGGGGAGCTTGGTAATTTAAACGAGTCCATGTATTTTAATGCAAAGGAAATAGCGAAAAACATAAATAGAACAAAAACATGTTTAAATGAATGAAAACTTATAAAGTAATATCTCTGATATATTTTTTGAAATTTTTACTTCACGATATTACTTTCCGAAATCTTCATGGTGCAATGGCAAAATTGGAATACTATGTATTTATTTCCTCTTCTTGTTCTTGCTTTACATCAGTTTTGAAACCTCAGACGCTAAAATTAAGCACAACATACACCAGAAAATAATGTTGTAATCACTCTTTCTACCAAAAAGTTTGACATTTCCTCCTATAGGAACCACAGCTTTTAAGCTGAAGTCTGAAATAACGCTTTCTTAAACTGAATAAAGGTTATTGAAAGCTAAAAATAAATACTGAATGCACACAACTTCTAAAAGTAGAGTAAATAAATTCAGTATTTTAAATTTAAAAACCCCGAAACTATATAAACTTTTTTGTTCTCCCGATAATATTATTAAGAATAAAAAAATTGTAAATTTCATGTGATTAAGTAATAAATAACTATTATCTACCTCATAACTTAATTTATTATGAATATGAGTTTCTGTAAGATTAAACCTTATCAGTATATTGACAAATTTCAAATTGTTATGCATTTTGAGACTTTAACAGGGTTTATATCCTATATTTTTAGTTTTTGTTGTCAGAGGTTATATTTACCCATTTGAACATAAAAGGTTCTAAAACCGGGTTTATACAATCTGTAAATCGTAATTCATATTTTATCGTGACTTTAATTAAATCCAGAGAAACTGTAATTGCAAAGCCCTAACTATTAGACACTAAGGGCTACATTCATTATTTTAATACCAACAAAGTTAACATGAAGATTTAAGAACTCTCCATATGACTATACTCTCACAAGGAGAAATTTCTAGCTACACGCATTTCCATTCCTCTACGCACAGACAGTTGTAGAGGTGTTTTATGATCGTAAAATCTGGAACACTACTTAAGACTCATCAAAGTCAGATGGTTTCATGAAAACTAAATTAAGAATGTTACTTAAAAAATCACATCGCAATAGCGAAGTTTTCCTACTAAGTTGGCAATTTTTCATAGCGGCTCTTCTCTGCTTCATTATACAGGGTTCCCAGCTATATCTGTTACAGACCCTTTAACTTCTAAACGGTAACGACTTAGGCCCTAAAGTTGGTGAAAAGAAAAGATAAAACCTTTGTGCTCGAGGAATAAACAGGAAATCCAACGTAAATAAAGCACAAATAGCAGTAAGATGCAATTATTTTGCATACGGCCGTTTCGAAACTACAAAGAAGCTTCTTCATCAGTGCAACGAACTTAGTGGCAGCTCAAAAAAGCCGAAGACTAAGCTGAGTTTTGGCTTAGTCTTCGGCTTTTTTGAGCTGCCACTAAGTTCGTTGCACTGATGAAGAAGCTTCTTTGTAGCTTCGAAACTGCCGTATGCAAAATAACTGCATTCTTACTGCTATTTGTGCTTTATTTACGTTGGCTTTCCTGTTTATTAATAAGTTGGAGTCTAGATATAATAATAATTACAAGATAACAATACTTTTTATATACCATGCTTCTTAAATTTTCTGTTGATCATATAAACCTTGACATTCTATGTATTAATAAATACTTTTTTAAAATTCTTTTGATGAATTATCCCATCAACTTGAAAGAAAATGAAGTTAATTGGAAGTTAACTTACATATAACTCTTCGTTCCCGTTCCGGCCAATAGATGGCTGCAACAGTCTGCAAAGCAAAAATCAACTGAAAATAACTGAAAATTAATTTAATTCTGCTTAAAGATGGCTAAAATTATTTTAAAAAATGTATTGTCACCGCGTTCTCAGCTATTCTAAAAGTTTCAAATGTCTATCTAGTCGGGAAGTTAGTTATAAAATCGATTGCAAGATTTGTACTTGACAAACACACACATAAACACACATACACACAATCTAGAAAACAAGTTAATAAAAACATGGCTATATGCTAAAAAGGCTATACGCCTAATCGATGGGATACTTACAACGCCATGTTGTTTGCAGTAGTGAAATTTCTTGTTATTGATTTGTCTGCGTACAACCTTTTTCGGTATTCATCCCTCATTTTATAGCCCGAAGTATGGGGCTGCTGTCGACTAAATAGTCATGAATTTGTATTTTGAAGTTTCACTTGACTTTTATGCAAATTCTCGGGTCTTGTGTGCCGACATCAAAAAGCCCCATATCTTCCCCTATCGGAAGACTTTTGGAATTTTTTTTTTTTCACAGAAACTCTTTTCCCATGTCGTCTCAGCCCTTCTATCAATTTTGGTGGAATTCCGG
This sequence comes from Dolomedes plantarius, assembly GCA_907164885.2. Taxonomy (NCBI): domain Eukaryota; kingdom Metazoa; phylum Arthropoda; class Arachnida; order Araneae; family Dolomedidae; genus Dolomedes; species Dolomedes plantarius. Next base: position 136,990,008 of record OU015501.1, read on the forward strand.
CTGATAGATCGAGTACAAGATGGCTCTTGAGTAGTGTCAGTTTTAAAAAATCACCCTGTATATATATAGACATACATACATATGTGTGTGTGGCGTGTGTATGTACGTGAATACGTGCTCATATTACGTATGGTAACTATAAATATATTGCATGATGTCTAAAATTATTAGCCTGGAGTTTTCCGGTGACACAACAGTTGTTATTTTTTAAGGATGGCGGTAAGGTAATAGTATAACACGACTTTTTTTTTTTAATATCCAAAATATGTGCATTCAATTTCTGGGGAATTATGAACTTGATTTAAAGAATTACTTAAGATTTCAGTGACGATAACCTATAACACTTCAGTCCTCGTCATTGGAACTTGATGACACATTTGAAATTGAAATTGTTCAATAAATAACTGCGGTGATACGTAATCTTCTCGATGCAGGCGTACATACGTAGAGTAAGGCGTGTAAAAACTCTTTGGTCACATCAACAGGTTAATTCCTTGACACTGCGCAGATAGAGAACCTATCTGAAGCACTCTGCGCATACTATATTTGTGTATTTCTGTCATCTTCGCTCTTTATATCTCTATGAACTTTCAGTATATTTTACTTATATTCTTATATTTGGGATTAAAATTGTTTCTCGGTAACTTATATAAGTGGTCATCTGTTGTGTACCACAATGCAATATCCGTAGAGATCGCGGAGGAAATACTGTTTAGGATTGTAATACCATTACTGATCACAAGTTTGAAAAGAATCTTACGAAAGGTAAAAATGACTCGAGGTTATCAATCATAAACATAAGAATCAATAAAATATTTTAATTTTTATCTTATTTAATTGTGTAGCTCGTTTATTATTAAGACATTTTATGACTCAAATATCTGAAATTTTAAAAATAATTATTTTTACATTGACGATTCATTATAATTTTCCATTTGAATTATTGGTAGTTAATAAATCCTGAAGTCTATTTTTTAAATTTATGTTCCCTTTCCTTTATCCGCTTTATCTCGGTGTCAAGTTTCTTAAAATTACCATACATTTGAATTGATTGTATTTCAATCGAAAATAAAATTTTGGATGCAAATATAATGGTATAGAATACATCTTTTTTTTCTTCATTACTTGCTTTTATCACTTCTGACAGATAATTGTACAATATAGAAAGAACATTCCTTATTTATCAAAACATCAATTAATTCAAACTATATTAAAATTCAATATAGATAAAAGAGGTCTTTTTGAATAATTTGAGTAATTGCTTTACAGTGTCCTTAGAAATAAGGAAATTATTTGCTTCAGTTTCAGTGTCGAAAATCATCATGTCAAGTAATTTTAACGCACTCTTCCTATTTTAATGAAACAAATTTTAATCAAAATTTCTCAAACAGTGCTTTATTGTCATATATATAAATTTCATATATATAAATCAGGATTTTTTTTAATTTACTTTGATGTCTGAGGTAATAGTATAAAAATTTTATTTTTTATACTATTTTTTATAGCTCAGACTAAAACTAAGGAATACCTAAAACTAAGGAATATTATTTTTAGATTTATAATATTATTAGCTGAATACCCGTACTTCGTTACGGAGTACATTCAAATTAAATACAATGGTCAATGTATGCAATTACTGCTTATATATATATGCAGTAGATTCAAAATCCCCGGACCGAATCTATTACTTAAAAAGTATTATCAATTAAATTGCTGAAACACATCCTCCTTCGAAATAAGACCCTTGCGCAACAACACACTTTTGCCATCGCTTGTAAAGGTCATCGAACCATTTCGGGAATCCATTTTTAGCCTGCGATGTACTTTTAACTTCATCTGCAGATTGAAATCGACGACCCTGCAAGCGACTTGCCAGTTCAGGAAATAGGCTGAAGTCGCATCATGGGAATAAGGAGGATGTGGCAAAACAGTTGTATTCGTTTTCGCAAGAAAGTCAGCGATGAGGAGGGATCGATGTGCAGGAACGTTGTCATGCAAAAGCACCCATGACTACTCAGCAAGCAATTTTGGTCTGTTCTTCCGGATCGACTCACGCAAACGACGCAGGATGTCTACATATGGTTCTTTGTTCACAGTGCGTCTTTCAGGGATAAATTACTGATTGCACAATGACGATTCAATGGATATCGAAAAACACTTCTAGCATGGACCTTCCCTTTAGAGCTATCTTGGCGGAAGTGTGGTTATATACACTTGTATAAAAAATTTTTAAATGTCAAATTGTTCAAGTATTTTTGCAATGACCTTTATAAAGACAAAATAAAATCATTACAAAAAATGAGCTTCAACGATAAAAGTAAAATCGTCTGTTCCTCATTTGTGCCGATTTCAACTCGGCTTTGTCTGCCATACTATTGATATCAATACCCTTCTATTTTGTAAATTAAATTTTAAAAGTTTTTTCCAAAAATCTTTTTTTGAAGTAAGAGCATTTTGGGAGGGACACGGTAGTAAACCGTCAATCAGTGAGATAGCCACTCTGACCTTCCTTGAACACCATTTAAAAATTGACGCATTACCTGTTATGCCAAAAGAAATTTTAATCCCTTAAATTCCCTTTAATCCTTTTAATCCCTTAATTTTAAATGTCTTTTTTTCAAAAAGACCTCTTTTATCTATATTGAATTTTAATATAGTTTGAATTAGTTGATGTTTTGGTAAATAAGGAATGTACTTTCTATATTGTACAATTATCTGTCCCATTGTGTTTTTTGTGGTTCGGCAATTTCCCTGCCTTCTCTGAAACGTCGATGTCACTCAAAAGATTGCGTTCGTGATAATGTAATCACTGCCGTACACATGCTGCAACATTTCGTAAGTCTCCGTAGCACTCTTTCCCAAGCGAACACAAAATATGACATTAGTTCTCTGCTCAACAAACGCCATTTCTTTCAATCGATGGTTACTAAATTAGTCCGGTCACTTAATGAAATTACCGTTACCTGGCGGATAAAAGCACCAAATTTAGTATGAAGGCACCTTAGGATATACTAATAAATGTTAGCTTAGGAGACCTCTGAAATCTCTAAAAATTTTCATGTACGGCACTCCAAAATGGCCGACAAATACGAAAAATATCCCTTTTAACACAATCTATTTTATTGTTAATTTTCAATTGCAGCTTTAAGCCAACTAAGTACACTACAAACCTAACTTCGGGTAGTCTACATATTAAATAAAATGCAATAAAATGTAATAATTTATTACAGTAATTTATAAGTACAAATATAAACGCTAATAAGTGTTCCCCAAAACACACAAAAAATATTTATAGCTATTCATTCAATAGAATCAGTATTGCAACGGTTTTATAATAAATTACACTTGCAATTGCCAAAGTGGTGAGCAGTTCAAGATTGTCTTTCCCACATTTGCAGTTGTTGCAGTCTCCTTTGCAGGAACATTTAATCAATTACCTGCAATTCCCTGCATCATTCCCTGCAACATCTTGAATTGTCATCCAAACTGGTAGCCATAACTCTGAAACCTTATTCCAAGAAAAAACCTGCGGAGAAGGAATCACTTGCTGTGTGTGTGCTGGTCGTCCAAATACCTGCTTGATAAACTTCCCGTCAAATATGTTGTAGAAGATCATCCTCAGTCGGTGGAAATTTGTCCATTGCTCGATTCTTCTGACAGAAAAGCTCATTTTTTATTTGGTTGATACACTGCCGAGAGGAGTGGTTTTACCATATGAACAACAGTCAGTCTTTCCAGCTTCTTGGAGTGTTCAGAGTCGGGTTGCAGCAGTTGGAATGGATGAGTGGCCAAATACACAAATATATTAGTGATGTCTTGAAATGCTTGCCATGTTTCCCAAATGACTTCATTACTCTTACATTTGAAGGCGTCGCAACCAGAGTATGTGTGAAAATAGTAGTGCTCGTGATTTTGGCTCCTCCAAGCTTGTACAGATGGCGTTGATGGGGTAAAACCTGTAATGCTTGCCCATGCCAAAGGCCTCCTACATATAGGCCAAGATGAGTCACTATTAGTTCATAGAATGCACCAGAAATGATGACAATTACATATGTGTCTACAGTATGCACAAGGATAATCTTTGCCCCTTGCTGTAGTGAATGGAGTACATGAATAGGAAGCATCCGTGGTCTACCCTCTTCATGATTGCAGTTTTCCATGGGTTGTGTTCCAACGACTATGCAACTGTATTCCCTATTGTGACATATACATCTTTCCCTGGTGACCAGTTGAACTCTACAACTTTGGAAGTTAATAATTGAACAATTCCTTCTTGTTCATTTAGTCACAAAGAAAATCCATCGATTTCGTAGCAGTTTGATATTGGCCAGACATTTTCCTTCGAATCCCCTCACCTTTCTTTTTTCCCGTGTAGACTTCCTTACATGGTCTGGAATGTAGGTGTCCTAAACAACATCTAACTCTTGGGCATTCTCCAGCTGCTTATGAAGGTAGGGTAGAAAATATCTTATCAGTATTCTGATTGAAGTTGTCTACACTAATAGTGAGAAGGCAGTGAACATTGACACCACCGTCCAGAAATTTGGAGTCATAGTTTGAAGGGGGCTCCAATTTACCTGACTGCTCAAGAAATTCCAGTATCTAAGCCTTGGTGGTTGGCAAATGAGGCTTACCAAAGTCTGAAATGGAAGGAGGGAATGACTGTAACTCATGCGCAAAAACTCATCAAATCAGATTCCCAGTTTCTACATAGATATATAACTAGTTGGCTAAATATTTCTACATTGTCCTGAAGCACTTTCAGATTATTCCCTTGATGAGATGTTGCTTATGCTTTGGTCTCTTGAAGCGTGCAAGAGAATTCTTCTTGATTGGATCATGTATAGAAAGGATGCACTCATCAAGCGCATTCTCGACAAAGTTCTGATACTGCGTTTGCGTAGGTCCGCAAAGGTGGTAAGGTTACAACACGACCCACTTGCACAGTTTCGACTGTGAAGACTACTATATTAGGGAAATCATCCAAGAAGGGATTGCCCATTTCACTGATGCTTTTACATAGAGTAACAACCTGTTGCTGAAAGTTCCTCTGTAATGAATGTCCTTGCTCATGATGTTGGAAATCTTTGGGATATCTGGTTCATCATAACCAGGATGCATTCTTCTTCAAACTGTTTGATCATTCTGGCAATCTCAGGCCCTCTAAGCATCCATAGTCGGAAAGCAACAGGGTTCACTGTGATACCAACAACACCAACTGAACCTTGTTTCCAAACTTGTTCTCTTGTTCGTAAGCCTGATCGAATGGTATTGTAGAAAATGTGTTGAATGTTTTGAAATGTCCCAGTTAGAACATCGTTCAACACTGACCCTTGATAGAGTCAGGCAATGACTTCATATCCCTGATGTGGACAGTATCCATCTTGAGTAGTTTACATGATCCAAGGCAAAGAATAGTGGAGAAAGTTCGTCTAAGACAGCAAAATAAAGACTAAAGTTCTTTTCCCCTGTGAGCTCTACGGAAAATGAGTATAAGGGTTTCATACTCCATGATCAAGTCTCAATATATGAAAGTTGGACTCCTTTTCCGCATGCCGTTTCTCCAGTATATTTCAAGTTCTTCATCTATGGGACACTCAGAGAGTAGGAAAGCTTCATACTGGAGATTGTGCATGGCCATTAGAGTGGTTTGATGAGCATGCCTAGTTCGATTTAAGTGTGCTGCCTTTAGGTAAGATTCAACATTGCCAAAGAATGCCACTACTGCATCTGAAAGGACAGTAGTGCAGCCAGATCCTTCCAAGACATCTCCCAATGTATTCCAGAGGGTCATTTCCATGTGCAGTCCACCTAGAATAACCAATTGAAATCGCTCACCATGAATGTTCGGCGCCCACTGTACAAACTTAGCCAGGTCAAACAGAAGTTGATAAAATGTAATGACTGGTACTTGTACCGGATTAAGGAATTGAATAGTTTGTCTAATGACATCCATAACCAATTTCAAATCGATGTGTTGCGATGGTTAAATTCTGCAACATCACAAATCCTATTTTTTATGGTTTTTACAGTAGTAGTGCCACAAAAAAGAAAGATTCACATGTGATATTTGGTCGTTGTCGGCAATTTTGGATTTGAGTGCTGTACATGAAATTTTTTAGAAATTCCAGAGGACTCCTAGGCTAACCTTTATTAGTATACACTAAGGTACATCATACCAAATTTGGTGCTTTTTTCCACCAGGTAACGGTATCTTAAAATACAGCTCTAAGCCACGGACTAATGCACCCGCCTACAAATACGGAGCCGTGGCGAGCACCGACCACGTGATTGGGTCAAACCCCTTTTAGAAAAGGGGGAGAATGTAGTAGCACAGAAACGTTATCGTAGTCGCTCTACTGCAAAATTTTGTAAGTTATAGCCTCAGTCCGGGAACTTTTGAATCTTACCTCGTATATATATAATATATATATATATATATCTATATATATATATATATATAATAAATACAACGATCATGTAAAAAATAACAGAAAAAGTTGTATTGTTATAAAAAATTCGTAACGGATATTTCATAGACAAATAATGCAAGCAGAAATATTCAAATTAAATCTAATAGAACATACTAAAGACTATAGTACGTTTAAAGAACATATCTTATTGCATGTTAATAGTTTTTTGGATAATGTCCAATCGTCTGCCCCATTATCAAGAAAAAAATATTTTTGTGTATTTCGTTGTTATGCACGTGACGCAAAATTAGTTTAAAGTATCACAAAAAGGAAAGAATCCACGTGATCAACATTTAATAAATTAAATTCTAAAAATTAATTTTTAAATTTCACCAAAAATCAGAAAATGGAGATAAATATTCGAGAAGGATTTTATTTTAAAGGAATTTTTATGATCTTTATCGTGATATAAATTTTAAAACCCTCAGATTATTATTTTAAATGAAACATGAAAATTTACAAAAACAGATTAAAAATTTAATTTAAAAAAATGTAGAAGAATTTTTCAAAATCTTTCATAGTGCACCCATACACTATGAAGAGAATCGCTATGCGAAATTTCAGCCCTTTAGGTCCAGCGGTAGTGACTGTGCGTTATATGTCAGTCAGTCAGTCAAGGAACTGTTTTATATAGATAGACGAAAGAAAATTTATAAGCAATGAATATTAATATTTATTTAGTTTTTTTAATTAATCAGTAATTTATCTTCTGTTAGCATGAAATATTTATAGCTTTCCAATCAATCCTGTTTTCTTCGGCTTGCAGCAGCTTTCTATGATGTAATAAGGCCCTCTCACACTACGAGTTGTGCAGGCCGGATGTAAGCAAAATAAAAAATTCATTTTGATCACCAATTACCGTAATTTGTGATAAAATATTCGTTTTATAATAGGTTTATGTGGGGTCAATTTTTCCAATCTCGGCACTTGACTCGGTCTAAATTACGGGACCGGCTTGTAGGGGGGTAATGCTAGCCGCCTATACGGTGCTCCCTTAAAACATGGCATCAGTCACGGCTGAGGAATGTAATGGATTAAGTTACAAAAATTGCCATAAGTAACAGCAACAACAACATAAATATGTTTATCGATTAAAAATACTGATTAAATTTAAAAAAAAAAAACATTTATGAAATTCAAACCCAATCTATTTATATACAGTCTTTTAAAGAGATCGTCAGGCAGTTAGAGGAGTCATTACTTTCAAGTACTGCGATGAGGTGAATGCGCGGAATGCTTGTTTATTCTTACGCAGTACATCAGATATTTACACTTTCACTTTCTAAATAGGGTTACCGTGATAAATTTTCGAACTAGAAGTCGGAAGCAAAGCCGCCAGACATTGCGCTCGCAATTCTGGACTCATTTGATCTATTTTATTAAAAGGCATGCAGTAAAATGAATAAATAAATATAATTGAAAATAATGCTTCTATTATAAATTTTATATAAGAAATAATATTTCTTCTTAATGGTATCGTATTATAAAATACACAAAATAATATTCTTCATTCTTCGAAACCTTACTAAAAAGCACCAATTCATGAAAATTTATAGATTTTGATCACTATAATTATCTAAGCTACCAATATCAACTGATACCTTTTTATCACATTTTTGAAATAACTTGGCAAGGCATTTTAAATTTATACGTAGTTAGTCTTAATACGTAATTCCGGATACAGTTTCTGGTTTAACTTATTTCTTTCTTTAGTACGGACTTGCTCTTAGAGAAATACCTTTCTACAAACCGCATATATGCACCAGTAGCGAAAATTAAATTCTGCAACTTTCTTGAATTCTTGACAGTTTTTGCCCACCTTCGTACTCCTTAAAAAAGATACACATGTTTGTATTACAATTCATCATAGAATTATTAGTCTCAGTTCCACTTACGAATTTTATAAAGCAAAAAGCTCATTTAAATCGTTTTTATTGTCCAATTTTATGTTGCGAGACATAAGATTCAAGTGATGATTCCAGATCTGACCATTCTGGTAGTTGAACTTTTCTGGTACCCAACCATTCATAAACCTTTAATTCGTCTAAGAGCACTAAGAATCCAAGATACATTATTTTTTTTATTGTCTTTCACAATATTCTTCCGAGAATTCTGTATCCATATCTAGAACATTCGTTCGCCACATATCGTCGTTAACCATGATATGTAAATTTGAAGTATTGGAATATACATATTCAATACTTCAAATTATCCTGTGAATACAGAAATAACAGAAAAACATTGCTTTATTAAACCCTGTACGCATTTAAAAATTTTCATCGGACGCCATTTAAAAAATGACAGTAACCGGGTAAACAGGACAAATGGCAAGCCTAGTTGTTACAATTACTTGACGGTATTTCAGCGAACGAACACGTTGTTCCGGCAACCCAGCGGACCGCTAGGGGGCACGAACGCCTCCATAACATCGAACTTTAGAAGCTGACTAGAAACAAAACAGAAACGTAACAGGATTGAGCGATGATAGAGAGATCTAGTTTAAGCTTAGCAGCTGCGTTTACAGGACAACAATAATACCCGGGATATACCCGCTAATAGGAAACCTTCTAAGCCCGTTTACATGGGACCACATTTTCACCCCTGCTTTTACCCGTCTTACCGGAAGTAAAGGCCGTCACATGATTCGGCGGAAATGATCCTCATACACCATCATTCCTTGTAAATTACGTTATGGGTTCGATCCCAGCCAGTGTCATACTTTTCCAAATTCACTGTATTGCTATTTTTAGCTTTCCAACTTCGAACTCCGCATTTATCTCGTTACGAAGTGCATGGTCCTGGGGAAGGCCTTTTTTTTTTCCAATTGCTGTTCTTTTGACCTCGTATTCTTAAATTTTAAAAATAAACAACAACAAAAAAATCATAAAACTTTTAAAAAATCCAAAAAGATTGAAAAACTTACAAAATATTTTTTGTATTCTTATGATATCTGCTTTTCTGGGCTTCTTAATATTATTACTTTTTTGTTTCCGTGGATCATTAGTCTTATCTAATTTTTCTTCTAAATTTTCTTAACTTGTAACTCTATATTTTTTCTGTTAACATTAACTTTTTGTTTTAATTTAACTTTACTAATAATTTTTTTTTCTTTTACATGCGTTATTCTTACATTTAATATTTTAATTCATTACTTAAATTTTAATTACTGTGCACTCCACCTTGATTACATATATCTTGATTACAGGAGATAAAGTCGACACGACCAATGCACTCCTCTTCTAAAACACAATTACGTCTGCGTCTATTTGTTATTTAAATGCAGCACATGTCAGTCGCTGTTGATAATTATAGAACGTTTACGATGTTTTCTGTGTTTTTAAAAATAAATTTAGAAAATAGATAGGAAAAAAGGAATATAAGAACTAGAAGATTGATGCGGATATTAGATATAATCGTACGATCTATGGCTTCATCGCTAAATTTAGTTTTTCCACAACAAAGAATGTGGGCAAAATTACGAAGCCTCTGTTTGGTGGGAAGAAATTGTTTTAAATTCCTGAAGTAATAAAGACTGGAAAGAAAATTTTCCAATCGATATGTGCATTTTTTTAAATTATAAGATTAATTGTAAGATACTTATTGTTTTAATAAATCCTTTTATAAAATCAAATGTAATTTGATTTCAATTTTGTTTCAGTAATTTTTAGTCATGTATAAATAAAAAAATCATAAATAGATATAAATAAATTTTTATCTGGAATTCAAAATAATTAATTTATAAATAAATTTTAATGTTACTTTTAATTATTGATTAATACTTATTAAATTTATTAATTTTACCATAACACTTTAAATGAAATGTTACTGAAATTTTATTGAAATGAAATTGTTATTTCTTATTTACATACAGATGGCAGTACCCATTCTATTTATAATGCAATTGGAGATGGTTTTTTTTGTTTTTAAACTAGATGGTCAAATCAAGAAATAAATGAAATCCTCCGGAAAAAAAATAGGCACTTTCTACTGTTTCTTGAAAATTATGCGATCGTTAAGGGGGTTCCAGATCCTTCCATCGATCATTTAGCTGCATTTTCATGGATTCACACAAGTTCAAACCCGCCATGTTATTACTCCCATCTTCGAAATGCATCATGGGTAATTAGCGGGTTTTATCCTGGGTCGAAGAAGGGTCGAAATCAACCCTGCATTTTTCCCTATCGTAGGGAAAAAGTAAGAAACGACCCTGCTTTACCCGAGTTTTGGCACATGTAAACGGCACTAGTGTGTAACGTCTTGTTTAATTGTCAGTGCAGTTTGTAATTGTAACGTGTTCGTATGATTAAATGTTCGTTTAATTGTTAGTTGTAGATTAATTTCGAAGTCTGATTTAAATGTCCAAACTACAGAATTGGAATTGATAGCCAGCGGCCCTTAGCACGAACTCAGAAGGTAAGTGGAATTTACTTACCTAATAATCGAAATAAGAAAGTAGGGTTATATTCCTGCACATAATTTTTTTGTCGCCCAACTTGGGGCCGCTTTGGTTCTTTAATATGATAAAATTAAAGTTATCTCTAAGAAACAGAGGAACGCTTCGTGCCTCTGTAACGAATCTAATAATACGATTAAAGAGAATATAAAACTTAATAATAAAGATCCCGCCAATTGAAGATTCTTTAGCTCAATTGCGGGACAAAGAAATAATAGCTAATTGGCAAAGAAAAACAACTAAATGAAAATCGATAAAGAAATTTGTGGATTAATTAAAGATGAAAAAGAACTGGATAAAGAAATTGACAGTACTATGAAATATAGATATGACATTGTGTTTATGTGAATCCAAAGTAACCCAATATATGAAAATTACATGCAACTAACGAATCGAAACAGGACGTTTTCAAAATCGAAAGATCAAATAGAGATTAGTGACGTCACAGATAAGAATTAAAAGGTTAATTATTTGGCGTAAATCTTCCCAAATTATCAATCAATAAATTCAAAGGAGATGTTTGCGAGTGGCAAAATTTTTGGGCACAGTACCAGTCTGCCATTCATGATAACGATATCCTAAAAGAAGTTGAAAAATTCAGTTATTTGAAATCATTATTGATTGATTCAGCTTAAACATCTATTTCGGGTTTGCCCTTGATAGCTGAAAATTATACTAAAGCGGTTAAAAATTCTTACGGATCAATTTGGGAAGCGGGAAACTTTGATATCCGCCTTTATGAATAACCTATTAAATATAGAACCCGTTAAAAGATCGGTTGATCTAAAGCTTTCAGAAATTTGCATGATAATTTAGAAATCCAAATAAGAAGTTTAGAAAGTCTTAAAGTTTACTGCAGACTCATATGGTTGTTTATGCGTCCTCTTCTACTTAAAGCACTACCAAACGATTTAGTTCTAGAATTTAACCGTAAAAAGGATTCCGAGAGTGAAACTTCAAATACAGATATTCTTAATTATTTGAGGAAAGAAATAGAGTCGCGCGGACAAACACATTCTCAAAGTGTACAGAACAAAGTGAAACCTACCCCACCCCCTGTATCGAAATTCATTTATCCACGGCATAAAGAAACCACGAGTAGAGTCGAAAGAAATAATCTGCCGCCGCTGCGTCATTAAATGTAAACACAGTAAACCGAAAATGCTTATTCTGCAACAGCAAAGAACATACGCCCGACCTGTGTTCGATGAGCGTAGATGAAAAAAGGAATTCGTTACGTAAATCGGGCAGATGTTTCAAATGCTTAGAGAAGTACCATATTGCCTCAAGTGTGAAAATAAAATAAAATGTAAAATTGCGATCGGGATAATCATAATACGCTATTTGCTTGGAGCCAACAAACGAGGATGCTTTGAAGTCAGTTACAGAAATCAAAACATTATCATTTATGATATATTATTTATGTCCTATTTATTAAAAACTGCTAGAGTTCGAATAATAAACAAAGTGACAGGTCACTTTATCCGTTACAACGTGACAACTGTTTTACGTCTGTGAAGTTGGCCCCCCGACATTGAGATATCCAAATTTTGAAAACGGCATTCGTTTGAGCGTCGTTTGAGCGTGTTTGAGCGCCAAAAATTTTCGTTTGAGCGCAATTTTTAAAAAAGTTATGAGCATTTCATTTTTTGGCGGGAAAAACACCTAGCCCTCCCCTCCCCTCACATTGAAATATTCAGAGAACGGGAAAACAGAAGCGGCATGAAATTTCGTGTCGGAGAAATGGCGAAAAAAAAGGGGGGGGGGGAATTTGGTGTTTGCGAAACGGAAGGGACACCTCCAAATATGGCGGGTCCCATGGATAAGACATTCAAAGAGGCGCCAAAATGAGGCAGAGTAAAAATACGAAATTATCAACAAATAACGATAAAATATAATAGTAACTAATAATAGCAAATAGTTTCAAACTAGTTGATATAGTTTAGGCCTCAGACAACAGTGTTTAATGCATTTATGAAATTTTTCAATACATTCAAAAATCCATTGATTCGTTCTTAATATTTCTTATACTTTAAAAAAGATGAACGTGAAAGAAAGTTTTCGTATCTCTGTCCTGTATATATTTACTTACCTTTTTCTTTTTTCCTATATATATACCTAAAACTAAATACCCGTGCTTCACAACAGAATACATTACTACCACCAATCATGTAATCGGGTTCCATTAATTTAAATTAACTTCAGTAGTAAAGTGTTGTCATTTCTTTTGAGGAGTTAACCCTATAATTTAATGACGATCCAACATTAAATAAGGGTTTTTAGATTTAGATTTATTTCTTAATTTTGGGGGCCTTATGACCCTCTTGGATTTTTTAGCTTTCTTAGTACCTAGGGCCTAAGAGATATTCAAATTTTGAGAACGGCATTCGTTTGAGCGTGTTTGAGCGCCAAAAATTTTCGTTTGAGTGCCATTTGTAAAAGAGTTACGAGCATTTCAATTTTTAGCGGGCAAAAACTCCTAGCCCCCCCCCCCCCCAACATTGAGATATTCGATTTTTGAAAACGGCATTCGTTTGAGCGTGTTTGAGCTATATTTGCTGTCAACATAATCTTAAAATTGGAAACGTTTTAACGATCAACTAACTATTGGAACCATTTGTTTTTAATTACCTGACTTCAATGTGGAATATTTTAATTACCTAGTGGCGTAGCGAGAGGGGGGCAAGGTGGTCTATCATGCCCCGGGCGCCAATTGCAGAGGGGCGCCAAATGCAACCTAAGACCATTGGACCCTTTGGTCCCCAAGACCACGAGGGGCACCAAAAAGGTAATGTGCCCCGGGCGCCAGTTATGCTCACTACGCCACTGTAATTACCATATTTAACTTTTTACGATAATTCATGATATGCAACTTATGCAAACTCTTAATAATTCTATTATAATGTTAATCTTTTGCTCCGTTCTATACGAGAAACAAAACATTTTATTTATTGTATATTATAATTCTGAAATTGGGATTCTTAATGCAGTTATATTTTATTGTAGTATTCAAGTGTGCATCAAGTTTTATACTTAATTTTTGTAAATACATATTTTGAGTGTCACGGCAATCACAGTTTTATTTTTCTAATCATTTATGTGCATATCTATTAATAATCATATTAAAATGTTAATATTTTGCTCCGTTCTATTCGAGAAACAAAACATTTTATTTATTGTATATTATAGTTCTAAAATTGAGATTTTTAATGTAGTCATATTTAATTGTAGTATTCATGTGTGCATCAAGTTTTATACTTAATTTTTGTACATACATATTTTGAGTGTCACGGCAATCACAGTTTTATTTTTCTAATCATTTATGTGCGTATAGCACTTTCATAATGTGTTTATAAAGTAGAGATGGTTACGATTACTGTTTTTGTGTTTTAAGCAATTTATTTATGTATATATATTCAGAATTGGTTATGAGGAATTTTGTAAATTGATGCATTTCAGCACTGCTGATAGTCAGTCATTTTTGTTCAAAAGTGGCTAATTTATTTTACATTAATCATCTTCTATCTTAAATTGTAATATTTTTATATTTATATATTTTAGGTAAATAAAGTTAATATTTTGATATTTGTATAGTTTAGATTCATAAATCTAATAGTTCGATATGTATATGTATCGAAGGAAAAAATATAATTTTAAAATCCAAAATATACCATAAGATTTCTGGTCAAACATTGTATAAGATAACTATGTGAGTGCAATCAGTTGCTAAATAAAAATAGTCGATATAAGAAAAGAAATGTATTCAACAGAATATTGCGATAAACTTACCGGCGTTTATATAGTGTTTAGAAAAGGTACAGTTAACTAGACGTCACTGGTACTACATTTATGGTCTGGCAGACAGTTTGACATATCCTTCCTCATTAAAATAATCTTTGCTTTTACCATATTTACAATAATTGTGTTACAGTGTTAGAAAGTTGTAAAAGTTCAAATTATGGAAGTGCATCAAGCAATTGCATTACGTAGTTGAAAGTAATTTACAGCTGACAGAATTCTTGCCGTAATTTTACTGCTCCTATATTTTTCTTGATGTATTTATTGGAATTTGAAGATTTAAAAAGTCCTTGGGTAGCGTTTTTCATTCTCTATATAAAAAATACTTTTAGCCCGGACACCCTGTATATAAAATCCAAATACCACTCACTCACTGATCACCGTATCTCTCGAACCATGAGTTCTAGGAAGTTGAAAATTTGTATAGTGGATGCACTTCCGCTCTCCCTAACAATAACATTTAAGAAATATTTTTTAAAAAATCTACACTTTTAGTATGTGAAAAGGGACCCTCAAAATTAAACACGGACTGACTGATCACTGTATCTCTGGAACCATAAGACCTAAGAAGCTGAAATTTTGCATAGTGGCTCATCTAAAGCCCTAGGTACTAAGAAAGCTAAAAAATCCAGAAGGGCCATAAGGCCCCCAAAATTAAGAAATAAATATAAATCTAAAAACCCTTATTTAATGTTGGATCGTCATTAAATTATAGGGTTAACTCCTCAAAAGAAATGACAACACTTTACTACTGAAGTTAATTTAAATTAATGGAACCCGATTACATGATTGGTGGTAGTAATGTATTCTGTTGTGAAGCACGGGTATTTAGTTTTAGGTATATATATAGGAAAAAAGAAAAAGGTAAGTAAATATATACAGGACAGAGATACGAAAACTTTCTTTCAAGTTCATCTTTTTTAAAGTATAAGAAATATTAAGAACGAATCAATGGATTTTTGAATGTATTGAAAAATTTCATAAATGCATTAAACACTGTTGTCTGAGGCCTAAACTATATCAACTAGTTTGAAACTATTTGCTATTATTAGTTACTATTATATTTTATCGTTATTTGTTGATAATTTCGTATTTTTACTCTGCCTCATTTTGGCACCTCTTTCAATGTCTTATCCATGGGACCCGCCATATTTGGAGGTGTCCCTTCCGTTTCGCAGACACCAAATTCCCCCCCCCCTTTTTTTCGCCATTTCCCCGACACGAAATTTCATGCCGCTCTGTTTTTCCCGTTCTCTGAATATCTCAATGTGAGGGGAGGGGAGGGCTAGGTGTTTTTCCCGCCAAAAAATGAAATGCTCAGAACTCTTTTAAAAATTGCGCTCAAACGAAAATTTTTGGCGCTCAAACACGCTCAAACGACGCTCAAACGAATGCTGTTTTCAAAATTTAAATATCTCAATGTCGGGGGGGCTAGGTGTTTTTCCCGCCAAAAAATGAAATGCTCATAACTTTTTTAAAAATTGCGCTCAAACGAAAATTTTTGGCGCTCAAACACGCTCAAACGACGCTCAAACGAATGTCGTTTTCAAATTTAAATATCTCATTGTCGGGGGGGGGGGCTAGGTGATTTTCCCGCCAAAAAATGAAATGCTCATAACTTTTTTAAAAATTGCGCTCAAACGAAAATTTTTGGCGCTCAAACACGCTCAAACGACGCTCAAACGAATGCCGTTTTCAAAATTTGGATATCTCAATGTCGGGGGGCCAACTTCACAGACGTACTGTTTTTCCTTTTCAAAAATATCTCGCTAGTTCTTTGTTAGTTGCGGTTACAGTTAAAGTCAAAGAAAAAGTTCGCTTTCGGGTTTTGCAACACTCCCCTCTTGAGTTTCAGATTCAGTTCAATCTTAATTTTTGTTAAACATCTGTTATTAATTCTCATACCTTAAATAATTTTTTTTTCAGTTTTATTAGCTAATGTTAAATGCATTACGTCTTGAACGAAATTCCATTATTGAAAAAATTTATTGAAATAGTAAACAGAAATTAATTTATCAAAGCATGTTTCGTATTACTTTCATTCTACACGGCCTAAAATTTTATACTCTCTCTTCGATTGCTGTGTAGCATCAATCCGTTCTGAAATTACGTTATTGACCATAAAACATGAAAACATCAGCGTAAATTATATTACAAGGGAATCAGAAATGCATCAGAAATATAAAGGCATAAATAATAATTATGAATCTTAATTTTGGTTAAACACCTGTTAATATTTCTCATATCTTAAAATAATTATTTTTTAAAAATTTTATTAGCTAATATTAAAAGTATTTCGTCTTGAATGAAATTCTATTAATGAAAAATTTGATTGAAACAGTAAACAGAAATGGATTTATTAATGCATGTTTTGTATTATTTACTTTCATTCTACACGGCCTAAAAGTTTATACTCTCTTTTCGATCACTGTTTAGCATCTATCCTTTCTGAAATTACGTTAATGAACATAAAACGTCAAAACATCGTCGGTAATTCGATTACAAGTGAATGAGAAATGCATAAAAAAAATAAAAGCGTGAATAGTAATTAAGAATCTGAATTTTGTTTAAGTCTCTATAAATAACTCTCATACCTTAAAATCATTCCATTTATTTCAGTATTTTAACCAATTTTAAAAAATAATTTAGTCTTGAATGAATTTCCATTCATGAAAAAGTGGATTAAAATAGTAAGAAAAATATATAGTTAAAGTAAAATAGTAAAATAGTATAATAGTAAAGAAATGCTCCTTTTGTGACTCTCTCTTGAAATCTCTTAAATCTAAAACGTAACGTCATTACGCATTAAAATTTGCTATAAATTTTAACAAAAGATGTTTATACACAATTAAATTTGTGTATAAACATCTATGTTTATACACAATGTGTCCCATAATGATTGGGACAAATTTTAAGGGGAGGTAGGGCATGTCAAAAAGATTCAAAATTGCATAGCAATCCATGGTCGCAAACGTCATGGGAAAGTGGTATCAGAGGTACAAGAAATGAAGGAATACAAGACAGAGATTATCAGAAATATTTATTGCCGATAAATATTAAATATACTGTGGTAGATGATACCATTTGAAAAGGTTACAAAAGATTCTCAAAGTTTCTACCATTACAAGAGATGCAAGCGTTACAGCGACGGACCATGGATTGGCGGACACGTTCGAAAACACATGGATTTGCTTGGATATCTGCAGCAGCGCAAACAATTCTTGCAACCAGATCCATTTCAGACTCGACAGGTGTTTCATACACAGCACATTTAAGTGCACCCCAAAGAAAAACACCCAGGCTTCTTGAATCCGGAGAGCGTGGGCCCAGGCAACCGGCCCGCCACGCCCAATCCACTGTGGACCAAACGAAGCACTCAAATGGCTCCGAACACATCTTTCATAATGAGGAGGCATCCCATCATGTTGAAACCACATGTTTCTTCTCACATTTTGCGGCACAGACTGAAGTAACCCTGGAAGAGGTTTGACTCTTCCATAAAAGATGAGATACAAAGGGGATGGTAACAGGTCCCGACAGGTAAGTAGTCACCGAACAAACCAGCCCAAACATTCACTAAAAAGCGATGTTGGGCATCATGCAGTCTCACTCCGTGAGGGTTCTCGTGAGCCCATAAATGCGCATTGTGTTGGTTAAACACACCATCTCGCGGGAAATATGACTCATCCGTGAACAAAATGTAAGAGGGAAATTTTACATCTTGTCCACAGCCGATATACCACTGCGCAAAACGCACACGCGCAGGATGATCTAAAGGGAGCAGTGCCTGTACCCTTTGAAGATGATATGGGTATAAGGATTCGGCTTGCAAAACACGATGTACAATATTCCGAGATCGTCTTACGGCAGCAGAGACAGCATGTATGCTGGTACTCGGATACCTCTCTACGGCATCCAGCACATTCGGTTCCATGGAGGGCGTACGAGTCACTCGTGGCATACCCTCACTCTTCCTACTACCTCTGAATGAACCATATTCACACAAATTGTGATGGACATTCGAAAACACACGGCTGTCCGGTAATTCTCAGTGTGGGAACCGTTCGCGATACCGTCGTTGAGCTACTCGTGAATTGCAATCGGCCTGTCCATGCACTAAATGCACGTCAGCCAGATCCTTATTCGAATAATGTTGCATGCTCTTTAGGCGACTATTCCTCGAATGACGAAAAATCAGATTTTTCTCCTCGGGTTCTTTCCGCTCCAACACCACTTAGCGGCGTACGCTGACGTTTGCGACCATGGGTTGCTATGCAATTTTGAATCCTTTTGACGTGCCCTACCTCTCCTTAAAATTTGTCCCAATCATTATTGTACACGCTGTATATATATATATATATATATATATATATATATATATATATATATATATATATATATATATATATATATATATATATACTGCTGGCCACCCAAATTGCAACACAAGAAAGACAAGAGATACCACAAAAAAATTTATTTTGTAGATAACATGTTGACCAAGTATCAAATAATTAAATTTATAGACTTCTGTGAAGTGTGGTTCCTGCCAAAATCAGTAGCCAGAGTAGCCGCCATTGTTGGTGATCACCGTTGCCACACGCCTCGGCATTGATTCAAAGAGATTTTGGATGAGTTCCTGGGGTACAGCAGACCAAGCAGCTTCCACACGTTGCCAAAGTTGATCTGCTGTGGCGGCTGGGGATGGAATCTGGGTCAATCGTAGAGCAACTATGGACCACATGTTTTCTATCGGCGAAAGATCCGGAGAGCGAGGCGGCCAGGGAAGCAATTCAATCTGGCGATTGACGAAGATCTGTTGGACAATGCGTGCCACGTGTGGTCGCGCATTATCCTGTTGAAATATAGCTGTGGCCAAGCCCTGAAGGTAAGGAAGGACAACTGGCTCCAACACCTCGGAGATGTAACGCTGGCTGTTTAAAGTACCGGCAATGCGTACTAGAGGTGTGCGAGAGTGATATCCAATACCGCCCCATACCATAATACCCGGTGCAGGACCAGTGTGGCGGTACATAACGCAGCTGTTCAGCATCCTCTCTTCACGGTGTCTCCAGACTCGAATGCGACCATCGTGGTGTTGCAGACAGAAGCGTGACTCGTCAGTAAAGACAATTTCATTCCATTATGCCGTCCACATCCTTCTGTCGTCGCACCATTGGCGGCGGAGACGTCTGTGGTTCTGCGTCAAGGGTAGACAAAGCAATGAACGTCTTGCGGACAGACCACTCTGAGGGCGCTGAGGTGGATGCGATCGAACACGCCGGTCCGTCGTACCCTCCTGCATCCAGCGATCACATATCCGCATTACAGTTGTTTGGTTTCGTCCAACACGACTACCGATTTCCCTGAAAGATAATCCACAATCTCGGTAGGCCACTATCCTTCCTCTGTCGAACTCGGATACTTGATCAAAAGATGATCGCTGTTTTCGAAGAGGCATAATTGATCGTTTTTTTGAAAAAAACACAAGAAAAACACAATTGCCGAACTTGAAATCGTCGAAATCTCCAAGCCTTAAATAGCGCTTTGAAGTGGCGCCACAGGCGCGCGTGATGTGCGTGTGCGCTGAAATTCTAATCATTTGCATATCTCACCTCCGCTAATGCATGTTGTAAATTTCATGTTATTTGCATGTTTCCTTCAGGGTGTTGCATTTACAGTGGCCAGCAGTGTATATATATATATATATATATATTAAATTCTTAGATTAGTATCTCTATTCAATTCATTTATAACATTGCTTAAAGATTCAAGAGAGTTTCCTGAGATAAGAAGAAAGCTGCTTATAAATTGCCTCTTATAAGTAACTGCAGTATTTTTAATATAGCTACATTATGCACTTTTAATTTTCATCTCTTATAATAATTACTTTATTCTGCGTATTATTCAAATTCCTTTAAGTGAAAAATAACAGAAAAAAATTAACTGCATTTCTATTAAGAGGGAGGTACAGTTAAAAGGTTTGCAAGCGCCCCAGAAAAAAAAAATTAAAGTTACATTATGTGAGCAAAAATGCAGCATCATATAATGAATTTCATAATTTTCCAGAGAAATGAAGGAAAAATATCTTCAGGGTATTATGTTTTTACTTAAATGTTAGGTTTAAAGCAAAATTTATAACTTACTTGCATTCCCACAATAATTTTCGGAAAACAAATTACTTAATTATAAATTTCATTTGTTGTAAGATGGTCATAGATAATTTATATTGTTTTCTTCAATTGAATGGATTCATTTCTTTGAAAATGTGTAAAAACCAACTGGATATTATAAACACTAAAATACTCATTTCCAAGTTTTTCTTTTATGCTTAAAGAAATGATAAGGCCTAGTTCACATTAAGTCTGTCAGCGTTGCGTAGCTTCAGAGTTACTCGTATTGAAATAATTTTAAACAAGACCTCAAAAGAATTAACCACGAAGTTGTTAAAAGGACGGTGGACCTTTATTTGAGCAAATCTTGTCAATGTACTATTGATTGTGTTATTGTAAAAAAATTATATATTTCTGTAGATAAATTGTACCAAAATAGCTTTTTGTAAGCCAAAAATCCTTTACGGAGCTTCTACGAAGAAATTTATAAAGGGTAAGTGTAGTAATAAATTTTAAAACTATTTTCTCAAAACAGATTTTTCAAGGTTTTTAGATTTTTTAAATGCTCCATGCTACATAATTTTTGAACAAAATTTATGAAAGTGATGAGGAAGCATCCTGATACTGTTTACAAAAAAACTGGGTATGCATTTTACAATTCGACTGCATCAAGGTAATTAAATTTGTTTTATAACTTATTAAAAAGCAAAATTTTGATGAAAATTTGAATGGAATTCAGAAAAAAAAATCTCTCAAAAATTTACTATACAAGGGATTAAATAATTGATACCTAGATTTGTTTGCGATACAATTTTTTGTGATTAAAATGCAAAATTGAGGAAATATCTAAAAAATTAAGTAGCAAGGAGCATTTCAAAATTTTGTTTATAAATTTCAAATTTTCATAAAAATCTTAAAATTATAATGAGGTTGGAAATTTCTTTTAAGGTATTCTATATATTTATAGTAAAATGTACGACGTTACGGTACGTTGACGAAATGAATGTGAACAATGCCTAAATTTAAATTCATTTATGTATCCATAGAATGGAATGATTCAAAAATTCAGAACATTTGTAGTGAAGTATTAAAAAATATAGTTTATTTTTTATTGTTTTGCTAATGAGAGCTTAATATTCTGTTGTTCCTCGGAATGAAAATCATGTTTGGTTAGTACTACGGTCGCCTTTTGCAACACGAGGCCTTACTTGACCGGAACCTAGGGTTTACAGCCCACTTAAATCGACGACAAATGTCCAAGCTGACTGAGACTCAAAATCACAGACGTTGGTGCCAAATGCTAACTGAAAGGGACGTTTATAAATTGATGGTATACTACGGATGTTATACTACTGATGTTATACTGAAAGTACTACGGTCGCCTTTTGCAACACGAGGCCTTACTTGACCGGAACCTAGGGTTTACAGCCCACTTAAATCGACGACAAATGTCCAAGCTGACTGAGACTCAAAATCACAGACGTTGGTGCCAAATGCTAACTGAAAGGGACGTTTATAAATTGATGTTATACTACGGATGTTATACTACTGATGTTATACTGAAAGTACTACGGTCGCCTTTTGCAACACGAGGCCTTACTTGACCGGAACCTAGGGTTTACAGCCCACTTAAATCGACGACAAATGTCCAAGCTGACTGAGACTCAAAATCACAGACGTTGGTGCCAAATGCTAACTGAAAGGGACGTTTATAAATTGATGTTATACTACGGATGTTATACTACTGATGTTATACTGAAAGTACTACGGTCGCCTTTTGCAACACGAGGCCTTACTTGACCGGAACCTAGGGTTTACAGCCCACTTAAATCGACGACAAATGTCCAAGCTGACTGAGACTCAAAATCACAGACGTTGGTGCCAAATGCTAACTGAAAGGGACGTTTATAAATTGATGTTATACAAACCTTCATGCAAGATGTATTCATCAACCATGAACAGATAACGATAATTATTTTTTTTAATTACGCACTAATGATGAGAACATGGCATATTGCCTTGAAACATCCACAAAGAAGATTCACAAAGTTATTCTCATTTAAAATAACTTTGTACATTTTCTTCTCTAGATAAAATTTGATTTGTTGTCTGTATCCCTAAACATACAGAGATGATAAAATACATGTTTAAATTCCTTTATAGCATTCTAAAACCCGCATATTATATCTTATTATCAGAAGAAAACAGCTAGCATTTATAAATAGATATTTAAATATTTAAAATGTTGAAGCATTGGACGCTAAAAATAAGTTCCACACTTTCACTTTAGTAAAAATAATTTTATCATAAGGCATTTAGACAAGTTTTTACCCTAAATTTCGGAAGAACATTTAGGTCTAAAACTAAACCTCTTAACTTTTTTAGTAAACTTCAAAGTCATGTGTATTAAAAATAGCTTTAGAAATTTTGAAGACAACTTCTGAAAATTTTAATTTTGATATTATCCGGGAAGGCTTAAAACTCTATTACCCCTCTGGCGGAAAGGAAACTGCGCATATCGATAAAAGTTAGCTAACCTTGCAGCCATGATCAGATTTCGACATGTACCATAAACCGCTTTCGTTAATTAATTCTTTAACAGAATATTATACTGATAATTAATTATTATTAATTGAATAAATAGTTTTAAATACTTTGATAAAAGTTTAATAGGTAGGAATGTTAAATAGATATCTAGGATTTCACTAGGCTCAAAGCAAAATTCATAAATAATATTCATCGGCATTTGTATTACAATGTGTTACGTCCAATTATTAGCTACGCGTGACTTTACCGTTTGAGCATAAAGCCATCTAATGGGACTGTTTGATAATGCATGAAGACACAATATTCGGAAAATTAATTAATATTAGCTATTTGGAAGTTATAATTTTAAAGCAGTTATTATTCGAACTTTAAATACTATGTAATTTCTGTCAGAAGGACTGTTTTAGCCATCGCACCACCACGAGGAAAGATTCTTGTATAATTTTTACTTTCGAGCAGCAGTTTTACTTAATTAATTAATATTAGCTATTTGGAAGTTATAATTTTAAAGCAGTTATCATTCGCACTTTAAATACTATGTAATTTCTGTCAGAAGGACTGTTTTAGCCATCGCACCAGCACGAGGAAAGATTCTTGTATAATTTTTACTTTCGAGCAGCAGTTTTACTTAATTAATTAATATTAGCTATTTGGAAGTTATAATTTTAAAGCAGTTATCATTCGCACTTTAAATACTATGTAATTTCTGTCAGAAGGACTGTTTTAGCCATCGCACCAGCACGAGGAAAGATTCTTGTATAATTTTTACTTTCGAGCAGCAGTTTTACTTAATTAATTAATATTAGCTATTTGGAAGTTATAATTTTAAAGCAGTTATCATTCGAACTTTAATTACTATGTAATTTCTGTCAGAAGGACTGTTTTAGCCATCGCACCAGCATGATGAAAGATTCCTGTATAATTTTGACTTCCGAGCAGCAATTTTACTTTTAATATAACACAGACGAAAATCCCAGAGTAATATTTTGTTAAATATCAACAATAATTTGTTAAATATCAAGAACAATAAAATATTACTGTTTCAATCAATGACCAAAAAATGATCGATGGATATAAGTACCTGCTAGGATTTCGATACATTTCACCTGCTAAACGTTTTATAGGGTGAGGCAGAATGGACTCCCACACTTCTGAAGGTCACTTATAAGGGAGTGGTGGCAACAGTTCCGGCGGATATTTTAGTTATTAGTAGACACCATTAGTTTGTTCGGTGAACATCCCGGTTTCGTTATCGAGGCATTCTTTAAAAACAACGATTCTACGACCGCGATACAGAGGGTAATAAGGACGCGCTTCGGGCTCGTCGTTAATCCTGTAATGGGTTTCAGACGTCAGAGCAAGTGGGTCTGCATTACCAAGGAATCCAAGTGGTCGTACTCGGAACGTTGAAACACCTGAAAATGTCCTAAGTCCGCTATTCATGATTAAGTTGCCGGTGTTCCCACAGAGATGATCAGCAATGATGGAAAACTTTAAAGAACGGCTACGGCAATGTATCACAAATAACGGGTCTACCTGAGAGATGTTATTTTCGAAACCTGGTGGGAAAAAAAGATTGTTAGTAATTTTGGAGAATAAAAAGCTTTTTTCTGTAAATCATTTCGTTAGCTTTTTACTACTCTTTGAAATGGGACAGTCCATTCTGCCACACCCTGTACATATCACCGTCACCTCTTTAATACATCTTGCAACTATTTTTTAGGAGTGTGACCGACTTTAAGTTGCTTTCCTTATACTTATAAAACATAGAAGTTGGAGAATCTTGTATTTTACGTTTTATGTTAGAAAACTTCTAAATCGTGTAACTGAATTTTGGAAAGTAATACATAAAGCTGCACTGTATGAAACTACGTACTTTTAAAATGTTTAATAGAAATTCAGAAAAATTTCGATTTCGAAATCATGTTTTATATGGCCTTGTTTCCCGACACAAAGTACAGATATCAAATACAATTTTGTTGTCTGTCTTTCGGTAAAATATCTTAAGGCAAAGTTGAGATCTCAGAAATATTTTGAAAATCTCTGAAGAAATTTTCTTTTTTCTTTCAAAGAAAATTTCTTCTTTAAGTTGAGTTGTCTTAAGATATACAAAATGTTCCTAAAACTTTTTAAAAATATCCGTAGATATTTTTCAGAAACGAATGACTACATAAAAATTCCTAAGATTTCTGAAGAATACCTTCAGAAAGTAATTTTTTTTAATAATACCTGTTGAATCCTTGTATTTGAGATTGCTTACGAATGCTTTTAAAAACACATGTGGCTTTAATAAAATAGAGAACTTTGAAAACAGACACGATATTTAAAGAAAAAGTCAATTTTGCATTATAAATATACCATTAAAAAGATGAAAGGTTCAGAAAATCAATTGAAAATAAACCTGTATATTTTTTTTGGTAACAAACTATGTATGGATATTAAATTCCGTATTATGAATATTAACATTAATCGGAAACCAAATACCAAATAAAAAATGTTCGCTATTCACTTTTGAAGGAAATAACTATTTCTTTCATAAAATAAACAACTTTAATCCATAAAAGAAGTGTTCAAATTTGTCTAGTTTCCAAACTCGTTTTTCATGAAAATAAGGAAAGATTAATTTTGAACGTCGAACGATATATCATCGGGATTTTCTTGTTGAAAATTAACAACGATACTCTTTGACTTCCTGAATTTTCTCTCCGCCTGACAGAAAGTAACTAGTTGTTCTGGTTTTATCTTCCACAAAAATATATATTGACGGGAAGTTTTAACCACATTTCTTTTCGAGAACGAAACAATTATATTTCTAATTATATGTTATGATGAAAATTTGAAATTTTGATACGTTTTTCTCAAACTTTATGTCTTACTTATGTTTAAAGATATAAGGCTATATTAATATCTACTTATAATGTTTTTTTTTTGCAAACAGTAAAATAGAATATAAATAGATATTTTTAATTCCCTACTTCACCTATGAAACCAAAATCATTTTTAAAGTAGGAATAATTTTACTTTTAAATTGAAATCGAAAATTAAGCTAATATAAAAGAAAAAAGTGTGCATATAACCTTTTGTTATTTGTACTAAAAAGCCTTAAATAATTTTGAAAAATATCCCTCACTTTCGAAAATAGTTAGGTAGTAATGTTTTTTTCTTGGAGAGAGAGTAGGGGTAGTTGTTCCAGGGATGTTATTGGTTGCTTAGTGCACATGTCTATTTGTATTTTATGACTTACAGGAAACGTATGGAAAACGCAACACGGGACACACAGGTTCTTAAAATCTGCAACTGAAATGAAAGGATTGTGAATTACAAACCATATGTATCAGATGTGACTGCCTCTATGGACAAATCACAAATGTGTGGATTAATTAAACTCTTTGATAAAAATGAACTAGACTACATAAAATTCAAGAACAATGTCATGGGAGACGTCGGAAGGTTCGGACACTCCAAAAAACAGAGGTCGAGGGTGGGGGAGTTTTATGTCCGCACAGACGGGACACACCCGTTAACGAAGCTAAGACATGAAACAGGAAATTTGACAGAAAATAAAGGGAACGTCGAAAAAGCGGTTGAACGAAAAGGAATAAAGAAATAAATGAATAATATTATATAATTAGAAAACATAGACTACAGACTGGGAATTAGATCAATTTACTTGCAAATTTATTTCCAGGCAGTAGATAAAGATGACTGGCATTGACCGTAGACGTGTCATTGACTATAACATATAAATCATTATAAATAACAAATTTTTCTAGCATATCTAATTCTGATGCGCAGTTAAGTATGATGAACAATTTTCGCATCAAATAATTTATGTCTCCATTTCCATAAGTGTCTTGGCTATCATTGATTTATTGGGTTGTTGGAAAAGTCATGACGCATTTGTGCAAGATATGGAGCTAGTGCATTGTTGAAGCACTAGAGATATGCGCATTTGTGTTACTCATATATCATCAGACAGTTGACAGTTTTACGTACATCACAAATTAAAAATCGAGCGATTTGGTTACGTTTTGGTATCTTACAACACGTTGAAGATGGAAGACCAAGCTGTGCATTTTCTCCATATTTTAATCTTTTACTTCGGTAAAGGGAAGAACGCGTGTCAAGCTTGTGAGAAGTTTCATAATGTTTAAGGTGATAATGCTGTATAAGAACTTCATTGCCAACGACAGTTCAGGAAACTCCGTGCAGGTGATTTTAATCTCAATGCAGCTCTAAGGTCAAGTAGGCTCACCGATGTTGATGACGACCAAATCAAGGCATTGATCGAGTCAAATCCACGTTACACGACACGAGATATTACAGAAACGTTGAACATCCATCATTCAAGTGTTCAGGACCACCTAAAGAAGCTGGGATACGTAAGCAAGCTTAACATTTGGCTTCCGCATTAACTCACAGAAGTTCAGTTGACATTGCCAATAAACATTAGCGACATGCTCCTTAAACGTGAAGAAAACGGTCCTTATTTGAAACGACTAATAACTGGGGATGGGAAGTGGATTGCTTACAACAATGTGGTGAGCAAACGGTGTTAGTCCCGACGTGATTATTCACTTCAAATGACTTCGAAAGCATACACTCATCAGATGAAGGTTATGCTCTCAGAGTGGAAGGATCTTAAAAGCGTTTTTCAAGCTCCTCCTATTGAACGAAACAATCATTTCAAATGTGTAATGTTGGCAATTGGAAACTTTGAAGAAATTCATCCTCCAGAAACGTCCAGAGCTCGTTAATCGTAAAGGACTTGTGTTCCATCATGACAAAGCGCGACCACACACAAGTTTGATCACCCGTCAGAAATTATTGTAGCTCAGATGGGCTGGGCTCCTACATACCTTGCGGCGCCAGATTTCTTTGTTTCGTCCTCTTCAAACCTCCTTGTGGGGTGCAACGCTCAATTAAGATGAGGTTGTAAATCAGCTATTTACTCATTTTTTCGCTGATTACGACAGGTCTTTCTGAAAGGAGGAATTATAAAGCTCCGTGAAAGATAGTAAAATGTTGTCGAACAAAAAGAGCAATATATCATTGATTGATCTTTGTTCCTTATGTAAATAAATAATCTTTAACCCCTTAACGCATTTGCCCGTGTCTGACACGGGCGAATGTTACCGGCAAATTTGCACATGCCCGTGTGTCACACGGGCGCACTTGTATCTCACGTAATTTTATTTTAAATGCCCGTCTGAGATCCGTTAAATAAAAATAGATATGCTAGAATATAATTAACCATAGATGGCACATGGCACCACTATGCAGCATTTTTCTTGTGTAAACCACGTGGTGCATTTTGATGATTAGCTGTAAGTTTGTTAGGAATTCTTTGTTAGAAAGCAGTTGTTTGGTGTGGAAAAGGTAATATATCCATTTTTATTACGTTAAATATCATAAAAGTATACAGTTTACCATAAATTAATTTTTACTAAGTGTTTTTGTAAATCCTTTAGAAAAAATTATCTGACCATGAGCGACTATTACGATTTTGAATATACCAATTTATCAGAAAGTTTCAGCGTTGAAAGTGATGATCTCTTGAGTGATGGAAGTGAATCTGAAGGTAATGATGACAAGATATTGGCTGTAGTAAGAAATTGGTATCAAAGTAGTACAAATCAACCAAATGTTGCACCACCGAGATTTCCATTTGTAGCAAACCCTGGCTGTTAAAAAAAAAACTCGATTATATTTTACCAGTTTTTCCGAAAAAAACTCGGGCTTTAAGGGGTTAAAAATCACAGAAAAATGCGTCATGACTTTTCCGACAATCTAATAAGCATTTCTTGATTTTTAACGTACCAAGAATGATATTTAATGTGAGTGTGACTGTCACTTTTGGTTTGAATAATATAGAGCAATTTATGTTATAAACACCCGGCTTACGAAATTAAGGTACTGGGGTTTTCACTGGAGGAACTCATTTTTTTTAACAGATTTGTCAATGATCGCAGATTTGAAGTCCCTGATAACAGCCAAAGGTTTCAAAATGTTAATTCTGTCTTTGATGAAACTTCGCTCTGAACCTAAACGTTAGGTAGAAGACTGTAGTTTTTTGACTGAGGGGATGATTATAATTGTTATGAGGAGGCATAGAGCCAGTAAAAGATTTCCTAGACATTGCAGTTTTGAATATAGAATCTGGTTTTGAAATCAAAAAATCTAGAAAGAAGGGTTTGAAACTAATCTCAACTTCAGATGTAAACTGGATATGCGGATAGATCGATTTAACAGTGTTTCAGGTAGATAAAACATTAAATGAATTATGCACAATGATAAACGTGTGATCAATATACCTCTACAAACATTTAAACTCAGTTAATTTAAGGAGTTTTTATTCAAAAGGGTGCATATCAAAATCGCATTAAAAGGGGGATATAGGATTTCCCATAGCAGATTCCACAGATTGTTTACAGCATTCCTTCTTACTGTTAACAGAGGATTTATCTGCTAAGTTAGTTTTGAGTTTGCGTATGAGCCAGGTAGTTGTTTACATTTGCGATAAAAAGGGGAAAATACTTAGCTGTCTTCACTCTCGACTAATTAATCAAAATTTATTTCTTATGCATATGAGATTTTTCTGTCCATAATTTTGCTAATCACTTCTTAAAATACTTTTTGCAGTTAGATTAAAACCGCACTGCAGGATATAATAAGAAAATTAATTTGAGTAATAATTAAAACTTTTCGTGCAGATACCAAATAATTTAAAATGAAGAGCAATCTACTTTTTATATAAATTCCTCTTTATCTGATTAAAGATTCAGGCAATGTACTTCCTCCAAAAACTATTAATTTTCAATGAAAGAGCAGATAATCACTTATTCCATCGATACATGAAATAATTCCAAAGCTAATATTTAGTAATTAGATTTCTGATAGGAATAATTTAAACTCATTAATAACTTTAAAACTCAGCTGTTAATCCAACCCCTAAATTTCAAATTACGGAGCGTAATTAAACTAGGCTTTAACGGAAATTAACCAATTTAAAGCATTTGCTATGCTAATGTCCTTTATTTATTAATCTGCAGACGAAAAAATAATATACCATTAGTAATTTCTGTTTGATACATGAACATTTACTCATGTTTAGGGAAAAAAGGGAATTTATTACTAAAGACATACTTGCAGCTAAAGAATTCTAAGTTTTAATTCAAAATTTCTTAAAATTATTATTTCTCAGAATTATTTTTCGTAAACGAAAATTAAGAAAATCTGCTTTAAGTACTCATAGTGCTAATTTAGCTTTAAAACTGCCTTTATTTTCCGTTTCTTTTCGCTTGCATATTATTATTGTTTTTATTTCTATATTCCCATACGGTGTAAATTGTATCTATAATATATTTTTAAGCCATTTAAAAGAAAAAATTCTCAACAAAATTATAAATTCTCAGTTCAATGAATATAAATCTGCCGGTTGTTTATTTTTAAATCGGAAAGTTAAAAGTTCATAAAAATTCATTTAATGTTTTTCCTGATTTGTGTTTTGCGAGGTAAGTAAAAAATAAAAATTATATAAATTGTTTAAACTTAATCAGTAATCTACCAGACAGAATATTGAGTATAATAATGAGTCAAAATTAGGATGCAACATAAGAAATTTAAAAATTGCTTATTTGTATGTTAAAACCTACATCTTCATATATTACCATTTCTTTACTGAAGCATGTAAATAAAATTATATAAAGAAGAAATTCTCGAAAGTGAAGCTTTTAGATCAGGGCGGCTATCAGTTCAGGCAGTGTAAACTTTGACTCGATACAAAGCTCTAGAGCGGGGTTTCCATAAGTGGGAGATACCGCCCCCAAGGGGCGGTGGATTGATTCAGGGGGTGGTAGTAGCCTCAGGTGTAAGTGGGAGGCGCTGAATGAAAATAAGAAGGTAATGGAAGCATAAAAATAGAAGACGAGAAAATTCGTAAACATACGAAGAACACAGGGGTTACGGTAGAAACACTAGGCGGAAAAGTCTCAATTATGAAATTTTAAACTTGCAAAGTGTCCGGTGTGATAATTTTACAGTTTTGACCTTTCTAACCCCTTAACGATCGCATAATTTTCAACAAAACAGTTTAAAAAGTGCGAATTTTTCTGGAGGATTCCATTTATTTTTTTATCTGCCTCATCTAGTTTTAAAAAAACCCATCCCCAATCACATTATAAATAGACTGGTGCTGCCATCTGTTGTGTAAAATATGAAATAAAATATTTTCAAGATAAATGAAATGGATTGTTTTTAATCTTTTTGGTGTGTTACTTTTGAAGACTTCAGCCCGGAAATATCACGGGCACGATAAATAGTGGGCGAAACCGCATCCCGTAATTTTGACGGGAGCGAGAAGGAAGGGGCTAACATCTCTGAGCAACATGGGCAGTGCCATTCATTTCGTATATTGCAACTATCGTATTTAGTTTTTTTTCCCTGTTTTTGTATTAAACCATCCCCAATCAGTAGAAAGATACGCGAGTTCGAGCACTGACAGCTCTTTTTGGAGGCAAGTGCCGATATTTGGTGAAGAGTGGGGGATTATTGCAGACAATCTCCTCCTCAACACAAGATTGTATTTCCTGCTAGCTAACGGCTGAAATTGATGCCGGTATTGCCGTTCAAAGTTTCGGAGGGATCTCTTAGGCCCTAATGTCGATAAACTGTCAATTTGTCTCTAAATAAATTTTAGGATCTCATTTCTGTAAAAATCCGTTGAAATGATGACGTCATATACTCGAAACTACTGAGTTTTCTGATCCCGATACGAAAAAAATTAATGTATTGGGATGATTCGACAACTCCTTAAAAAAATAACTGCGCATAGAGAACGATGTTGTGATCTAATTTCCAACCACCTAGCAGCCGAAATTCACGCTGGTAACGGCGATAAAGTCTTGTATAAAAACATTGACTCTATATATACTTTGCTAACCATCCTTCCCAATCCGAATATCCCTCATACCTCCCGGGGGGGGGGGTTATGCCGAACTAGGTTGAGCAACACTGCATTACAGTTTGGAAGTATAAAGCAATTGAACTGTTCAACTCACTATTTAATTTTACTGGCAAATTTCCTTTTTGCTACTGTTATGAGTTCATTCATCTCTTGCAGTTGCATAAGAGTCAATGTAAGTATATCTCAATTATTTTATTTATTTTTTTTGTGAAAGTTAGTGGTTCAGCCCTTTGTGACATGCTACATTAAAATACAACTGAATTTTTGAAAAAAATTTGTAAAAACGGCCAAAAATTCTGCTGTTTTCGTTTTTACAGGTGGAGGTGGGATACCGTATGTCCCACTATGCAACAACAACATTCCATACACCATACTGGATGTTATGCTGAGAGTTCTGCAGTATGTAATATAAATCAGTGACAATAATATGTTTACAAAAAAAATGTCGTCAACAATTGCATTAAAATAAATTATCGATATTTATTACACACATACGGTGGCTGTCCGTAAAGTATCCGAATTTAATTTATAACTAAAAAATATAATGGATATACATACTTCCGTTTAATCCTCTTCAAAGTATCGTCCTTGAGAAGCAACAAACTTAGCCCAAAGTTGTTGCCACTCTTGGAAGCAGGATTGGAAGTCGTTCTTTGGAATGGTCAACAGCTGTTCAATCGCTTTTTGTTTGATGGTCGTCACATCCTCAAACCGTCGTCCTTTAAGCGTTTTCTTTAGCTTTGGAAATGCGAAAAAGTCGCACGGAGCGAGGTCTGGTGAGTAGGGAGGTTGCGGGACTTGAACGGTGCCATGTTTGGTTAAAAAATTTTGAACCTCATGTGAGGAGTGAGCAGGGGCATTATCGTGGTGAAGCATCCATTTCCCAGATTTCCACTTTGCTGGTCGTTTCCTCCTCACGGAATCACGAAGTCGCCTGAGCACATCACGGTAGAACTCTTTATTAATGGTTTGTCCATCTCTCGATGATCTGTCCACCTCCCGCAATCTCTCGAACTGCCATTCGTCGATCTGATCACACCACAGTACGAACCTGTTCCACTTCATCACTTCACGATGTTGATGGACGTGCATCGTGCATGGATCGTGCATCATTTTCCACAGATTCCTTTCCATCTTTAAAACGTCTAAACCATTGAAACACATGAGTTCGGCCCATAACATCATCACCGTATGCTTTCTTAAGCAAATCGAACGTTTCGGTTGCCGTTTTTCCAATTTTATTACAAAATTTGATGCAAACACGTTGCTCGGTAGATTCCGTCATGATCCAACCCGACACGAGACTTCCACTGCGTTCACTTTTCGTTATTGCTACAAGAGAACCGCGCTTCGCAGTGCTTGGATAATTACCAACATAACAAGTTCACATATGTTTAAACATGCTAATTAGCGTGCGCACGCAGAGCGGTGTCTGTATTATGTTTTATACATTCAGTTAGGATACTTTACGTACAGCCCTCGTATAATCACGAATATTAGATTTCTCAATTTAAAAAAAATTCCCATTCTGAATGCAAAAGAAATTTTTCTTAAAATATGAAAAAATTCACTTTAAATAACAAATAATTTAATATAAATAATTCTTGAAAATGATTCAACAGCTATGAATTAGGGTATGATTAATATCATATATATACATACATACAAACATACATATACATATATATATATATATATACATATATATATATATATATATATATATATATATATATATATATATATATATATATATATATATATATATATACAACCTTTATCCAGAAATTTCGGTGAATGACGTCATAGTGCTCACGGTCGTAAGAGTTTCCAGCCGGTGCATATCGTGCCGAATAGTAAAGACTGGTCAGAACCAGTTCCTGAGAAGTGAGGCTGCGAGTTATATTATCGTGTGGAAACAGTTCATTGTAGAGTGAGGATGTTGTGCACTCGGTCGAAATTCAAAATGGATCAGTGAACGAATGTGCTGTTCTGTTTTAAACTGTTCTGTTAAAATCATTGAAAGAGACTCATGAAATGTTGATAAAAGTTTACGAAGAACGTGCTATCACCATGAAGTGCGTGTATGAGTGGTTTGATCGCTTCCGAGAAGAGCGGATACCACTGAAGAATCACCCGAAGTGGTCGGCCTGCAACTGAACGCACCCAGGACAACGTACGTAAAATAAAGGAATTGTTAGCCAAGGATCGTCGTATGATCGTTCAAATGATAGCGGTGGAAGTGGGAACTGGTCGTGGGATGTCCCTACTCATACTGACCCAGAATTGGGGTAAACGCAAGCTTTGCTCCCGACTACACTTTGACGCCGGAACAAATAAAAATTCGGCTTGACGCCTGTGGAGACTTCATCGACATGGCAGATCGAAACCTAAATTTCCTGAAAACCATTGTCACGAGTGACGAGACGGCAATCGTCAGAGTACGGAGTGTAGGGGTCCAGGGTCGCCGAAAAGCAAGAAAGTGCGAAGTGAGGAATCCCGCATCAAGACATTGCTCGTGGTGTTCTTCGACTCTGAGTGTCTGAACCATAAAGAATTTCTCTGTGAAGGCACCAAGTTAAATGCCGCTAAGAACGTGGATATACTGAAACGTCTACTGCAACGGATCAATCGCATACGATCCCAGTACGCCAAGGAAAGCAACTGGACCCTGCTTCACGACAATGCCCGGCCACATATTGCCTTTCTGGTCCAGTAGTTCTTGGCCAACAGTCGAGTTTTGTCCCTGAATCACCCACCCTACTCCCCAGATTTGTCTCCCCCCCGGACTTTTCCTTGTTCCCCAAACTGAAATCAGCCGTGAAGGGCCACAGGGTTTTGGACATTTCTGACATCTAACGCAATGCTACGACCCAGCTGAAGGCCATACCTAAAGACAACTACGCCAGGAGTTTCCAAGACTTGTACAGCCATTCCCAGATGTGCATACCGCCTACGGGGATTACTTCGAAGGACAGTAACAGCTGTTTCATGTAAGACAACAATCCATTGTAACTATAGACACATTCACCGAACTTTCTGGAAAAGGGTTGTATATATATATATATATATATATATATATAGTGGTCATGAAGTAAATGCGTACATCAGCAATAGTCCCTATGACTGGGAACTTTGTATGAAGTCCATGGTCAAAATATACAAAAAGGTATTTACTGGTGATGCTGTAAAAAAAACGACTTGTGAAACAAACCAGAATGTAAAGGTTTTTGTAATAAAATTAATACGCAAATGAAGCGTTATGACACTCTATTCATCTTGCTGGGAGTCGTTCTGTCTTTTTCAGAATCTTCACAGAAACTAGTGCCACATCTATCCAATCGCTTTTCTTAGAAGCCATTAGTAACGCTTCTGGATGGCCTCTGTTGTGAATTTTCGCAGAAATCATTGCAACGTCCCCCGGGAAATCCAATTTCTGAGAATGACATTTTCCCCTTTTGTCCCGTGTGACCTGTGTTGTTCGCAAACTAGTTTCGTACCTCAGAATCAGGCGCAATTAAAATGGCTGAAAACTAATAAAAACTAAAAGAAAAAATACTAACTATAAAACAGAGGAAAATTGCACTGCTGCCATCTATCGGTGAAAAACTCAAGTGCGCGGCGGGATCGTTTTTGACCCACGTATTTTCAAGTGAAAAAAAAATTAAAAAATGTTATATATGTTAAATTTTTTGAGTAGAAAATCAGCTACAACAATGAAAATTATAGTGAATAACATCTTGCATATATAAATGCTTCTGTAGTTCTTCAAATAATGAATAGTATTGAGGACAGATTTTATTATTATTTTAGCCAATTTTCATACAAAAGTGAAGAACTCTGTTATGTGCTGCCATTTGCAATCAAAAATTATAACAGAAAACGAATAGTTCTCTATATTTAAAATATATCACAAGTGAATAGAATTTAAGAACATTTTTTAATAATGCATTTTTTTCGCATATCGCAGCTAAAACATTTGAAGGTCATTTCTACAGAGGCTGTTCACACATTTAGTATTGTATTCACAAAACTAAATTACATAAAATTCTTGTGTTTTAAAAATTCTATTTGACATCCCTTATTCTGAACTATCTTTCGACACAGCAATTTCCAGGATAATAATGCCTTTTGAAGTGTCAGAAGAGGTATTCTATCCCATTCCTCCTGAACAGCTTTCCAGAGTCCTATAAGGGTTTTGGGACGACGTTTGGATAATGCAGATTTTAAAAGTCCGAAAGCACAAAAATCCATAGGTGATACATCGGGAGATTTAGTAGGGATATCAGTGAAGGGTATGGCCTTGATACCAGTTTTTTGTTCCATTTCTTTTAGGAAATTTACAGTGGATTTTGATGTGTGACTGCTAGCTTTGTCCTGATGGAGTCTCACAGATTGATGGCACTGTGGGTAAAGCGATGGTATTTCATTCAGAAAAATTGGCGATAAAATATGTTCTTGATAGTATTTGGAGTTAATCTTGACATTTTTTCCACTGTCTTTATTTTTAACTTTCCATTATAAGAAAAACCAGCAACAATCATGAATCCCTTAGAAAAACTTTCTTTCGATTCTTTGAACCATGTACTTAAATTTTTTTTCTCCCCTTTTATGATAATAAATAGCTCTTTTATTGTTGCAATCATTTAAATACACCCATGATTCATCTATTGTGACAATTGCTTTCCATTTTTCTTTGGATAAGTGTTTCTCATATAGAATTCTGCAGCGTGTCCTGCGTTCAGCGATATGATTTGAAAGAAGACGATGCACATTGCGTTTTTTCGCTTTCTTAAGATTTAAATCAACGTTTATCATTTCGTTTACAGTGGACACCGAGCATTTTAATGATTTTGCAAATGTCCTTTGACTAGGGGGATTTTCTTTTAACATTAAACAACGTACCTTTGCAATAGTCGAAGATGTCCGTTTTTTTCTTGGATACTTGTTTGGAATTTTTGTCCCACTTGAGGCTCCAATTTGACTTTTTTTTCCTTTCTTGTTGGCGATATTACCTATCGACGCTTTAGATATCACAAAACCATGACTCTCACATCGTTTTTGGATAACGGAGTATGCATATTTCTCTTCGGAAAGAGCATAAATGTAGCCTTCAAACCACTGCTTTGTTAAAAACGCCATTGTTATGTGTGACGTAACGCCTCCTCCCAATTCGCCCTCTAGCGGCATGAATAACTCAGTTCAAACTCTGTATCCGTTCTAGAAGGAGCTCCGGGAACAAGCGGAGTTTCCTTTGGCAAACAATGCCACGCTATTAAACTTTTATATACAGTCCAGCTGCTTTTCTGCTCAACACAGTACACCTCCGTACAGGCGCGTTCCAACCCGGGGGTGCAAAGGGTGCGAGGCACACGGGCGGCACATCAAGGGGGGCGGCCGGATAAAAAAAATTTAAAATTAATTTATTAGAAAAATAATTAATATAAAAATATCACCATTATGCTAGGTAACTACTTAGAGTTAAAAAATGCATTTTACAAGTATAACTGGAAATAAACAGTAAGGTTTGGACTCAGAAGGGGAAGTGACGCGCCCAGGAGACAGTCGCGACCTATAGCCACAACTGTAGCTCTGTATAATAAGGCCCTTAGATTTATCGCTTTTGCGAAGCCAGTGTGTCTACAGGACATTGCTGATCTAGTGTAATTTTTGTTTGTTCGGCACATGCCGGATGTGATGAGGTTTGCGCGCGAAAAATGTTAAAAGAAGGTTATTCTGGGAGATTTTGTCTTAGGCTGAGGTCGTATCAGATCATTTGCGCTCCCGGTATGTTATTTTTATTGTGATTTCGTTTTGTAACTCTGTGTGTCTCTATATATAATCAAATGTGTTTGATTAAATTAAGACTTCGTTTTTATTTGGCGAAACAAGAATGCCTATATTTTAATGATAATTTAAATTCGGCCATGGAGAAATTTACTTAAGGGGACAGTGGACCTTCAAACCTAATTTGTTTTGTTTTTAATGAATTTGCTTGAAATTTGAATATGTGATTAGTACCATAGATATGTAATAGTGGTTAAAATTTAATGATAAAATATTAATAATTTATGAATTATGAATTATTAATTATTAATTATATCAAAAATTGGCCAAATTAAAGATGTTCCATGCGTATTTCATTTGCATATAATATGGTAATTTTTATTTGTAGGATACCTTATAGAACTAACAACGAAACTTATTGCTTATTTTAAGCATTCATTAAAAATATAAAGAGAAAAAAAATAATAGTGAAAACACCCTTTTTATTACGCAAAATACCCATAAATCATCTTTTGATCCCAGCGTAGTTCAAGTACAAAATTTAGAAATTCTGAGCTATGAAGCACAATTTTTTTCAATAATATTTATTTGATATACAGTTAAGTATATAAAACTTAAATTTCAAACCAATACGATCATTAGAAATGCGCCTGGAGTAGTTTGAATATTCGTATGACATGAAAATTTTTATTTTGAGAAAAACACATTTAAAGTTATTGCTGTTAGTAACCACATAATATCTAAATTAAATACAAATGCCTATAACTAGGAAAGTAATCACAGAAATTAAAAATTCTTTTTGCAACACATTTCTACTCGTCCGTAGTTTCACAATTCAATAATTTTTTTAAAAAATCAAATTTTTGGACAAATTTCACAATTTTGAAAGTCCACTGTCCCGACAATGGACCATGAAACACTTTTTTTTTATTTATCAACCAATTGCTATGAAATTTTGTATACTTATACAGTGTTGTTTAGAGATGAATATGCTAAATTAAAAAAAGATCAGAATGTAATTAATTAAGATATTAATTAAAATCAGTTTGTTATTTATTCTACTTAAAAATGCTCCATGTGCATCAATTTTTGTCTCAGATATCTAATTTTTAGCTTTATATAGTTATAATAAAAGTTATTAGTAATATTAGATTTACAGCCATATTTATAAAAACTAGAAAAGAAATCGATAAAAATAGGTCATTTTATGCAAAATTTTATCAATTTTTTTTTATTGTAAAAATTTTAAGGTGTTTTAAAATAGTATAATGAATTTATCACTAAGTTTTATTCTAACATATATAAATAATCATTTTATGAAATTTTATGAAAATTCAAGAAAAATTATGACGCATGGAACATTTTGAACTTACCGAAACGACATGAAAAGTTTCTTTGAGAAAATAGCATTTAAAGTTTTAATTTAACGTAACATTTCCATTGTTTACGTTTGGAAAAATACTTATAACTCGGTTAATAATGATTGGATCAATATAACTTTTTTTTTTTAATTTAAAGCTGATGAGTTGCAGAATCATTTTCTGGAAAAAAAATCGTTTTTGAGACATATTTTTGTCTATCTGAAGGTCCATTGTCGCCTTAAACAAAACCACATTGGTTTTAGCAGCACTACTCCACGTCGCAACCAGTTGGGAAATATATTGTTCGTTTTTGTTTTAGCACATTTTAACCCATCATCCCATCAAATTGCGTCGCATTGCCGGCATCGCATCGGTGCGGGCGGTTTTTGTCAGGTTGCAGGAAAATACTCTTTTATGCCCTGAGCCTATATAAATACACGGACCGGGATAATTTGCATTATATTAATTTTGAACGTGTCCATCTCAACAACTGAAAAACAAAGCTTTTTGTCTCTAATTTTTGCGCTCGATATTGTGATTGCTGACTAACAAAAATATTTCACAGGTAAGTAAACTTGATGATATTGTCGCGTAGATGGTAGTCGTATGGATTGAACACACACGTAGAGGGAATACAACGCTGTTTATTAGCACACAACACTTAGCTCATAGAACTCAGAACTGAACTCACAGGTTGAGCTACTTGCTCTTTTATCCATCAACAGAATATTCTGGAACGCCGTTCCAGGAAATTAAAGAATGTTCTAGCAACTTCTAGCAACTTCTAGAACTAACAGAAATAGAATTAGAATTAAATTAAATTAAATTAAATTAAAATAATGTAGAGCTTCGAACCGGGGACCTCTTGCTCAGCAGTCCGGTGCGTTGACCATTCAGCAACAGAGTCTTTGACGGGAAAGGCTTTAAGCGGCATTGCTCCCTCCTTAAAAGAACAGCGTCCCGCTGTCCTAGGTTGCCTAACTGCTAGCAACTTTTGATCTGGAACGTGTCTGTGGTCCGGTGTAATCATTCTTTACATTGGTAGGCGGATCCTCTTCACAATGGCCGTCTTCAGATGTTGAAGAATCACCATTCGGATGTTGTGCTTGTAATTCAGGGTCGTAGTAAGGCTTCATTCTAAGAACATGGACGGTGTCTATCGTTTTCCGGCGTCTTGATGTTGGCTCATAGTCTTGGACTTCGTAGGTTACGTCAGATAATCGTCGTAACACCTGGTATGGTCCGAAGTATTTTTTAAGCAGTTTCTCGGACAAGCCTACTTTCCGAACAGGCGTGAAAATCCATACTAAATCTCCAGGTGAATAGGACACCACCCTGTGCTTGGAATTATAACGCCGACGGTCCTTTTCTTGCGCCTCTAGGGTTCGTAGTCTGGCTAACTGCCTTGCCTCTTCGGTTTTCACGACAAGATGCTTAGTATAGTCGTTCTCCACGTCAGGGCAGAAGGGGAAAAGAGTGTCGAGCGTTGTTTCGGCTTCTCGGCCATGAAGTAAATAGAAAGGTGTGAATCCGGTTACATCCTGTTTAGCGGTGTTGTAAGCGAAGGTCACAAACGGCAGTATCTCGTCCCAGTTTCTCTGTTCTACGTCTACGTACATGGATAACATGTCGCCTAGTGTTTTGTTGAATCCCTCAGTAAGGCCATTGGTCTGGGGATGGTAGGCTGTCGTCATTCGATGACTAATGTTACACAACCGGATGATATCTGAAACAAGTCTTGATTGAAACACTTGCCCTCGATCGGTGATGATAACTCGGGGCGCTCCATGTTTTATAAGTATATCTTCGACGAGGAACCTCGCTAATTCCGCAGCTTCAGCAGTTTTCAGGGCTTTTGTAATAGCATAGCGACTCAAATAGTCGGTGCAGACTACGATCCATTTATTTCCAGTGGTCGACTTTGGAAAACGCCCAAGGAGATGTATCCCAATGCGATGAAATGGCGCAACATGGTAGGGGGTATAGGCATTAGATGACCCGGTGGCTTCTGTGGAACGGCTTTCCTACGCTGGCATTCCCGGCAGTGCATGACATATCGTCGCACATTTCGGTAGAGCCCTGGCCAGTGAAACCGCTTCCTTATTCTGTCGTACGTTTTGACGAATCCTAGATGTCCGGCCGTGGGTGCGTCATGGAAACATTGAAGAATGTCTTGACGTAGATGCTTTGGAATGACAGGAAGCCATTTCTTGCCGGTTGGATCGAAACTCTTTTTACATAGTACGTCTTCAATCAGCTCAAATTCTCCTTTCACTGTTTCGCCATTTCCTAGAGTCCGTATTAACTCCGCAAGTCTTGGATCTTTTCTTTGTTCGTCAGCAACGTTAGCAAAATCTATAGCGGCGATGACTTCCGATGGTATATTGTCTTCTTCCAATAGATTTCGGGACAAACTATCAGCGTCCTTGTGTTTCTTTCCGCTCTTGTAAACAATCGAGATGTCATACTCTTGTAGTCGCAAGGCCCACCTCGCAAGTCTTCCTGAGGGATCCTTTAGATTAGTTAGCCAACACAGTGAATGGTGGTCTGTTACGATTGAAAAGTGTTTGCCGAAGAGGTATGGTCTAAACTTGTGAACAGCCCATACGGCGGCAAGGCATTCTCTTTCAGTCGTGGAATAATTTTTCTCTGCTTTGGTTAGTGTCCGCGAAGCATAGGCAATAACTGTTTCTTTTCCATGCTGTATTTGAACCAAGACTGCTCCAATACCATAGCCGCTGGCGTCCGTTCGCAATTCTGTTTCGGCGTTTTCGTCGTAAAGTCCCAGTATAGGGTCAGATATCAGTGCTTCCTTTAGCCGGTCGAAAGCATCCGACTGCTCACGTCCCCAACGAAATTTAGAGTCACCTTTCAGCAACATTTGTAAGGGTTGAGCTTGATGACAAAAATCCTTGATGAAGCGGCGGTAATAAGAACAGAGTCCTAGGAAACATTTGACGTCGTGCACACTTTTGGGTGTGGGAAAACACTTCACGGCCTTTACTTTATCTGGATCGGGGCGGACACCTCCTTCCGATACTAGATGTCCCAAAATCTTAATTTGTTCGGCCCCGAAGAGACATTTTTTTGGATTTAGGACAAGCCCAGCTTCTTGGATGCATTTAAGTACGACATTCAGACGTTTAAGATGGTCGTCGAAGGTCTCAGAAAACACGACAATGTCGTCTAGATAACAGAGACACATGGTCCATTTTAGGTGTCGTAGCAAGTTATCCATCATTCTTTCAAAGGTTGCCGGCGCATTGCACAGACCAAAGGGCATGACCTTGAACTCGTAAAGTCCTTCTGGTGTGATAAAAGCTGTCTTTTCGCGATCTGCCTCGTCCACTTCAATCTGCCAGTAGCCAGAATAGAGATCGATCGACGAAAAGAACTTGGCTCCTTTTAAGCTGTCTAATGTGTCGTCAATACGTGGCAGAGGGTAGGCATCTTATTTCGCAATTTTGTTGAGCCGACGATAATCGACACAAAATCGCCAACTTCCATCCTTTTTCTTCACGAGGACAACTGGGGACGACCATGGGCTCTCCGATGGTTGAATAACATCTCTGTCTAGCATCTTTTCTACTTCCTCTTGAATAATTCAACGCTCCGCAGGAGATACTCTGTAAGCCCTTTGGCTAATCGGTAGATGATTGCCAGTGATTATACGATGTTTCACATTTACTTTTGTTCCGGCTTTTCTTGATTGATCAAAAATTTCAGGAAACTCAGAAAGTAATTCTAAGAGTCGCTGTTTTCGTTCTACCGTGAGATCTTGGGCTAGCATTTGGGAATAGTCGACCGGAGAAGGGCTCGATTTCAACTTGGCGGCTGAGCAGATATGCGCACTGGAGATGCAGTTCAGATACCTCTCGTCTAGAGTCTCTGCATAGCCCACACACATGCCTTTGGGAATGAACCTAGCTTCTGGTTGAGCATTCGTGACCCAGAGTTCGGCTGTACCGTCGTAAAACGTCAGGATCGTTGAGGGCACCGCAACTTCTTTGTCCAGCAGCAGTAGTCGATTTCCCTCCACTATGACGTCTGTAATCGCATTAATTTTGGGATTCGTGACAATTACTTTAGAAATAGAGTGCGGAGGTACGACGCAGTCTTGAAGGGTGTTCACTCGCCATGTCTCAGCAGATTCAGGATCTGACATCATTTCGTCAAACACTAGTTCCGATCGGCCACAGTCGACGACTGCTCTCGAGGCTTCGAGAAAATCCCAACCAAGTATAACATTGTGACTGCAGTTCGGCATAACTGTAAACTCAAAGGGACGTATTAGACCATTGATGTTTAAGCGAAGAACACATTTCCCTATTGGACGGACGTGACTTCCGTCGGCGACCTTGAGGATTATGCTTCCGTTGATTGGGAACATAATCTTTTGCAGCTGACGTCTATATTGGTCTGAGATGACAGAAAATGATGCGCCGGAGTCCACGAGTGCACGTACTGGTTGACTGTCAATGTTTAGTTCTAGATAATTCTTCGTCATCTTTGCGGCAGCGGGAGGATTTTGTTTTTCAGCGGCCTCACCTCCAAGGAAGGTCGCACTGCTTAGTTTTCCTCATTTCTTCGGCCAGGTGAGACACTGGAACGTCTATACGGCGATGGGGATCTGAAGCGACGAGTAGGCGATCGACCTCGGTTAGGGCTAGGCGACAGACTTCTTTCAAACGTTCGGCTGGATTCGTCGGCGGTGTTCTGGGAGATCATGCGTCGCTGGGCTGTGTTTCCTCTATCAGCTCTGTAAGCATTAAAAATTGCTCTTCTATCCCGGCAATAGCGAACGACATGTCCGGGGCGGCCACAGTGAAAGCAAACGGGACGATTGTCGGTCGTACGCCACACGTCGGTTTTTCGGGGTAATTGTTCCTGTGCCGGCTCCGGCCTGTTATACGTCGAGTGGATGCTGCAGTTGTATGTGGGAGTCGACCTTCGGAAGCTTCCACTAGATATGGGAGCCAAAGATTTCTCAACCTCATCTCGCACAATTGCTTCTATGGTTTGTACGCCTGTTTGGGGCTCTTCAATTTGGGGTGTAGTTAATCGCTGTATCTCTCCACGGACAATTTTACGTTTCAGTGAGGTTAGATCCTGTTCCTCGTCGACGGAGGCAATTGGGACAACATTCGGCAAGCGACTGAATTTCTGACGTCCTATTAGCTTTTGCTGCATTTCCTCAATGTACTGACACCATTTACTGAAATCGACTGTCGTTTTTATCTCCTTAGTTAATAAGGCCTGGTACACCTCTTCTGCGATGCCCTTCATTAAGTCGGACACTTTATCGTCTTCTGACATGGCCGGGTCAATTTGGTTGCAGAGTCCTAAAACGTCTTGGATATAAGATTGTGTAGCTTCCTCAGCTCTCTGCGCT
The DNA here is from genome assembly GCA_907164885.2 of Dolomedes plantarius. Taxonomy (NCBI): domain Eukaryota; kingdom Metazoa; phylum Arthropoda; class Arachnida; order Araneae; family Dolomedidae; genus Dolomedes; species Dolomedes plantarius. The sequence continues at coordinate 137,034,897 of OU015501.1, forward strand.
CGGCATTTTAAGCAATCCTTAGCTCGCCGTATATATAGCTGAGAGTCACCAAAAGTTTTTTTCAGTTCTTTTTCGAAGTCGTCCCATGAATTCAGCAGATCTTCGTTATTTTCAAACCATATTTTGGCGGTCCCATCAAGGAAAAAGTAGACGTTCGCAAGACATAGAGTATCATGCCATTGATTAAATTTTGATACTCTAAGGTATTCTTTTAACCACTTGGTTGGATCTTGTCCAGGATCGCCTCTAAAAATTGTCGGCTTTCTCGGTTCCCTAATTAGTGCTGGAGACAGCAGGACGGTTTGTGGCTTGACTTCTCCTTCAGGCATTGCCGGGAATCGCTTTCGTGGAGCGGCTACGTAAAAACCGTATTCCGGAGGAAGATTTAAAAGTCTACGGCTTCTTCGTATTTCTTCTGCTTCCAGACTGAACTGAGTACCCGGCACCTCCACCAAAGATGTCGCGTAGATGGTAGTCGTATGGATTGAACACACACGTAGAGGGAATACAACGCTGTTTATTAGCACGCAACACTTAGCTGATAGAACTCAGAACTGAACTCACAGGTTGAGCTACTTGCTCTTTTATCCATCAACAGAATATTATGAAACGCCGTTCCAGGAAATTAAAGAATGTTCTAGCAACTTCTAGAACTAACAGAAATAGAATTAAATTAAATTAAATTAAAATAATGTAGAGCTTCGAAACGGGGACCTCTTGCTCAGCAGTCCGGTGCGTTGACCATTCAGCAACAGAGTCTCTGACAGGAAAGGCTTTAAGCGGCAATATTTTTTCTTTTGAGCGGTTAGCGGTTAGAAATTGAAATAATGCATTTATGGTTTGACATTTGTTTTAAAAAAAGCTAGGATTCATTACTTATTTCTATTTTAAAGGTTTTTATTTTATTTTGCAAATGTTAATCATATACTACAGGAACAAGTGTAAACTTGAAGTTTTGAACTGCATCACCTTATTTTTTTCAACAGGTACGTGAAATATGGCAATTCAGAAATCGGGAAAATGCGATTTTTTTTATTAAAGAAAACGTACGGGGAATTGTATTTAAAATATGAACAAAATTAAAATAAAATCGATTTGGAACGTTTCTTTGCAAAAGTCACTCTTTATCGAGAAACAGCGTAACTTACATTGCGCCATTTTTATAAGTTCTTTACGAAAAGAACCTCATTTTTTTACAGATGTCTGATAAACGTAAAAAGTTTTCTGGGGCCCAATACAGAAAAAGAAAACTTGAAAAAGAAGAATTAGTAAAGAAAGCTTGTGGTTCATTAAAAACATTTTTAATCTCAGCAAGATCGCATGAGGCGCCATCAAGTTCCAGAGATACAAATGTGACGGAGACCGAAATCACAAACCCCAAGGAAGATGTTTTAATCGCAGAACCAAGTCTTGAAACCAGTGAAACCGTGACCAAAGATCATGAAGATTTTCTTCATCTTTCTTATAAAGATGATGTTTATAAGGATCCTAGCTGTTGGCCTTCCGTACTATCTGACAAAATTAAATTAACTTTAGTAGAGTTAGGCCCTACCCAACTTACAGAAGCGGATCTAAACTTTCCTATAAATAAAGATAACAGGTTTCTCATCTATTTATTATAAAAAAAAATTAAGTAATGGGGAAATAATTCCAAGAGTTTGGCTAGTGTATTCTAAGTTAAAAGATTGTGTATTTTGTTTTCCTTGCAAATTATTTAAAACTTTTTCTAGTGCCTATGTTGAGGGATATAGCGATTGGAGACATTTAACTCAGATTATTGAACGTCATGAAAAATCAAAAAGTCACATTTGTAATACAAAATCTTGGATTGATTTAAATAAATCAATTTCTTCTGAAACAACTACTGATTCTCTAAATGAGAAATTAATAAATATGGAAAAAGATAGATGGGTTTCCGTGTTAAAAATTATAATTTATACCATTAAATTCTTAGCCGGTCAAAATTTGAGTTTTAGAGACAAAAATAATAAGTTATACGAGCCACAAAATGGTAACTTTTTAATATTAATTGAAACAGTTGCAAAGTTTAATGATACCATATCAGACCACCTCACTGGAATTAGCAGAAATCCATCAAATATGCCTCATTATTTAGGTGTTCATATTCAAAATGAACTTATTTCCCTTTTGGGACCAAAAATAAGACATGAAATAATATCGCTCTTAAAAGTTAGTAAATATCATTCTATTATTTTAGATTCCACCCCTGATCTAAGTCACCAAGACCAACGTACTGTTGTAGTATTTGTTCTATTAAATAATAAATCAAAGCAAATAGAAATTAGGGAGAATTTTTGGGGATTTATTTCAATATCAGATTCGACAGGATAGGGTATATCTAATTTTTTTATTAGATTTTTTGGAGACTTACAACATTTGTTCGGGGGATTTAAAGGGGCAGGGTTATGATAATGGTGCGAATATGAAGGGTCGCAATAATGGTTTACAAAAAAAAGTTCTTGACTTAAACCCTAGAGCTTTTTATGTGCCTTGTGCGGCCCATAGTTTAAATTTAGTTGTTAATGACGCTGCAAAAGCGTCTTTAGAAATTACAAGCTTTTTTGTAATTGTACAGGAGCTATACGTTTTCTTCTCCGCATCCACTAAACGTTGGAAGGTCTTAAGAAAGGAAATCCCAACTTTAACGCTTAAACCCCTTTCAGATACTAGATGGGAAAGCAGAATAGATGCGCTAAAAGTTCTTAGATACAATCTAACAAAAATATATGATGCTTTATATACCCTCTATTCTGATAATACTAGAGACTCTGAAACTAGAAACATGGCAAATTCATTACTTTTGAAAATTAAGTCGTTTAAATTTATTTGTTCCATTATTACATGGTATAATGTGTTAACAAAAATTAATATCGTAAGTAAAGCTATGCAGGAATCGGATGCTATACTACCAAATATTATCTAATGTTAGCGCAAACCAAAACATATTTATATAATATTAGGTCAGATAAAGGTTTTAGTGATATTTTAGAAGAGGCAAAAAATATTGCAGAAGATATCGATTGCGACCCTTCATTTCCTCTGGTTAATATTGTTAGACCCCGAACAAAAAAACGTTTATTTGACTACGAATGTAAAGATGAGGCTCCAAAAATTCCAGAAGACCAATTCAAAATTAATTTTTACTTTGTAATATTGGACACTGCATTATCAAAAATAGAAGAAAGGTTCGAACAAATAAAACAACATCACACAGTTTTCAATTTTCTCAACGACCTAAATAATTTCCTTAAAACAGATAAATCAAATAGGTCTACAAAATGTAAATCTGTGGAAATTATGTTACATGATCAATTTAAAAATGAAAAAGATATTATAGCTGAAGATTTATGCGATGAAATTGACAACGTTGCATCCTTTATTTCCCCTGAAATGAACGCGTTAAATGTGATTCAATACTTATTTACAAGTAACCTCATCTATCTCTTTCGAAATTTAGTGATTGCCATACGAATTTTTTTAATATTACCCGTGACTGTGGCTAGCGGGGAAAGAAGCTTTTCAAAACTTAAAATAATAAAAAATTATTTGAGATCAACAATGGGACAAGAAAGGCTTTCAGACTTATCTATTATTAGTATAGAAAATGACATTTCGGAAGATATAGATGTATCAGATATTATAACAGAATTTGCATTAAAAAAGGCACGAAAAGCAAAGATTTTTTAAGCTTTTTGACTGTCTGTTATTAAGTGTATGTATTAATAGATATCTGTTGTATGTATTTAATATAACGTATTCATTTGGTTACTATATCAATACATTAATAATTATTATGTTAGGTTGTAAAATTAAAAAATAAACTGAATTTATAATATTTTCTGTAATTCGTTGTTTCATTTAAAGTAAAATATTTCAGATAAATTTCAATTAATCCATAATGTATGAGGGGGGGGGGGGCGGCAAAATTATTCTCGCACACCGGCGGCAGCTACCCTAGGAACGGCCCTGCCTCCGTACATTTTGGTCCTAGCGACCCGGAGGGTTTACCAGTGCATTAAATTTTGCCTTGTTTTTAACTTAATGACAATGACAGAATCGGTCATTACAACGCTTAACCGCAAACGCGGTAATATAAAGGTACAGTTAAAGAAGATTATCATACGTAAAGATAGTGAGGATATCGCCGAACTGCAGGCTAAGTTGGATATAATTTCGAAACTTCAAGAAAAATTTGAAGCTCTAAAAGACGAATATTATAGTGTAGTCAGTCGAAGACATTTCGAAGAAACTGAGGAAATGTTGTCACAGCTAGATGAGGTGTTTCAAAATTCAGAGGTGAGTCTGAAAACCTTGATTAATAAACTTAAAATCAGTAAGAACAATTCTGCTTATCTAAATCAAAATTCTGACTGTTCGACTACTCATGATTCGAATTCGATTAACAATGATCAGCTGAAAAGAATGTCAATAAAACTTCCAAAAATTCCTCTTCCTGTTTTTAACGGAAAATTTGAGGAATGGAATTTGTTTAAAAGCCAGTTCATTAGTCTAATTGACGAAAATTCAGAACTTTCTGAAAACGAAAAGCTTCACTATCTACGTGGGTCACTAAAGGGAGAAGCAAAAATTATAGAAATCTCAGATGACAGTTATGTTTCCCTATTTAAAGCACTAAAGCTTAGGTACGAAAATGAAAGGATCATTGTCGACTGTCACCTAAGAAACATTCTAAATCTTCAATCTATCAGACATGAGTCAGCCAAAGAGCTTCGAAACTTGTTGGATAATATAAACAAAAATCTTAGATCACTGAAAATTTTGAATTTCGAAAGAGATAAATTTTCTAACGCTTTACTATTGAATATTGTTCTTGAAAAATTAGACCGCGAAACGCGATAAAATTATGAATTAAGTCTGAAGGATAACAATGTACCAGATTTCGATGCATTTTTGGAATTTTTAGAAAGACGGTGTCAAATTCTAAACAGTATTCATGTTAACATCTCAACCAAGCCAAATTCCGAACGATTCAAATCTTATTTCGTTAAATCTAATAAATCACCTCAGATGTGTGCAGTTTGTAAAACTAAATCCCATGCATTATTTCATTGTGATAAATTTAAAGAAATGAAAGTGGAAGATAGAGTCAATCTTGTTAAAAAACATAGACTTTGTTTTAACTGTTTAAGCGCCTTTCACATGTTACCGAATTGCAATTCTAAAGGTTCTTGTTTCGTTTGTAAACAGACAAACCACCATACGCTCCTTCATAGATATCTCGCCCCGCCAAAAACCGCAATACATTCAAATCAAAACTGTGAAAACATTCCGTATTCTGACACGATAAATATCTCTCCCGCTCAAAATGAGTCATTGCTCGCACCAGACAAAACCATAGGCGCCACATTATCAGCAGATGTCAAAGAGTGTTGTTTAGATTCCAGCAGCCTTTTATGCACTACAATGTTATATATTGAGAACTCATTTGGCGAAAAAATAAAAGTAAACGCAATTCTTGATAGTGGAAGTTCAGTATCAATTTATACACAGGAAATAGCAGATGTTTTGGGATTAAAGAAAGAAAAATGCAATTCATCCATTTCAGGCATAAACGGAGGAGAATATTTTGTTAAAAATAAAGTAACAGCAAAAATCTCAAACGATGAGGGTAGCTTTTGAAAAGCATTATCATTTCTTGTGCTACCTAAAATCACAGAATTAACGCCGGTAAGGAAGATTGATATTTCTCGCGTATATTTCCCTCGCGAAATTAAGTTGCTGACGATACGTTCAATCTTCCAAGTAGAATCAGTCTACTCATTGGTTGCCAGATATTTTTTGAATTGCTTAAGGCTGAAAAATTCAAATCATATGATAATAATTTGATGCTTCAGAACAGTGTTTTCGGCTATTTGGTTACCGGGACTGTGGAAAATGCAGCTTCTCACCATTTTACTGGTCTTGCTCATATTTCAGAAAGAGATTCTTTAGAACTTTCTGTCAAAAAATTCTTTGAGATGGAATCCTTTCCCGGGGATGATACAAATATTGAGTCTCAAACATTTGAAAAGGAGTATTGTGAGCAACATTTTGTTTCCACTCACAAAAGAGATGATAGCGGCAGATTTATTGTACGATTGCCCATTAAGGAAGGTACACGTTCTAGTTTAGGAGAGTCTAAATCAATGGCGGAAAGACGTCTAAATTCCCTTTGGAAGAAATTGGACAAAGATCCAACTATGTCCACTCTATATCAGACATTTATGAACGAATATCTTACGTTAAATCACATGGAAAAGGTTTCGGACTGCGAGAACTGTACTGAAATTTATTATATCCCGCATCACGCAGTTTTCCGCCCAGAGAGCATTTCTACCCCTCTTCGCGTCGTGTTTGATGCATCAGCCAAGTGCGAGAATGGAATAAGTCTCAACTCCATATTACTGAATGGTGGACTTGTTCAGCAGGATCTATTTTCAATAGTAGCTCGTTTCCGAACACATAAATATGTATTTAGTACAGACATTACTAAAATGTATAGGCAAATTCATGTCGAAGAATCTGATAGAGATTTTCAAAGAATTTTGTGGAAATCAAGTCAGTGCTCCCCTGTTGAAATTTATAGATTGCGTACAGTTACTTACGGGACAGCATGCGCCCCGTATTTGGCGACGAGAACTTTAAAGGCTTTAGCTGAGAATGAGCAGAAGTATTTTCCTCGAGCGTCCGCAGTTTTACTTACCGACGTCTACGTAGATGACATTTTGTCAGGTTCAGACAATTTAGAAGACACAATTTCCTTACAATTTGAGTTAATAGATGTATTGAACAAAGGTGGCATGCAGTTACATAAATGGGTATCCAACCACCCAAATTTGTTAAATGACAGTAAAGGTGCTGAATATAACTTTTCTTCAGATTCTGATCCTGTGAAAACTCTCGGTATGCTTTGGGCATGTAATTCCGATAATTTAACCTTTAAGGTTAATGTAGACTCTAAAGCAAGCTTCACAAAACGGGATGTTCTATCTTCTATAGCACGCTTGTTTGATCCGCTTGGTCTTATTGGACCAGTAGTTACAAAGGCCAAGATATTTCTACAAAATCTGTAGAGGCAAAAGTTAAATTGGTCTGATCCAATTCCTCTTGATGATATGAAAGAATGGTTTAAATTCTTAAACGAACTTCCCGCTTTAAATCAAGTGAAAATTCCTAGGCATGTAATCATTACAGATCCTATCATAATTAATTTACATGGATTCAGCGATGCGTCTGAACGGGCATATGGAGCAGCAATCTACGTAAGCTCAAAAAACATCCAAGGACAGCAGCAAACAACACTGTTGTGTTCTAAATCCAGAGTATCTCCGATAAAAACCTTAACAATACCCAGGTTGGAATTATGTGCGGCATTGCTACTAGCTCGTCTAGTCGCAAAGATCATCTCAGTCATTCAAGTTGAATTCCATCATGTGTACCTGTGGTCGGACTCTATGATAACTCTAGTTTGGATAAAAACTCCTTATGAAAGACTTAAACCCTTTGTGTCCAACAGAGTTAAACAAATTAACGAACTGTGTCCTGACTATGATTGGAGACACGTTTCTTCTGAAACCAATCCTGCTGATGTCCTATCCAGAGGAACTAGTGCAACTAAGCTTCTACAGAACTCTATGTGGTGGACTGGCCCTTCATTTTTAAATTCGGACATTCCATCTTCTAAGGAACCTACTAACATGACTGATAATGATTATTCTAAAGAACTAAAAACTGCATATAATCCTGTCTTAGTTGCTAACACTACTAACAGCTTCATTGATGATTTTTTAAAAATTAGTAACAGTTTTACTAAACTTATAAATACTTTTAGTTATATTTGCAGACTAGCCCGGCTTCGCCCGGCTAAGCTCGGGCTTCGCCTAGCTACTCTCAAGCCATCCGTGTAACATATTTATGTACTTCGGGCCCCACAAAAGAAAAAAAAAAGCCCTCAAATGTATTAAATCAAAGTGAATAAATCAAATCAATTCCTTTCAATTTTCATTCCCGTCGCTGCCGACAGATGGCAGCACCACTGCAAAAGATGATTTGGTTTCTCAGCAGTGAGTGATTTTAGAATGAAAATATCTCTAAAACTATTGAATTAACAGAATAAGTGTACGCAGAAAAAATTATCAGTTTCCGAAGCTCTTTCCAAATATGTAACATTTATGTACTTTCATGAGAAAAAAAATACACCGATTTTCCTGTATATTTGTTGGCCATTTTTTTTCGAGGATCGGTGCACGCCCGGATGAGTTACGGTCACGTGATCCGACTTCTCCCTGTCCTTTTATTAGTATAGATTCACACATAATGTGAAGTTTCCTAAGAATCGAAAGGTAGGTGAGTTAACTACTGAAGAAGTCATGAGTGCTGCAAATCATTTAGTTAAATTAGTTTAACACGCAACTTTTACCTACGAAATTAATTGTTTAAAACATAACAAGGACTTGAAGCGGAGTCAGGTAAGGAATTTATATCCTTTTTTAGATCAAGATGAGCTTCTTCGAGTTGGGGGTCGATTACAAAATTCTCAACTGAACAACGATTCAAAACACCCAAAGCTTCTACCCGCTAGGCATAGATTCACTAAAATCATTATGGAATATTTCCACAAGAAAAACTTGCACGTAGGTCCGCAATCACTCTTGCATTGCGTCAGACAAGAATTTTGGCCCGTAGGAGGCAGAAATCTGGCAAGAAAAATTGTTAATGACTGTGTAATTTGTTTCAGAAATAAACCAATTAATTCAAATCAGTTGTTGGGAAATTTACCAGCCGAGCGAGTCATTCCAAGCCCAAAATTTTCCAACTGCGGAATTGACTTCTGTGGTCCTTTCCTTATAAATTATAAAGGTCAACGTAAGGGAACATCTCAAAAGGTATATGTAGCAATATTTATATGTTTTGCCACTAAGGCAATCCATTTAGAGCTTGTGACAGATTTAACATCAAAGGCTCTTATAGCAGCATTAAAACGTTTCTTCGCAAGAAGAGGAATATGTTCATGTATATTCTCTGACAATGCCAAGAATTTTATTGGGGCAAGTTCAGAGTTAAAGAGGTTGCACAAACTTATGAGCAATCCAGAGGAAATTTTAGCGAATTATTTAACATCTGAATGTATTACATGGAAATTTATCCCCCCCAGATCTCCAAACTTTGGTGGATTATGGGAATCGGGGGTTAAATCATTTAAATTCCACTTTCGAAGAGTAACTGGTTCATCTAAATTAACATTTGAGGAACTACTAACAGTCGTTACACTAATCGAAGGGATTTTAAATAGCCGACCAATCAGTCCAATGTCAACAGACCCCAGTGATTTAACTGCGTTAACCCCAGGTCATTTTTTAATTGGTCGTCCATTAAATTCTGTTGCAGAACAAACAATGATTGATAAACCAGACAATTATCTTACAAGGTGGCAAAGAACCACAAAATTCGTCCAATATATTTGGAAGCGATGGTCAATTGATTACCTCAATCATTTAAACTTGCGAAACAAATGGATGGTTTTAAAAGATAATATTAAACCCAATGCCATGGTTATACTTAAGGACAAAGATTTGCCTCCTTACAAATGGAAACTTGGCCGCATCGAAAAGATAGTTAAAGGTGAGGACAACGCTGTTAGAGTTGTGTATATCAAAACAGCTAATGGAGTGTAAAACGAGGCATCACTCAAATTTGTTTATTACCTGTAAATGATGATCAGTCCTTTTATGATTATTGTAAATAAGTTATATGTTTAATGTGTCTTTCAATACTGCATAATATTTCTTAATTTTTTATTATTGTAATGTGCTTGTGCTAACTTGTTATTTGCATACTTTTCTAATATTTTTATGTATCACTGTGTGTATTTTGAAATTTTCACAATTTCAACGCTGGAGTATGTTACGTAATAATTTGTGACGTAACGCCTCCTCCCAATTCGCCCTCTAGCGGCATGAATAACTCAGTTCGACCTCTGTATCCGTCCTAGAAGGAGCTCCGGGAACAAGCGGAGTTTCCTTTGGCAAACAATGCCACGCTATTAAACTTTTTATTTTATATACAGTCCAGCTGCTTTTCTGCTCAACACAGTACACCTCCGTGCAGCCATTTTGAATAAAAACAAAACTTTCAAGCCGCAGACGATAATTTTGACTTTTAAAAACATAGTACAATTGCAATTATTTCTTTTGCAGCAAACCATTTTTTATTACCGCTTACCAAAATCGTCCAAAAAATGTGCGAACAGCCTCTGTATTCCTCCTTTCAACCCTTCCCCACATCGTGGAAAGTGTTAATAGGAAATCACATGAAAATTTTTATTGGTAACCGGGCTTTTGTGCTATATGGTAGCTTGTTTGTATTTATTACACGCGCGTGGTCGTGGGTGAAAATTCGGAAAATATATTTTTTCTCAAGTATTTTGCAATTTAGTATGAACAATTGGCATGTGTTAATTTAATTTGTATAAAGTCGAATCAATAATTTTTATATTGGGTTTCATTACAAAAATATGTATACAACCAGCTGATTTTTCCCGCGTTCTTCAAGAATTATCTGATGAAGAAACTGAAAGGAAGGGAACATTTGGATTTGAAAGCGAAGGCGATTTGAGTGAAGAGGGTGTAGAAATAAATAATATCAGTAGTGGATTTGAACAATATATTTCGGATGATGATGACAATAATGATTCAGAGGAAAGATATGAAGATGACATGTTTTATGTTGGAAAGTATAAATCTTCTAAGTGGCGAAAAGAGAAGTATGCAAACTGGTCAAAGACGAAAAAGATGATTATTGTGAAAGTGTTACCTGGCCTAAAACACCATGCCAAGGATATAGAGGATGAAATAGGATGAATATTAAAACTATTTTGGATTTAAAATATAGTTCTGAAATAGTAAATTTTAAATTTCCTATCATGAAATACATCGTTGCCTTTCTACCTGACTAATATGAGCATTTAAAAATAATTTACTTTCATATGAATGTGACATCATTTGTATTTTGCAACAATAAGGTTAATGCTTTATCTATTAACAAATTTATTTCCAATATTCATTCACTTATGTTGTTTTTCGCGCCAAAAACGGTAAAATAACATCTATCGTAAAAAATACGACACGCGCGAGCTCATGTACTATTGCTGAGCGCGCGTGCTGGAAAGTTAAGCAAAATAAGTATTAAAAAATTGCTAATTTATTTCTATACCTTTGTGTATGACTTTTATATAAAGAATTTGGGAAAAGAAATTTGGATCTAAAAAATTCATGCATTAAATAAGTAATACCATCATTTTTTAAAGAACATTTTCGTATATGCTGCATTTTTTTTTTGTATTTAGTCGAAAAAAATTGGAAGATCGATATTCTTAATGCCTGAGATTTTTTATTCAACTGATTACACACACACACTACTGTAACCAGTGTCCGCAACGGTATTAGAGATAAAAAAACTGGAACAAATATCGGAAGCACCATCGCTAAAATTTTATGCAAAGTGGTTTCAAGGAAGGTAGACGAAGTCACTAATTATGCGAAGGAATCACGATTAAAAAACAATGTATTTTTTCAAACATTTCCTAAGATTAAGCTAAGTCCTACGTAAAGAATGTTTAATAACAATTAAATCGCATAACTAACTTTAAATTTTGAATTTATTTTTATAAAAATTTCTCATTAAGCAAAAAAAAAAATGCACATTCTTCAAATTGCTCGTTTACCGTTCTTTTGAGCTAAAAAGATTTTAAACCTCAACAATGGAAGAAGTATAAGTAAAATTAAAGTTTTTATATAACGAAACTCAATTAAATGGAAAGAAGCTTCTGTGTCAAAACTCTTTTTAAAATGTTTTAGAAAAAGTTATCGAAGGGCTGATAGGTGTTTCAGATCAATGTAATTCCAACGGAGCAACTTTAATCTTTCTCCTTCCTCGCTTGCATTTTAAGTAAATGAACGTATTAAAATAAGGCATTTAATCAAAAGAAAAGGTAACACTATTTTCAATTTTAAGGATTTTAAAGTGATTTTAGTTGTCCAGTAGTGAGCAAAATAAAGCAATGACATAACCTTACGCAAACGGATTTTTTCTCTATAAAAGACTTTAAAATATGCTCTTTTTTAATGTCAACTTGGCAATATGTCTCTGTTAAAACTTCTGAGTTTTAATTACAGTATAACATCAAATGAATATATTTTGCAAACATATAATAAACTGTAAAATATTACAAAGGGGAAATTAAACTCATATGCACCATTTTTCTGTTTAAAAGATTTTCCAAATGCGAACGCACGTATTAAAATGCTGCACTCTTATTCTACTACATTAGAATACATTTCATTATAAATGTTCTGGATAGTTTGCCAGTAAATGATATGGAACAATGCTTTCGATAAAAATACAAACCAAATTCAAGGTTTCGATAATAAGCGTCTTGCGGGTTTTAAAATACGCAGTGAACTACAAACTGCACAGAATTCTCTAAACGTTACTACATAAAAAATAAATTAATCTAATAAATTATTTGTTGTTTTCCATAAAATTTCTCTTTAAACATTTAGGTCTATATTTTCAATGCTAAACAATATTTCTCTACGTATTTTATCAAGAAAGTTTATAAATCAATCGCATTATGGAAATTTAAACATTCTTCTTTAAGAGTAAAAATGTATTCCTAAACTCTGTTCGAAGAAATATTTGTGCTATGTTATTTTAAAAATGTTTGTAGGCTACATTTCTGAAAATTTCAAATTTGAAACATAACAGTCAAAAGTCTTTATAGAAAGTCATTAATTTCGACAGATCTGTGTGGATGCACTTAATCATTTCACATACGAAATGAAAAATTTCTGAATGGAATTTCCAATATAATGATTTTCAATATAATGATTTTAGTATAATGATGTGTCGTGATAGCTTCTAGACTTTTTAATACACAAATACTCTTATATTCCCATGAGATAAAATTAACGTGTTATTCATTGTATAAGTATGCGATACTTTCATACTTGCGCTGTACGTTCATACTTTTAAGATTTCAGGAGATCAAACTATTCTTGAAACTTATTCTTAGTTATTAAAAATATAAACACTTAATACCCCAGTCAAAATAGACCCGATTTTGACGAATGGCTAAAAAAAAATGAAAGTTTTGAAATTTGGTGGAGATATTTGTTTAGGCATGCTAATGAACATACTAAAAATCCCCACCGATTAGACTTGAGCTTTCGCCGCCATCTTGGAAAATGTGTACACTTTTTTGGTTTTTTGGAAATAACTTTAAAAATATTGCTTTTATAAAAAATAATTAAATACAAAAATTAAAGAGCATTAAATTATGAACAAAAATCCTTCATAACATTTTTTTATATGTCTAACAGGAACAAAAATAATTGACTTTGAAAAGAACGCACTATCACACCTGGGACGCGCAAGCGCGGTTCCCCATCGCGGTGTGGGGAGAAATTCCCCGCATGTGCATACCATAATTAGCGAAATTAGTTTTACACTAAATGGGAAGGTTTTTTGTATTTTTTCAAATAATTAGGGAAATATTAACTTTACGTAAAAAAAGTTTATTTCAAAAATTAAAAAACATTAAATTATGTGCAAAAATGATTTTATACATTTTTGTCGTAAACCTAACAGGAACGAAGATATTGACTATAAAATGCGCGTTGATAATGGAGTTAGTTTCTACAAAAAACAATGCACAAAAAACATATTATATTTTTTTATAAGTCTAACACAAACAAAGATAATTGACTTTGGAAAGAGCGCACTATCACACCAGGGGCGCGCATTCGGTGTCCATCGCGATGGCTGAAAGACACGCACATGTGCATACCGTCAGGCGCCAAATCGGTCTTACCCTAGTATTTTATTAGCCAGTTAATAGTTAGTCACCGTTCCGTGTGCATCTGTGAACAATGGCTGATACGGAACTATGTTTTACATGTAAAAAATTAATGTCAAATGATGATTACTTGAATGTAGGAGAAAAGGGGATCGACGCTTTAAAGAGAGCTAGTGTCCAAAGAAAAGACAATAATCATGAACAGTTGGAACATTTAAAATCTGTTTCGGTTCATTCGTTGTGTCGGAGAAATTACACCAGACCAGGAAGTATAAAAGTTGATTTAAAAACAAATACAAAAATCGCGTCAACATCCAAAAGTGAAGAGCGCGGGGTAAGTTTACGTTATTTTTTACCTCAGTTCGATTTTCGAACAAAATGTTTCTTTTGTACCGCAGTGATAGACGAATAATTCAAAGCAAGACAAAAGAAAAACCAACTGACAGACGAAGAACTATATACGAAGTTAGGAGTCTCGAAATGAAAACAAAGTTCTTGAAGCTGCAGAGAATAGACATGACCAGTGTGGAGAGGAAGTTTAGTGTCGTATAATAAACGTTGCTGATTTAGTTGCAGCTGATGCGATTTATCACCAAGATTGCCCCATGACTTTTTTTCTACATACTGCACCAATCAGAAAGAGAGGGCGGCCTGAGTCGGATTACGTCTCAGCAACTGTAGTCGAAATATCCTTTTTCCTTGATAATAATGACGACTGTCAATTCTCACTACCCGAACTAAAATCTCAAATTCCAGACGACATCACTTTGAGAAATAAGTTGAAACAAATATACGGGGATGGCATTATTTTTGGTTCAAACTCTAAAACAGTTACTGTCATATGAGGCGGTGAAATGCAAAGTGGTGTAAGTCACATTTTCAACTTTTATCATTTGCAGGCAAAAAATGTAATCTCCATGTTCAATTTATAGTGGAATTCCAAATAGTTATTATTTGTAATATTATAATAATTATTTGGAATTATAATTTGTTGAATTTAGGGTGGAAATTTTTTGTAGTTTTTGATATAAAACTCTTTTGACTTACACCACTTGACTTACTGACTTACACCACTTTGCCTTTCACCGCCTCATATGTTTACGTAATACTGGAAAGCAAGTCTTATCAGACTCTTGGTACGACAAAAGGATACGAAATGATCGTGAGGAGCGTCTACGAATAGTACAAACTGCTGCAGCCATAATAAAAGAAGATATACAGACACCAGTTTATGACACTCATTTGCTACCCTCCTAGTGATAACTTTTTCAGAGATGTGAACAAGGGCATTCCAGAAAGCCTAAAATCTTTTTTGTAGGACTTGATTATTAAAAAAAAGACTGCTAAGGCGGAAAAAAAAGTAACTTCAATAGCTCAGGTCATTATATCAGCGCTAAGGCCACGATCATTTATGTCTCCTCTGCTCAATGGTCTTGCTTTATTTTTGTACAAAAATTTCTGTTCCAAGAATTTAATAACAATGCTCTCGAATTTGGGATTTTGCTCTTCTTACTATGAAGCCCAAACACTTGAGATGTCAGCCATAAATCATCCGTAACCCCAAATGCGCGAGGGATCATTCTGCCAATTCGTATTTGACAATGCAGATTTCAATGTGTCGACAATCGATGTCCTGAATACGTTTCATAGCATGGGGGGAATTGCTTGTTTTACTCCAGCGTCAGCAGTGGAACCCGAGACGAAGATAAAAAAAATTAACCGAACTTACATCCGCATCGACCGTAGGCAAAATGGGAATCATTCCTCTGTAAACGTTTGAAAATTTTCGAGGGCCTGGGTTAAAAACAATTACTATCGAAGATTTGAATGTCTTAAATCCTTTAGCGGAAGATTTACCACTGCCTAAGCCATCTGATATCTCCTGGATGTGTGCTAAGTGGTTAGGTCTTCCACAGATACCTGAATGGAAATAATTTTTCCATTATATAACCTTTAGTACTGACTTTTAGTATGTTCATTAGCATGCCTAAACAAACATCTCCACCAAATTTCAAAACTTTCATATTTTTTTTAGCCATTCGTCAAAATCGGGTCTATTTTGACTGGGGTATTAAGTGTTTATATTTTTAATAACTAAGAATAAGTTTCAAGAATAGTTTGATCTCCTGAAAACTTAAAAGTATGAACGTACAGCGCAAGTATGAAAGTATCGCATACTTATACAATGAATAACACGTTAATTTTATCTCATGGGAATATAAGAGTATTTGTGTATTAAAAAGTCTAGAAGCTATCACGACACATCATTATACTAAAATCATTATATTAAAAATCATTATATTGGAAATTCCATTCAGAAATTTTTCATTTCGTATGTGAAATGATTAAGTGCATCCACACAGATCTGTCGAAATTAATGACTTTCCATAAAGCTCAAGTCTGATCGGTGGGGACTTTTAGTATGTTCATTAGCATGCCTAAACAAACATGTCCACCAATTTTTAAAACTTTCATAGTTTTTTTAGCCATAAAACCTATTTTGACTGGGCTATAACTATAAAAAATGCTTTTGAGATGCACTGAAGATGGCTGAAATGCTACACATTAACTGGATAAATTTCTTTCTCTTAACAAAACAATACGGGAAATCCTATTTTATGTGATATATATATATATATATATCGTGACTCGTTCTTTACGTCCATTTTAAACCACTTAGTCCGAACTCCTCTTAGATTATAAATGCAGTCGGCTCCCGAAAAATCTTCCATCTTCTTCTACCAGCAGTCAGATTTGGCGAGTGGCAACAACATTACACCAAATATCTCTGAAATATCTTTATTAATAAATAATCCAACAGAGATAGATAAAAATAATAATACGAATATAGACAAAAAACAAACATAAATCAAGCACTCTGGGCATCCACGCACCAACGGCAAGATTCTGTATAAGTGCCGGAACTGAACCATAAAACAACATAGAGGTAACCGACAGGTCTCGTCATCAGGGAGCCTAACCATATCAGTTACCTCCAGGGGAACTTTCTGAATAGGATGCAAGTAAGCCCAAAAGACATTCCAAGGCCCCGAGTCCCCCAAGGAAGCATTTAGTCAAAAAGAAAATGAAAAGACAAACACAACTTACAGTATGGGCTCAACGCACCGTACAAGCAAGCATACAAATAATCCTAATGCAAAGTAAAAGATGCATACACACCCCAATTCCGTAAGTGACGGACACTTACTTACCAGTCCTCCGCTGGAAAATACCCGTTCTTCACCTCAGGCTTGTTTTTGACGTCCGTCTTGTTTTCCGTGTGAACCACTACATTTTTCATCGCAGATTGTCTACAATGGGTACTTTAAAATTCAGTGATTTGTGAATTTTGTTCCTTTAGTGCATTCCGTTGCTTTAAAAGAATCTTGTGTGAAAATGTGTCTTTCATATTTGCGATTAGTGTTCTTCATTGCCCTAGTTGTGCTGCAACCAGAAGAAAAATGTTTGTTCTTGCGTCAATAATTTATTCCGGATCCGACTTTTTCCACTTCTTCCCCTACGAAAATTTAGATAAGCTGACATGTGCAACTACCGGTGACAGATCTTTAATAAATTAAATTTATGTAATGCGAAACAAAAAATTGTTTAATATAAATGAATAAATAAACAAACAAAAATAAATAAATATTTAAATTGAGGCTCTTGAAGGTAAGACAAATTGTATATAAAACTGTATAAATTTTTAACATAGTTGTTTTTTATGATTAATTGATGATCCTTAAGTAAAAGTTATAATTAAATATTTTATGAAAGTGTATAAATTATGTATGTAAAATCATAATTAATGTGTACAAATGGTTTAAGGGAACGGTGGACATTAAAATTTACTTTTTTTACTTTTCATCATAGAGATACAAAATTTTGTACATATATGCATTTCACTAAAAATAAATAGAATACCTTAAAAGAAATTTCCAATCTCATTATAATTTTAAGATTTTAAAAAAAAATTGAAATTTATAAAAAAAAATTTTAAATCCCCTTGCTACTTAATTTTGAGATATTTCCTCGATTTTGCATTTTAATCTCTTTAAACTGTATAACAAACAAATCTGGGTATCAATTATTTAATCCCTTGAATAGTTAATTTTTGAGAGATTTTTATCTCAATTCCATCCCGATTTTCATTAAAATTTTGCCGTTTAAAAAGTTATAAATCATATTTAATTACCTTAATGAAGCGAATTATAAAATGCATACCCAGTTTTTTTGTAAACGGCATCAGAATTCTTCCTTATCAATTTCATGAATTTTGAACAAAAATTCAGTAACATGAAGCATTTAAAAAATCTAAAAACCTTGAAAAATCTGGTTTGAGAAAAACAGATTTAAAATTTATTACTACACTTACCCAGGGAGCTGGGGGTGCCTTGAGTGGATGACAAATTTGTACTGTTTGTACGGCATCCTCCAGCCCCACAGCATTGGAAAATGCCACCGAACTTGGGAAATTAACCCTCTACTGCGTTTTCAGGCTCTTTCTTCGTAGTGACTGGACTTCAGGTGTATCATGGTCGATGGACCTTAATGGTCTGGGGGTCCGAGGTGTCAAAATGAAAGGTCACTACACTTACCCATTACAAATTACTTTGTAGAATCTTCATAAATGATTTTTTACTTGAAAAAAATTATTTTGGCACTAATAAGCTACAGAAATAAATATATATATATATATATATATATATATATATATATATATATTTTACAATAACACAATCAGTATTATAATGACGAGATTTGCTCAAATAAAGGTCCACCGTTCCTTAAGTTATGTTGATACTGAAAAGGTTAGCCAAATCGATTACAAACGTACATTTAATCATGCTTTTGTTCAGAAATTTTATATTTTTTTTGTCTTTTTCGAACCCAAAATTGTATATCGTTTAGTTTAAGTATATGTTTTCACACACTGTTCGAAATCTTGCTGAGTAAATTAGGTCACCTCAGAGCCAGCGTGCGCGTTATTGTAAACACATAGTTGAAGGTTACGTTTCACGGTAATAAATAAAATTAGTCATCTTCCGCTCAGACGAATCGGGTGTTTGCGGAATTATAATTGTTTTTCAATTTTATAATGTTTTCCTTTTTCCTTTCTCACCTCAATAATAAGTGATAAATAAATATAATTAGTTAGAGCTTCTGTAAACATAAGTCGAGTAAAAGTTAAATTTGCTTCTTCGTTTCTCTTCCATGTTTTAATCAGTTTTTTTGCATTTGAATTTTTCAATTATCCACATGAATAGTTTCTCATCTTTGTAAAATATTTTAGAAATTAAAAGAGTTTAAGATTTTGTTATATTATATTGAAGTATTAAAGTATGGTTTTGAGTCCTCGGGAATATATTATGTTGAAGGGTCGTCAAGAATATAAGTACTATAAGAGATATTCTGGTGTAAAAAGTAGAAATCAAAGGCGTAGTTTTTCATATAAACGGAGAGTCCTTCTAATAGCTGCTAGGGTACCATAATAAGCCCCGGGTGATTTTTCGCTCCCGTCTGCTAATAAATGTTCGCTCACTCCAGGAAATTCTCACAATACAACGAATAGAGAATATATAAATAGAAAAAAAAGTATAATGAGAGATATGTTTTAAAATATTGAAATATAATAAGAATATGTAGAAGTTATATAACAGGAGGATTCATACCAAAGTGTTAATATTCTTGGAATAAAAATAACATAATTTATGGTTACTTAATTGAAATTAGTGTTTACATTAGAAATTTAAGATGACAGGTATTGTAAAGAAAATTTGGTTAATTAGTGTCATTTTATAGAACAGTATTTTTGTGGATATTACACTGTTTTGGATATTGGATATTGAACATTAAAATTGAATTATCGCAATTAATACGGAATATTGAACTTGAATTTGAATATGGAGATTGTTATTTTGTAAACCACGTATCCATGAACCCGTGTAAACCATGCACCATGTACCCATGTAACCCACGTAATCAACCCGTGTAAACCAAGCATCATGTACCAATGTAAACCACTTACCATTTATCCGTGTGTTAGAATACATCAAAATATTGTTGCAAAATTTAAACTAAAATAATGAACCAACTGAATTGGATCTTATTCCTCTGACCACGAGAAAAAGATTGAGAGTTTTCAGATTGTCAATAGTGTGAATTTATGAACTTAATTTCTTTTGTTGCATAACTACTCCCATATATTTTCTAAGGACGGATATGAAATAGTTTAATCAGCATAGAACACCAACGTAATAAGCTAACGTCTGAGCTTCACATTTCCTTAAGACTTTATCATATTTCTCTTCAGAGATGATGACAGTTAAATATTACAACCAAAATGTTTCCACATTATCACTTTTAATATTTGACTTATAAATATTTTATATTTTCTATTGTTTTATATTTCTTCCATATTATGAAATTTTCGAAAACTTCTTGTTCAATATTGATATCCACAGACTTTTAGAAAAAGAAATTTCATGTTGTGTTCTTTTTTGTTATATTTTGTGCATTGAATTTATGTAATGTGTATTCTTTATTGTGTTTTAATATGTTAACGACAGTATGCGGACAAGGAAAATAATATTTCGAAAACATTTACCCCCTTAATTTGTAAACTTATCTCCTAAATTTCACAGGCTGTTCTCACCTGAAGGGAAGTCTTGCCCGACCCCTCTCGCAAATATTTTCACCTACACATTAAACTGAATAAATTTCCTACTCTTAACAGAACAATAAAGGAAATCCTATTTTATGTGATATATATATATATATATATATATATATATATATATATATATATATATATATATGACAGGCAGCGTGCTTGCTCCTGTGTGGATTCAATATTATGCAGTCAATTCGTACTTTAAGTAATTGGGCAATGACTCAATCAACAGTCCATGATCTCTTAAATCTTCTTTATTACGTTCCTTAATCGAACAAAGCTCCAGGTCAATCCTTTTCGCGTAGCCATTTTGTCAATTCCTAAGAACGCCTGCCGCGAGCTTCCGCTATCAACGAGATTTTCCTCCAATCTGGCGCGTAAAACTCAATTTCCTCCGAGCGCCTGCTGTACGCGCATGTGCAGACTTCAAACTTTTGGTCATCTGAACTTCAATATTGCTGAACATGTAATTTTGACTTCGCACCCAACCTTTGCATTTCAAAAAATAAATCTTCTAGCCTTGAATTATTCGCTTTGCGCTCGAGTCGCCTCTAAAAGATGATTTTCCCCACAGCAAAATACGCGCGCTTTGTAAATGAAATATTAGATTCTTATTATTTTAAGCCCCCTTTTCCCGTACTTCTCAACTATATTTTGACAGTTCAGTTATGTTTTGACAACTTTCCCCCCGTCCCTCTGAAGGCGTGCAAACAAAGAGTAGCTAATTCTCTGCAGCACGTCCTCAGAAGGAAAAAAAAACAACTAAAATAAGTAAATCGGGAAAAAATTAAGGTAAGCGTTTTGATTCAAATTTACAAAATAAAGATGCCAAATAGTTTTGAAGTGTAATGTTGCATGAATTAATAATAATGTTAATAACTATGTCGCGATAAATTAAAAACAAATGGTTCTGAAAAAATGTTGTTAAAAATGAGAAATATGAAAAATTACTAAATTGGTTAAATTAGCAATTGTACAAGTTGAAGATTTAAATTATTTTTGACTTTAAGTTATTGAAATTTTAAAATTGAAATTGTAATGATGAAAATTGAAATAAGAAACTATTATATGTAAAATTTGAAAATTTTGTGTAAATTTTGGAAATTGTGGTGACAAGTTAAAATTCAGTAGAAAATGTTCTCACAATTTGAAACTATTGGTATAAAAAATGAAAATTTTAATATTGTTAAAATTAAGTACACTTTGAAAATTGTTTTCTGGGGATGATCACTCCAGTCAATCCTGTTTTGTTCGGGGAGGGGGGGGAAAGCTAGATTACAGAGTATTAGTAATAAATATTGGTAAAATTTTGAAAATTGTAATTTCATTATGTTTTGGAAATTTATGAGTTTTGGTATAGTTATTGGAAAATTTTAGAACATATTAAAGTTAAATTGTCCATTTTGATTTTGTTGCTGTTGGCAGTCTCGTCATTTTGTAAATATTTTTAAGGTTTATTGATTAAAAATGTGTTATTTTCGGTATATTGCATATCGGTTGTCAAGTGTATATAATTAAAATTTTTGGATATGATTTTATAAGTGTATTTTTATTGTCTTAATATAAATTTATTTTGATAAGTAATGTTTTGTGAGGTAGGGAATTGAGTTTTATTGATCAAGATGTAAGGTCTGAAGTTTTAATTTTTGAAATTGATAGAATTGTGAGTTTTGATCAAAATGTGAATGTGTTAACATATTTTATCAATTTGTGTCTAGAAGCAGAACTAAGCATGAGTTCAACCATGTTTACTTCAAACTTGAGTAGGGTATTTAAATTGGTTTTGAATGAAATGAAAAGTTTATGGTATTTTTATTTATAGGGAAGTGTTTTAATGAAAGTTAATTTCATACCTCAATGATTTAATTGTCTTTTTCATATTGATATTGTGTATTTTTTGAGTTTAAAGCACTTAAATTTGATCTTTTAATTTGTTTATTGTGTTTTAGTATTAATTTGATGTTTATTTTCTCGTGTGTTTTTAGTTGCCACTTGGTATGTTGGCTATCTTGGAGGTCTCCCTGTAATTTTCAGATAAGCATGAGTATAAAGACATGCTTCATTATTTTGTAAGACTCAGAGGTAAAAAATTTTGTACATCATGGTGAAAACGAGAAAATTTAAATGTAATAAGATTATTTTTCACTATTCATTTGTTTGTGTCAAATTTGAAGTTTCGGAGGAATCAGGTATCCCCGATGATACGCTGAAAGCTCTTAATAAAATTCCCAGTGCTGTTGTGGAGTATGACCACCATATCAGACATCTGAGGAAGGGTTTTAAATTCTAATAATAGTGTCATAAATAAAATTATTTTGTATGAAGTTTTGTAACACCCCAATTTTCTACCAGAACTGTAAATATTTCAAGAACTCTGAATTTTGTCAATTTTAAAGTCAGGACTCATTTTCTAGGTGATGGACTCAAGGTGCTTCGGCACAAGGTTTGTGTTTCTTGAGCTACAGAAGTTCCTTGAGCATAGTGTGGGTGTTCACTTAAAAGTTTATTATCATATTCTTACATTTTTCAATTTATATTTTGTGATAATTAACTTTGATTTTAGTGTTTTATTGATAATAATGTTGATATAATATTTTTTTATAATTAATTTTGATATTTTAATAATTACTGCTGTGTTATTGTTGTCATAATATTTTAAGTGATTCAATGTAACTTCTGACTCGAATGGAGACATTTTTGTAAAATGTAATCTTCTCAGCTCCATGGGGTTAAGTGCACGAATTTAGTAAATAAGAATATTAATTTAGTTTTTTTTTAAAATAAGATGTGAAATATTTAGGGGGAATTTAGTTAATTTTGATGTGGTTGAATCAAGTCGTAAAAAAGAATAAATTAGTTGGGTTTCTCTGAGTTTGTTGTGTGGGGAAGGATCCGTCCTGCACAGCAATTTTCAGTTGAGGAATATTTAGGTTAAGTTTAGTTGTTTTTGTCTCCTGGAGACGTGTTGCAGGGAACTGGCTATTCTTTGTGTGCACGCCTTCAGGAGAACGATCGCCCTATTCTAATCGTAAATGTTAAGTTAATTTTAGTTGGTTTAAATGGGTTAACAAGATAATGATGATGAGTTTCAGTACTTAGGGTTATTAGTTAATTTTGTTGTGTGGGAAGGTACCGCCCTGCACAGCAATTTTCAGTTGTTGATTAATTAAGTTAATTTTAGTTGTTTTTCTGTTCTGAGGACGTGCTGCAGAGAATTAGCTACTCCTTGTGTGCACGCCTTAAGGGGGACGGGGGGGGAGTTGTAACGCTATTAAATATGGGGGGCGATCGCGCGACCTTAAAACGGAATTTTAGTATTAAAATATAGGATTAACAATTTAAAAGTCTGGGAGTTCAAATAAGCGGCATAAGGTATTGCAGTGAAAATAGAATAAATGGGTTCGACTTGATTCAATTCCGAAGAACATGGGAGAATTTAAGGTAGACGTATAGCCTTGCAGTTTGGCGCTAAGAAAGTGCTTAGTTTAGCAAAAAAATGTACGATATGACATCACACATAAGTAATGAGCGTCACTAAGCATTGGTTAAAAAGCTATGAACAAAAGATTTATTTCAGAGCCATGGATAACTAGGGAATGGAAAGGAAGTGTGCTGAAGGCGCACATAATGTAATGGGATTGGGACGCCATTTATTTTAGATATGGAGCTGAGTAATTATTGGAATTTTAATAAAGATGTTTAGGATGCTCATTTAGAGTGTTTTTATGCCTGTTGTGTTAACATCTTGCTGTTTGATGGATTTATTAATGATGAATGTCCTCGCCACCGGACCACCGACTGCCAAGTTAAAGATGATCCTCGGAATGTTAGAATAATGTATTAAGTAGATTGATCGGGCGTGAAGCACCAACGTCCGACATATATATATATATATATATATATATATATATATATATATATATATATATATATATATATATATATATATATATATATATATATATATATATATATATATATATATATATATATATATATATATATATATATATATATATATATTACGTTAGAAACACCCCCACACCACACTTCCACCTCCTCCGATCTTTACTATGGGCGCAACGCATTCTGGCAGGAGGTGTTCTCTAGGCGGTCGCCAGACCCGGACCCTGCCATCCGAACGGTAGAGGGTGAATCTTGACTCGTCGCTCCAAAGAACCCGATTCCATTGATCTGGGGTACACTTTCGACGTGCTTCAAAGTACATTAACCGAGCAGCGTGCTGTAGGAATTTGTGAACAAAGGATTATGGGCAGCAACACGACCATGAAATCCAAGCAGATTTGCTTCCTTACGTATGGTTTCTATAGAAACAACACTCCCGGATACCTGTTGAAACTCCTGGAGTATGTGGGCCATTGTGGACAGTTGGGAGCGGTTCTTCCGAATATCGCCGGACACCACCAGTCAGTCTCTATCTACTAGTTTCGCGGGTCTGTCTACTCGGGAGACATATCGACAATCCCTGTTCACCATCCAATTCTGAATCACATCGGCCACTGTCGATTTTAAGTAATTCAGCTCGCTATATATGCCCCTTAAGAATCGGCCATTTCTGTGGTAACACCTTTCTCGAAATCAGATCACTCTGCACTTCGTGACAACTTCCATGCGACTAATGCCAATGTTGTTTCCTACACGATATTTAACGGTGGAGGGCGTGACGTAAAACAGGGCCGCAGATATCATTATTTACATGGGTGTTCAAATATTTATTGGTAGATAGTATATATATATATATATATATATACACTGCTGGCCACTGTAAATGCAACACCCTGAAGGAAACATGCAAATAACATGAAATTTACAACATGCATTAGCGGAGGTGAGATATGCAAATGATTAGAATTTCAGCGCAGACGCAGATCACGCGCGCCTGTGGCGCCACTTCAAAGCGCTATTTAAGGCTTGGAGATTTCGACGATTTCAAGTTCGGCAATTGTGTTTTTCTTGTGGTTTTTTTCAAAAAAACGATCAATTATGCCTCGTCGAAAACAGCGATCATTTTTTGATCAAGTATCCGAGTTCGACAGAGGCAGGATAGTGGCCTACTGAGATTGTGGATTATCTTTCAGGGAAATCGGTAATCGTGTTGGACGAAACCAAACAACTGTAATGCGGATATGTGATCGTTGGATGCAGGAGGGTACGACGGACCGGCGTGTTCGATCGCAACCACCTCACAGCACCACTTCACGTGATGACAGGCAAATTGTGCGCATGGCAGTGACGGATCGCTCAGTCACATCACGAACCATAGCACAGCACATGCAGTCTGTAACGCATCATTCAGTGTCTGCGCGTACCATTCGACGCCGTTTACAGCAGAGTAGTCTGTCCGCAAGACGTCCATTGCTTTGTCTACCCTTGACGCAGAACCACAGACGTCTCCACCGCCAATGGTGCGATGACAGAAGGATGTGGACGGCAGAATGGAATGAAATTGTCTTTACTGACGAGTCACGCTTCTGTCTGCAACAACAAGATGTTCGCATTCGAGTCTGGAGACACCGTGAAGAGAGGATACTGAACAGCTGCGTTATGCACCGCCACAATGGTCCTGCACCGGGTATTATGGTATGGGGCGGTATTGGATATCACTCTCACACACCTCTAGTACGCATTGCCGATACTTTAAACAGCCAGCGCTACATCTCCGAGGTGTTGGAGCCAGTTGTCCTTCCTTACCTTCAGGGCTTGCCCACAGCCATATTTCAACAGGATAATGCGCGACCACAAGTGGCACGCATTGTCCAACGGTTCTTCGTCAATCGCCAGATTGAATTGCTTCCTGGGCTGCCTCGCTCTCCGGATCTTTCGCCGATAGAAAACATGTGGTCCATGGTTGCTCTACGATTGACCCAGATTCCATCCCCAGATGCCACAGCAGATCAACTTTGGCAACGTGTGGAAGCTGCTTGGTCTGCTGTACGCCAAGAACTCATCCAAAGTCTCTTTGAATCAATGCCGAGGTGTGTGGAATCGGTGATCTCCAACAATGGCGGCTACTCTGGCTACTGATTTTGGCAGGAACTACACTTCACAGAAGTCTATAAATTTAATCATTTGATACTTGGTCAACATGGTATCTACAAAATAAATTTTGTTGTGATATCTCTTGTCTTTCTTGGTGTTGCAATTTGGGTGGCCAGCAGTGTATATATATATTTATATATGTGTATTGTTAAATATGTTTTCCCATTAAAAAATTGAAGAATAAACTTTTTGGCCCACTAAGTGGTTGAAACTTGCGCACTTTTAATAGAACTAGGGGCTTCGACCCCAGATTCGCTACCCTCGCTCTTCTGTTAGGGCCAAGGTCAAGGTATATTGAGTTTGTTGGAGTGCCATGGTCTTAAGACTTTACATCCAGTAGGAAGATATGTACTTCAGAAAAAATGTGCTCAGCAGTAAAATAAAAATATAAAAATTAAGCCCTCTTCAGATAAGTTAAATAAAAAATATAATAAGAATTAAAAGAATAAAGTTCAAATATTTAGAATTATTAGTAAAAATGAGCGTCCACTGGGATCGAGCCGGGGACTGTCGCATACGAGGACCGCGCTCTAGCACAGCGCCAATCTCGGCACAGTAAATTGAATGAATAAGTTGCTAATAGTAAGATACATAGAGGTGATTCTCGGGCAATGCAACAGCGTCCATCCATTTACTGTTGTCACCCTTATGCGAAGAGGAATCAATGTTGAATCATCACTGTTTCAGGTTTAAAATTCAATTAAAATTCGAAAATTTAAGATATAGACTTGAAATGAGGTTTATATGAATGAAAAGCTTTCATCTTCTAGATGGTGTAAATATTTTCTCTGTGAAATAAAAACTCGAGGACCATCGATATTATGTCCACTGTGGGGACGATATTTCTTGAAAAACTGTGTTCCTTTTTTTGATGAAAATATTAGTCTGTTTTAAAATATTTTTAAACAAATGTGGTTTAGTTTGAAAGCGAAATGTCTGTAGTCTTAGATTGTAAAAAGATTTTAATTCTACGATCAGATTTGGCTAGTTATCGTAATCTGAAGATGAAAAAGTCAATATTTTCATACAAGTCCGACGAAGATGAGACATGTCTTACTTTGTTCCCCAAATTCTTCTGCATCTATTGGTATCGGTCTCGACCCCATACCCGCAGTGGTTTCGGAGGAGATAGCGTGACAAGCTTTTGACAGCAGCGGCGGCGGCGGGAGTTACTTTTTTTTAGAATAATAGAAAATATTGCAATAAAAAGGTTGAAGGTAAATGGTCCTGTTATAAAATAAGTCAGAGAGGATCTTTACAATATTCACTATGACAAAAAAAAACTTTTGCACTGTTGAAGGAACATTTTAAGGTGTCTTTTATCAACTTAAATACACTTAATCGAACAAAAATATTTTTAGAGCGTTCACCTCGATCGAAAAAGCATTTTAATGCACTGAAATTTATAGCAACTGTGTATCATTTGGCTATATATGGTATACATTTTCTTATGTTTGTAATAAAATACATGCGCAGCATGAAGGTCAAAGAAGTTCTAGTCTCTACGGTGAATACGCTGAAAAAATTAACCTAGAACAAACTCCAGTCTACAGATGGTGATATATATATATATATATATATATATATATATATATATATATATATATATATATATATATATATATATATATATATATATATATATATATATATATATATATATATATATATATATATATATATATATATATATATGTACACTGCTGGCCACTGTAAATGCAACACCCTGAAGGAAACATCCAAATAACATGAAATTTACAACATGCATTAGCGGAGGTGAGATATGCAAATGATTAGAATTTCAGCGCACACGCACATCACGCGCGCCTGTGGCGCCACTTCAAAGCTCTATTTAAGGCTTGGAGATTTCGACGATTTCAAGTTCGGCAATTGTGTTTTTCTTGTGGTTTTTTCAAAAAAAACGATCAATTATGCCTCGTCGAAAACAGCGATCATCTTTTGATCAAGTATCCGAGTTCGACAGAGGAAGGATAGTGGCCTACCGAGATTGTGGATTATCTTTCAGGGAAATCGGTAGTCGTGTTGGACGAAACCAAACAACTGTAATGCGGATATGTGATCGTTGGATGCAGGAGGGTACGACGGACCGGCGTGTTCGATCGCATCCACCTCAGCGCACCACTTAACGTGATGACAGGCAAATTGTGCGCATGGCAGTGACGGATCGCTCAGTCACATCACGAACCATAGCACAGCACATGCAGTCTGTAACACAGCGGTTCTCAACCTGGGGGGCGCGCCCCACTGGGGAGGCGTAGAAGAATTTCAAGGGAGGCATGAGTTTAGGAAAAAAATAAAAAATAAAACTAACTGTAATTTATTGTACTCAATTTTGCAGTCACAATGTAACCGTAACGTATTTTCGACATACGAACACGAACACAATAATTGTCGCACACGATAATTGTCGTAGCTGCAATGTCAGAAAAACATTCTGAAGACTTAAGGATGCAGTTAAGAGTTTCACAGAAAAGATAACTCTTTGGCAACGCCGTCTTCAAAGTTCAGAGCCAAACATTTCGTCCTTTCCAAGACTGAACGACATCCTCGATGATAAAAAAAATCTCACATTGCAACGTATAAATGAACTGATGGACCTTATATCAGGGCATTTGGTAGCATTGCAAAATGAAATTGCAGACTATTTTCCAGATATTAGTTCAGAGAACTGCGAGTTTAAGTTGACAAGAGATCCTTTTAAAATCGACGTGGATATACTTCCTGATCATATTCAGAAACAGGCAATCGACCTAAAATGTGATTCTTAAGGAAACGCGGAATTCGAAAACATGGATGTTGAAAACTTTTGGTTACGCTATTTTCCTGTTTACCCAGAAGTTGCTTTGGAAGCTTCGAGGTTGTTAGTGCAGTTTTCATCCACATATCTCTGTGAATCTGGATTTTTAGCATTAGCATACATAAGTCAAAATATCGAGCAAAGCTGGACGTTGAAAGTGACCTGAGGTGTGCTTTGTCACACTTAAAACCTAATATTCAAAAACTTGTCAAGGACAAACAGATCCAGCCCTCTCATTAATGTTGTGAAATTGACTGGTATTACATGCCAACCTCACCTAGATCCTTGATTACCTCAAATATATTTGATCTGTATTTAATTCTTTGATTTCATATGTTCTAATAATAATATGTTCCAAATTAAGATATGAGTAGAAATATTAAGTTTTGTGTATGAAATTATCTATGCTATATTTTCATTTAATAACCAGCTTCAGTTTCAAATTCTGATTGCACTACTTCTATTGACCACATGGTGGTAGGGGAGGCGTGACCTTACATCAGTGTTCAAAGGGGGGCACAGAGCCTGAAAGGTTGAGAACCCCTGCTGTAACGCATCATCCAGTGTCTGAGCGTACCATTCGACGCCGTTTACAGCAGAGTGGTCTGTCCGCAAGGCGTCCATTGCTTTGTCTACCCTTGATGCAGAACCACAGACGTCTCCGCCGCCAATGGTGCAATGACAGAAGGATGTGGACGGCAGAATGGAATGAAATTGTCTTTATGGACGAGTCATGCTTCTGTCTGCAACACCACGATGGTCGCATTCGAGTCTGGAGACACCGTGAAGAGAGGATGCTGAACAGCTGCGTTATGCACCGCCACACTGGTCCTGCACCGGGAATTATGGTATGGGGCGGTATTGGATATCACCCTCGCACACCTCTAGTACGCATTACCGGTACTTTAAACAGCCAGCGCTACATCTCCGAGGTGTTAGGGCCAGTTGTCCTTCCTTACCTTCAGGGCTTTCCCACAGCCATATTTCAACAGGATAATGCGCGACCACACGTGGCACGTATTGTAAAACGGTTCTTCGTCAATCGCCAGATTGAATTGCTTCCCTGGCCGCCTCGCTCTCCGGATCTTTCGCCGATAGAAAACATGTGGTCCATGGTTGCTCTACGATTGACCCAGATTCCATCCCCAGCTGCCACAGGAGATCAACTTTGGCAACGTGTGGAAGCTGCTTGGTCTGCTGTACCCCAAGAACTCATCCAAAGTCTCTTTGAATCAATGCCGAGGCGTGTGGCAGCGGTGATCTCCAACAATGGCGGCTACTCTGGCTACTGATTTTGGCAGGAATCACACATTACAGTAGTCTATAAATTTAATCATTTGATACTTGGTCAACATGTTATCTACGAAATAAATTTTGTTGTGATATCTCTTGTCTTTCTTGGTGTTGCAATTTGGGTGGCCAGCAGTATATATATATATTCCCAACAGTATGTCGGGTAAAAAAAATATATAAAGAGATGTTCCAAAGTTGTTAAACACATTTTAATGTGCACTCCATAGAGAAATATTATATCTAGAAATTTCGCTCTTTAACCTTCATGGTGCGCAACGTAGTGGTTAACCCTGGAACCCCAAAACAGAGTTATCAGACCGGCAAACTTATCTATTTCAGCGTGTATTAGAATGGACCTCTGGGCTCAGGTATACTCAGGTGCTACAATATTTTTTATCCACTGCTGCCTCTCACGTGCACAATTTGCCAGTGTGATTCGTTTGAAAAACAATTATGACTTAATGGTTTTTAACAAATGTTTCTTCATGTTTTGTGATGTGATGAAATTAGTCTGTTGTTGTTACACATTGCAAAATATTTTACCTTTCACTTTAATAATTCTCATGTTTCCCCTTTTTGATAATTTTTTTCTTTTTTTCTTTTAAGGACATAGCTTATATACATGTGTCTTGAATTCATTTCATAAAATTTTTGTTCTTATTCATTGTGGAACAATGCATTCAGAATCAAAGCCAAAATGAAACTAAGAAGTTAAAAAGATATAAATGAATCTTGTTGAAAACGTTTCTAAGAACGTTTCTATATATATATATATATATATATATATATATATATATATTACCATTAACAACTGAAGGTAAACAAATATTAGTTTATCAATCAGCAGACACGGGGACTAGCTAATCTCGCGAACCGAGCATAGCAGGATATCGCGACTGGTACCGATAGATGTCAAGCGGACGGCCGAGACGCTTGCACTGATGCTATCCTCAACTTTCAAAACTTCAAACTTTTTTAATCATTCATTTAAAACCACCGAACTCAAGGGAAGAGGAGAGCTGAAACGGCTGACATTCCGGGTGGATCAGCTCCTTTCCGTTTCGCAAATTTCCCCTATTTTCATCCATGCAAAATCCAACTTTTCCATCCTTCAATCGACAATTTTTTTATTTCCATGTGTTTTACAACTCTTCATTTTTTAAGGATACACACATTTTTATAAATTTAAAAATGTTTTTCATTGCAAACGAAGCTTTTTCCCCAAAGCAGCTTTCCGAATTTCACGAAATCGACAATTTTGATGGACAAATATTTCGGTTTTCTGCATTTATTAATGTCCATTTTACGATTTATCGGCATTTGCTAGACGTTCAGCTTCCAAAATATACCAAATACATTCAATAAAAACAAAGTTTTTATTCTAAAAGAGCGTACTTGCAAAACTCACTTTAAACTGAATGTCGAGTTCGTAGTTTTTCGACTTATTATTTTACTCACTAATAATTCCAGCAAGTTCGTGAAATTTGTTTCTAATTAAGGAGCAACTGACAGGATTCTTCAACCACCAATTTTGAATTCGTCAGAACTGTCTTTCTATTTTTTAAGCACTTTTTCCACCCGAGAATAATATTTACATTCAGCTTTATCGCAATATATCTCCCAACTTGAACACTTGCATGTGTGCTGTCGTGGCGTATATATATATATATATATATATATATATATATATATATATATATATATATATATATATATATATATATATATATATATATTTATATATATGTATATATATATATATATATATATATATACATATATATATATATATATATATATATATATATATATATATATATATATATATATATATATATATACATATATATATACATATATATATTTATATATATATATATATATATATATATATATATATATATATATATATATATATATATATATATATATATATTTATATATATATATATATATGTACTAGCTGAAAACCCGGGCTTTGCTACGGAGTACATTAAAATTAAATACAACGGTCAATGTATGCGATTAATGCCAAAAAAAATAAATATACATATTTATAATAAATACGACGATCAATGTATACAACTGATGTAATATATATATATATATATTTATAAAAAAATCGTAAGGGATATTTATTTTTTTTGGATAATATCCAATCGTCTGCTGCATTAGAAAGAAAAAGAATGCTTTATTTGTCTATTTAGTTGTCATGCACGTGACGATAAATTTATTTAAAATACCAGAAAAAGAAATCACGTGATCGGCATTTAATAAATTAAATTCCAAAAATTAATCTTTAAAAATTCACCAAAAAATAGAAAATTGAGGTAAATGTTCGAAAAAGATTTCATTTTAAAGGAATTTTAATGATCTTTCTCGCGATATAAATTTTATAACCCTCAAATTATTATTTTAAATGCAAACTTAAAAAAAGTTAGAAAAACAGCTTAAAAATTTAATTTTAAAAAAATCTAAGAAGAATTTTTCAAAAATCTTTCTTAGTGCACTCCTACACCATAAGAAGAATCGCTATGCAAAATTTCAGCCCTTTAGGTCCAGCGGTTTGGTCTGTTCGTTGTATGTCAGTGAGTTAGTGAGTCAGTCAGTCAGTTACGGAATTGTTTTAAATATATAGATTAGGTTTCGTTAGTTTCTTTAAATTTGTAAAGAATACTCGTGACATGTAAACTCCATGCTAGGATATTAACCAATATGATATCATATTGGTTAGTACCAATATTCATATGGTTTTAAAAGACACGTGTACAACAGTCATCTATCGAAAATAATTTTTTATCAAACACATTTTTTGGATGAAAAATATTTTGAGAAAAAGCTTGCATTGGAAGTATTTGTCACGAATATTCCAGAGGTACCCTGCAAACTGACGCGTGAAATATAAAGAAAAAACTACCATTTTCCAGTAGGTTTTGT
Organism: Dolomedes plantarius; assembly: GCA_907164885.2. Lineage (NCBI taxonomy): Eukaryota > Metazoa > Arthropoda > Arachnida > Araneae > Dolomedidae > Dolomedes > Dolomedes plantarius. Next base: position 137,068,551 of record OU015501.1, read on the forward strand.
CGATACCACAAAAAAATTGCCGTATAAAATGGTAAGATGGATTTTTAAAAGTGTTATGAATAACAATTTGATATTAATATAGTTAGACAATAGTTAGATAAGCATACAAACAGATACATATATAGATAGGCACATAGTTAGATATAGAGATATATATGTATAGATATATAGAAAATGAGAGAGAATGCTATGAGTGTGTACGTATTAAGAACGAGAGAATAGAAAAGTTTTGCGATATATTTTTGATTCTGATTGAATATTTTCCTGCACAGAATAGAATCAAATATTGACAAAATATACAGATATTAAAGTAAAATTCGAATGAAATTTAATATATTATAAATTTTATTGACATATATCTTTAATGGTATTTATTTTTCAGTCACATGTATTTCTTGGCAAAACAATGGATCAAGCATAAAAAATAAATAAATAGAAATTTTATCAATATAATTACTTACGAATTCTCAGTTCAATCTACGAATTTAAAAAAAAATATTTGAAGTGTAACTAAGCTTTTCTATTATTATAACCATGTTTTCATTAAATATTTTGAGGTTTTTATAGCAATATTTTTCCTTTTTATATTTTTTCCTAAATTTATCTTTATTTATTCTAGAAGCAATGCTTTGAAAAAAATCTAACTTTCCTCAACCTTTTTTTTCTACGAAATATCTTAACCATTTATAACAATATAAAACCATAGCGTGTGATAGCTTTCAGTATTTTGCAGAAATATTCTTTATAACGATATTTTAAATTTCTGAAAAGCAAAGAGTAAAAACAAAGTGAAAAGTAAACAGTAAATTATAATTTATAATGTAAGATTTTTTGTTGTAATAGGAAAAAAAATGAGATACAAGTATGAATGAAAAATTTACTCCATTCAAGGAATAATTAATTTTTATTTCAAAAGTAAAAGTTTACAGCTAGGTATTTCACTTATTTAAATACTTAAATCCTTTCAATGTATGTGAAAAAATTGAATCAAAGTTTTACTTTCATGGGTTTGACTTATGTGGGAATTGTGTTTGACATTGAGGTACGTACATTTCACCTCCTGTTTATAATTTTCCTGACTTGTGAGCACTGATTTTGAGAAAATTATTTTTTTACTCATTTTTGACAGATCCTTGTTATTTTGCACTTTTATAATAAACACGTTTTATTGATAGTCACAATTTTTTCATTAAAATAATTCCTTAGACCTTCCACCCCTTAATTAGATTGAAAACAGATAGCATATCATAAGGAAATTTCGACAATAAATGCAAATCACTAATACCACGGCATTAGAATCATAATTACATTAGACATCTCCAAAATCTCTCAATTAGTTAGAAACGATTAGTTGCTGAAATTCTCAGTAATTTAAATTCGATCTCTGCAATCTCCAATTCGCAATTCATTAAGTAATCAAGAAGACTTATCTATCAATAATATTTTAACAAAAGGAATCAGTTATTAATGGACTGTAATGAAGAAACTAATATTCAGATCATTTCCGCATGAATATGCAATATTCTAATTTTATGCAACCGGGAAGTTCATGTCTGACTTATTAAATTGTTCTCTATTTCTTTACATTCCACTTACAGTTTATACGCGATATTGAGGAGAAATTTAGATTTTACTGCATAACATTAAGACTATTACAAACAGTTGTACATGTAAAACTAGAGAGCTCTTCTAAAACTTAGGGTATTGAATATAATGAGAACAAAATCCATTACATTTATTTATACTTCGTGCATTTAAAAGTTGTTACGCGGGGAAGTCTAAAAATTTAACTGAGGACGTTAAGATTTGCCTCGACGAATCTGGGAAAAGTAAACGTAGCAGGTAATATGCTAAATGTCACTAATTATTAAACGTTTGCTGTTACTCAGGTCCATCGACTGTTTAGTTAGTTGAGAAACCACATTTTTTTTGCTTAGATACATTAAATTAACTAATGATAACTATGCTTAAATTTTGGGCATAAACCGAGAAAGTTAAAAATATTATTTATTGTAAATTACATATTGTACATTTATTGTAAATTAAAATTATTGTATTTATTATTAAATTTATTTACATTTATTGTAATTAAATTTATTTACATTTATTGTAAATTAAATTTTCCTGTAATTCCAATTCTGTTTATTTCCTATGGAAAGCCGAGAGAGGAGTTTTATTGAGATTTACACTTTGTATACCAAATTGCATAAAAATAACAATACAAATACAATAATTTGTCCCTTTATTATACCTTAAAGCTGGGCTTTACCCGTAAATCAGGCAGAAAATATAAAAACTTAATCATAGGAATAATAACGGGCATACAAATAATCGTAAAATTATCCTAAAATTACTACCTCTTTTCCTAAAATTACTTCCATTTTCTGAGTTAATGCAATTCAGCACAACGGATATATCTAGATTTTGAGTGTAAAAAGAGAATGCTATTTTGTCAAAATATGAACCTTGTTGCAAAAAGAAAATATAATTTACATCAAGTATCAGTAGCATCATTTTACTTCATGTGCATTTTACAGTCTCTTTGTACACTTCTTGCTAAACTCAGAATATGAGTTGATGATAGAAAAAATTCATTTCCTTCTCGACGTATATTTTCTACGTTTTCTGTTTTGGGATTCATAATACGAACGTGATTTTGGATTTAGTTCTAAAGGATTCAAATGAAGTCCCGAGTTCAAGAGAAAGAAACTCTTGCAAACTGATCTTCAAAATACATATTATCGATAAACTATTGTTTTCATTTTATTACAATGACTCGGTGAAAGATATATTTAAGTACAAAAATCAATATACAGGGTGTCATAAAAAACTTTGCCGATATATGGCCCTCTAGCGTCTGTTCCATTCAACCGATCGACATGAGATTTAAGATATAGTTATACAGAGGTATGATCTCGGGATTCTGTGAACGGCAACAAAGTGGCGCTCACGGTTACGGTTATAGGTACAGAAACTCGAAATGTTTGAATGGCAACGCCCAACTTTTTCCCGTCGCAAAATGCTCAGCGCAGGCGAAAACCCTAAACAGCGTTCGAACGGTTTGTGTATCACAAAAAATGACGCGTTATGCACGCACAAAAAACAGCTCTGCGAACGGCCAACAAAAACATGATGATGGCACCCATGTGGTAAATATGCAATCCAAATAAAAGTTTTCTTTTGTCCGATCTGCGTTGTCATCAGTGTTTGGTGTCTTTCCTCTGTGCTATGCAAATTTCCTCCTGTGCCCCGATCGTCTTTTTAGAGGCCGTTCCCAGAGCTATTTTTTGTGTGTGCATAACACATCCGTTTTTTGTGATACACGTACCGTTCCCACGTTTTTTAGGGTTTTCGTATGCGCTGAGCCTTTTGCGACGGGAAAACTTGGTTATTGCCATTCGAAAATTTCGAGTTTCTGTACCTATAACCGTAACCGCGACAGCCACTTTGTTGGTCCTCACAAAATCCTGAGCTCATACCTCTGAATAACCATATCTGAAATCTCATATCGATCGGTTGAACGGTACGGCCGACAGAGGTCCATATATCGGCAAAGTTGTTTTATGACCACCCTGTATTCCACCCTAAAGTGAAGCTTGAGCATGAGCAGTTTTATACATTTTCAAGCTACCTTTGGTATTAAATACAATAGTCGTCCAACAAATAGCCAAAAAGACAATTTTTTTAATGAAGGAAGTGTCAAAGTTTCTCTGGTAGTTGTAGAAGTAACGGACATATTTTGATTATTAAGTTAAATAGGCAACAGATAATTGACTAAAATTTTGTGGTTAAAATTTTGAATAAATTTGAATTTACATAGTTAAATCTTTTGCTGTAAAATAAGTGGGTGTCTTCTATAAAGACAGCTTATATTTTAAGATCTATATCACGTAACTAAGCAGTCTCAACTCATAACTGGACTCACAATGTTACAACTAGACTATATTTCCCCAGAACAATTTATTCTGTTGTTGTTGCTAATTCCCGCTCTCCAGAAGTTCAAGACCAGGTCCATATAAACCTTTTTGGCTGATGAGTGTTGCTCCATCTTGCTCGTAACTTTTAATTGCTTGTCCTGTTCTTTGTTCGCTCAGTGTCTTTTTCCCCCATGTTTTACCTTTACTGGTACTATCGAAGCTTTTTTCCCCCGTTTTTTACTTCCCTTCCTACTTTCGTTTTTTACTGATCACTGAAGATTTATGCATTGCTATATCATCCTACAGTGGAGGGTCCGGCCCATGTACTGTAGATACCACTACTCTTCTAGAAGCTCTTGAAGACCTGAAGTGCTGCTCCGGTTTACAATAGCATCACAATGGTCGGATTCCGGCTTGGCTAAATAACACCCCAATTTTGAGCGAGCAACCTTATGGGTGACATCTGGGGGCTCGTACTTTCTCCCACTCTCTATGTCCTCATAGAAAAAACCTATTCAAAAGAATTTGTAAATTTTCCCTTATTTGCGTTTTTGTACAGATTTAGACATTTCAGTTAAAGCTTCCTTAAATTTAGGACAAATATCCCGCTCATATTCCCTTAATTCTAAAACATAGTCGTGTTATTAGAGTAATGCGAAAAATATTATTAATAATATTTAACTCTTTGAGTTCAGATGAATAAATGTTAAATTGCTAGTTATTTTTCATCATTTCAAAATAGTAAATCGTTATGAGTTAAATAATAAATATATTCTTTAAAATGAAAAGTGTTTCTTTTAAATGAAAAGTCCTATTTGTAAACAGTCTTTTGCTCCCGTTTCTAACTATAAGTAATCACTTCAAACATCGTTCGTACTTAAATAAAATTAAGGAGTATAACACTTTGATGGGAGTAATTTGCTATGGGGAAAGTGTTATATATAGGAGAAAATGTTCCCCTGTAATCATTTTAAGACTTTATGAGGAGTTTATATTACCAGCTAGAAAACTTAAATTTGATCTTTAAGCATACTCGTACAAGACAATGGCTAGTTAGTTTATATCAGGAAATCAAATTTAGTCCCCGGAAGCTTAAAATCATGGAGCATGTTCAAAATCACTTCCAAACAGTGGAATTGCTCAATCTCGAAAATACTACGAAGGTTAGACCTCAATCTTATGTTAGCCTCCCCATTTAGCAAACATACACTCCCCTAAACACACAAGCTGCTTAATCAAGATGTTAGTCTATGTTTGTTGAACTATAATCAATCTATGTCTTTAGCGTATGAGAGCTGTTAGTGCAGAGAGATTGCACATTTATATTTATGATTTATTCAGCTGGAAATCATGATATGTAAAAGAAAAATTATTTTATAAAAGTGTAAATAATTTCCTAGTAAAAAATAAATTAACATACCTGAAAATCATTATTTTCTTTGCATATAAAGTGAGTTCATTAGAATTAGTGCCCGTTTCTATAAACAGACGCATCCTTAAATGTATTTAATCATCTTAAGTAAATAAGGCGTTTAAATTATCTTAAATACAAACACTTAAATTTTGCTCTAAAACTTCTAAATATTTACACTAAATGATTCTCTTTAATCTAACAAACATTCGTCATACTTAAATCCCATGTAATAATTTCTTTCAGCAGTTAAGAAAAATTTCAGTTATTCCAAATTTCATTCCTCATAAAAATACTGTTGAAAACGATAGAAATAAAGATTGATATTTTGGGGGTTGCCTTCATCTGAAAAAAATAGATAATTTCACGCATTCCAAATGTATATGCTTTGAATTACACTGCTGGCCACCCAAATTGCAACACCAAGAAAGACAAGAGATATCACAACAAAATTTATTTTGTAGATAACATGTTGACCAAGTATCAAATAGTTAAATTTATAGACTTCTGTGAAGTGTGGTTCCTGCCAAAATCAGTAGCCAGAGTAGCCGCCATTGTTGGAGATCACCGCTGCCACACGCCTCGGCATTGATTCAAAGAGACTTTGGATGAGTTCTTGGGGTACAGCAGACCAAGCAGCTTCCACACGTTGCCAAAGTTGATCTGCTGTGGCAGCTGGGAATGGAATCTGGGTCAATTGCAGAACAACCATGGACCACATGTTTTCTATTGGCGAAAGATCCGGAGAGCGAGGCGGCCAGGGAAGCAATTCAATCTGGCGATTGACGAAGAACCGTTGGACAATGCGTGCCACGTGTGGTCGCGCATTATCCTGTTGAAATATGGCTGTGGGCAAGCCCTGAAGGTAAGGAAGGACAACTGGCTCCAACACCTCGGAGATGTAGCGCTGGCTGTTTAAAGTACCGGCAATGCGTACTAGAGGTGCGCGAGAGTGATATCCAATACCACCCCATACCATAATACCCGGTGCAGGACCAGTGTGGCGGTGCATAACGCAGCTTTTCAGCATCCTCTCTTCACGGTGTCTCCAAACTCGAATGCGACCATCGTGGTGTTGCAGACAGAAGTGTGACTCGTCTGTAAAGACAATTTCATTCCATTCTGCCGTCCACATCCTTCTGTCATCACACCATTGGCGGCGGAGACGTCTGTGGTTCTGCGTCAAGGGTAGACAAAGCAATGGACGTCTTGCGGACAGACCACTCTGCTGTAAACGGCGTCGAATGGTACGCGCAGACACTGGATGATGCGTTACAGACTGCATGTGATGTGCTATGGTTCGTGATGTGACTGAGCGATCCGTCACTGCCATGCGCACAATTTGCCTGTCATCACGTGAAGTGGTGCGCCGTGGTGGATGCGATCGAACACGCCTGTCCGTTGTACCCTCCTGCATCTAACGATCACATATCCACATTACAGTTGTTTGGTTTCTTCCAACACGACTACCGATTTCCCTGAAAGATAATCCACAATCTCGGTAGGCCACTATCCTTTCTCTGTCGAACTCGGATACTTGATCAAAAGATGATCGCTGTTTTCGACGAGGCATAATTGATCGTTTTTTTGAAAAAACCACAAGAAAAACACAATTGCCGAACTTGAAATAGTCGAAATCTCCAAGCCTTAAATAGCTCTATGAAGTGGCGCCACAGGCGCGCGTGATGTGCGTCTGCGCTGAAATTCTAATCCTTTGCATATCTCACCTCCGCTAATGCATGTTGTAAATTTCATGTTATTTGCATGTTTCCTTCAGGGTGTTGCAATTACAGTGGCCAGCAGTGTATATACTAAGTATTGTGAAGCCTTGTTTATCTTAATATTTTCGCTCTCTTTTCTATATGACATGGTTTTATTTAAATGATTTTAATTGACCAACACCGTTTGAAAAATATCATCAGACTTTCAGTTCTGTTTAATCAGAATTATAATAATTTTCATTGTCCCACATTAACAAATGATTTCTGTTAACTTATAAATTCATTCACTGAATATTTCTTAAACATATCCTTGCAGACCAGATCTTCATACGTTCTTGAATGCGAAATCATAGATTAATTTAATATATAACCTCTTATCACTACTCACCGTAAAGGAAAATATTCAATTCTCTATCATGGATTATATAGTATACACCTAATCTTCCTAAAGATTACATCAAATTAGAGTATATATAATCCATAACTAGAGTACATATTATCGGTGTAATATGTTATGCCCAAAGGGTAAATCTTTACATATCAATGCTCATATAGAACATTATCTAAGTAATATTGTTTTAAATCTTATGACAAAGATGTAATTCAAACAAACAGGCATTTTTCAGGTACGCCACCAATTTTTATCTTCTGACTATTTACCTTTCATGTCACATTAAAATAATTTTATCGTGGCTTATTACTATAGTATACACATAAAACCACATAATTTAAGTTTATTACATTCAAAATGTATCTTATGAAGGTATGTTTATTGTATGTATACGGACTAATTTAATGACTACGGTCTTATTAAATGTCTACAGACATAATTAACTTTTTTTTTTTATATACACTCTACCTTAGTTCATAACCTGTACACTTTATAAGGAAAGCAAAATTATATAGTTTGAATATATTAAAGACCTCAGAATATTAATCAAATTGACTTCTTTTACAGCTGTATACACGAGCTGTTCTGCACACATTGCGTGAGTTTCCAGTGATGTAGAAATAATGAGTTTTATAAATATTGCGTGCAATGGAATGCCCATGTGTCAGACGAGGCTAGTCTTCTTCAGATATAATTTAAAATATATTGTTTAAAAAACACTGTCCAAATTTTGTCTAATAAATAACTTTTTATAAATCGTTTTGATGTTTATTCCCGCTTTTTACTGGGCATAGTATTTATTGTACAAATTAAGTACTATTTATTAAGTGTTTGAAGGGAATAAGGTAATTCCCTTCAAGCATTACATGAGAGTACACAAAATAAAGGTTGTTTCGAGTTAGTACTGTTTTATTAATAATAAACTAGGTGTAAAAATTATTCGGACAGCACAATATCTTAGAAAAAGGGATTTCTCGGACTATCCTCTTGCTTGTAGGAAAATAGTCAATGTGTGAAAGGATTACCATTTCCAAATATTTCTCATTCATCCGGTAGGGCTAGACTATAAATACTTACCAATCGTCCTTGAAATCTTCTACCAGAGAAGTGAGCGAAGCTGGTCTCTGTGATGGATTTGTATTCGTTTTTATAGTTCATTTCAGATGTGTTATATCAGATTGATCAGGTCAGTCTATCAATCCCCCTACAATTTCAAAAGATTAGCCTTTCAATGTAGAGAAAGACAAAAACCGATTCTATAATACTACCCTGCAGTTAGTAAGGCTAAGATTTCCTTGACATCGATAATCAGAGTTCATTGGTTTTGGCTGAATAAACACTTAGCCAAGCTATATCCTCGAGAAAACACTGCTGGCGATCCACCTCCATATTTTACACTTAAATGAACATAATCTTACAAAATACTACCCGGACTGTTGTCCAAGTACAAACGCCCATTCAATTAGAAGAATGAAGAGATGAACTCTTTACCGCAAATAGAACCTTTCCAGTGGTTGACGAGTACACTGTCAAACAACGTTTTGTACACTATCTACCAATAAGTATTTCGACTCCCATGCAAATGACGTTATCTGCGGTCCTGATATACGCCACGCCCTCCACCGTTAAATATCGTGTAGGAGTTAACATAGGAATTTGTCGCATGCAAGATGCGACGAAGTGCAAAGTTATCTAATTTCGAGAGGGGTGTAATCGTCGGGAATCACAGAAATGGTCGATCCTTAAGGGACATATCTAGGGAGCTGAACTACCCGAAATCGACAGCGGCCAATGTGGTTCAGAATTGGAAGGTGAGCGGTCATTGTTAGAATATGCCCCGAGTCGGCAGACCCACGAAACTGGGAGATAGAGACTGACGGGTGGTGTCCAAAGAAATTCAGAAGAACCGCATCCAACCGATGGTCCACATACTCCAGCAGTTTCAACAGGCTTCCGGGAGTGTTGTTTCGATGAATACCATCCGCAAGGAAGCACATCTGCTTGGTTTTCATGATCGTGCTGCTGCCCATAAGCCTTTCATCACAAAGTTCTACCGCACTGCTCGGTTAATTTGTGCTAAACACGTCAAAGTGGACCGTAGATCAGTCGGAACGGATTCTCTGAAGCGACGAATCAAGGTTCACCCTCTGCCATTCGGATGGCTGTGTCTGGATCTTGCTTCTGCCTTAAGAACGCCTCCTGTGCAGAATGCATTGTGCCCACAGTAAAGTTCGGCGGGGGTGGAATTGTGGTCTGGGGATGTTTCTCCTGGTATGGACTGGGACCCTTGGTCCCAATTCAGGGCAAGCTCAACGCCAACGCCTATTGCACTATTTTGGATGGTAGTAGGCTTCCTACGTTGTGGCAGTTTTATGGGTTGGCCCATGTTACTTCCAGGACGACAATGCCAGCTGTCACGTTGCGAGGTCCACCATGTATTGGTATGGTGAAAATGGGGTAAATAAAATGGACAGGCCTGCCCAAAGCCTGAACCTTTTCGAGAACCTCTGGGACGTGTTCAATTGCCGAATTAAGGGATGCAAGAACCGCCCAAAATCGGTGAAGAAAATTACATATCTTCTCCAAGCCGAGTGAAAGAAAATACTACTATCCGCCATACAAGGACTTGTGAAAAGCATGTCCCGGAGGGTTGACGCTGTAATTGCCTCTCGTGGAGGCGCTACTAACTATTTAATATGAAGAAATTTTGTTTTTCTTTTTTAACACAGGTGTCCAAATACTTATTGGTAGATAGTGTATTCATAGTATTCATGGTAATAATGTGAGGCTTGCATTCAACTGTGTATACATAAAAAAGAAGAAAATTCTCTATTCATAGCTATCACAGCAATAAAATTATCTCAAGCACTAATCAGCGATAACAGCAGCAGAGACATTTTAATACTTTTTACTTTAACACTTATCACTTCCTGACATGCAGTCATCTATCATATGCAATTCATGATAGTACGTCTAGTTTCACCACGATATTTTTGTTCTATACTTTCTTAATTGGCATTTTATGACCAGCCACAATGAACCGCAAAAACTATCTGTTCATGATGTATGTTCGTCTGATAGTTCTTAATAACACATCACTGTATCTAAGCATCATATACAGCTCTCCCCTATAGCAAAGCTTATAGATTTTATACATTACTATGAAGTTATACAAATAAAAAAATTATGTCTCATAATATTTAGTAATTTAAGAAAATGTGTAGGAAGGATTAATGCGCAGAAAGCAAGACATCCTTTGTTAGACTTTTGAGAGAGCTAAGTTGTTAAAAATGTGTAGAAAATGTGTAGTTTATAGTTAACTTTACTGCTCAAATGCAGTGAAGTTGAACATAAACCACACATTCAAACTGCAGATAAAAATGTGTCTAATGAACTTTTAAAAACACGGGGTTCCAGGTAATAAGTTTTGGGGAATTATTTATCAGTTTTAACAATTTAAAAGTTACTATTCCTAGAAAGTAAATTGTAAATTTATATAAAAGTGCATGTGTCCTAATTAATAATAAAAATAATCAAGCAAACGATTGTGGTCTATGAGATTTATATAAAAAATACATACTGCAGGACTTTTATATAATCTAATTTATTTTTCTTTTCTCCGTAAATAATGTTTCTCATAAATTATATGCTTCTAAGATGTAACTTTTTTCCATGCAGCCTTCCGTACCTTAATACTTTGCGCATGTATAATCGGCTCATATAAAAATCCATTTTCAACTTTTTGAGCCATCATAATGGTTTAATCGAATTACAACATGCTTGCATCTCTGATTTGCTAACCCTTTGGTATTTTGGTAATTTACTTTTCAGATTAAAAAATGAAATTTCTTTTTTTCTATGGTGTTGTGGTTCAGTAGGGCATTATAGCGTTATTCTTCCATGCCCGCAAATTTTTTTTCTCTGGCCATCAGCAGGAAAAGATATAAACTAATATAATATTTCAGAAATATTCTAATACTCTTATTTTCTGGAGTTGTGATTGCTGAAGAAAATGCAGTAATAAATGGAACGTGTAATCTTTTTTATTCATCTAGGTTCTGAAAATAAATAATTTTCTATTATGTTTACTTACATATAAGAGTTGGATGGAGATTTATACGTATAAATTTAAATAAATACACACACACACACACACACATATATATATATATATATATATATATATATATATATATATACAGAATGTCCATAATTAAAGTCCCACTTTCAAAAGGCTGCAAAAAAAGTCCATTTGTCAGAATGACTTCAAATTTGAGCTGAATATACTGGCAGAAGGGGGAAACGATTTGGCATAATAAAAACAAGTTCCAAAATGTTACAGCGCCATCTATTGATACATTTTGGAACTTTTTTATTATGCCAAATCGTTTACCCCTTCTTCCAGTATATTCAGTTCAAATTTGAAGTCATTCTGACCAGTGGTTCTTTTTTTGCAGCCTTTTGAAAGTGGGACTTTAATTATGGACACCATGTTTATATATATATATATATATATATATATATATATATATATATATATATATATATATATATATATATATATAATAAAAAATATTGTAAATTGGCTCCAAATTTAATGACTCTGTGATAAATTATTTGAGTTATTCTATTCATTTAATATTAAAAGTTCTCCCCAACTCTTTAATTATCTAGCACGTTTCTTTCATCTTATTCTTTTTGGGAGATAACAAACCTCTACGCATGTCTGTAATTAGTATAAGCGATAGCGACATTAAGTGAATCTTTTGTCCTCATATGTCCATAGCAACGTCAACACCCCCAAAGTATATAGATGTCTTAATTAAGATGATAAATGTTGTTTGCTGATTCTTTCGTACATTCATGCCTTCAATAAGGGATCTCGTGACAAAAGCTGTAAGGAAACACGTATGATTGAACATTTCCGTAAGTGTTCCGTGTCATTCAGTATATAGACAATTAGACTCGTAATTACTGGCGCACGCTACTCGGAATTAGATGCATCGTACAGAATAAAATATTATCTTTTAATAGTAGGTGCGCAAATGAGAACGCGAACAGCTACATTATTGGTGCTAAGACACTTTAATTGCAATTAAGAATTTTATAAAGGTATACCACAAGCATAAATCTAATATATAGTCCCCACCGAAAAAAAATTGAAGGAAATCTGATTATGCTTGTTGTGAGATAAAAAAGGCTCACAATTAAGACAAATAAGAAAATTAGAATACCTGAAAATTTCGAAAGAAAATCAGTTGTGGAACTTTTGTCTTATAAAGTCCATATTTCGTTCACTATGTTATACAGACAGTGTTAGTGTTACTGATTCAGGCAATGATGACTGTATTAAATGGACTTCCCCAAAAAATTTCCGTATAATTTGAAATAGCATCAACTATAACAATTTTCGCTTTCTTCTGAAAATGAAGTAGAAACAGGTTGCAAATAGAGGTTTTAATGTTTGAATTGTTAGTATTATGTAAAGGATCGTCATATATTTTACCAAAACAATTTAGGACACTATGACAATATGGAAAGTAGGTTTTGAAATTAATTATTTTTAGAAAGGAAACTACGGGAGTTACCATTAAATCTTCGATGAAAAAAAATATTATTTTTAGTTGTATACTGATCAACAGCAGTAAAACATTTCAATTTATCCCTATCACTGGTTCTTACATCGTCATCATTTATTGATCATTCCACCAATATGGTTGGACTCTGGAAACCCCTGAAACGTTCGTTTCCCCCCCTTTAATAAACACAGAATATTCTGTCACCAAGGAGCACAATGTTTTTTAACATCCCTCCTAAGTGGATGGATATGCGATATTGTAGTTGATGGCAGGAGCAAATTTTTGAGTAGCCGATTATGGTTAGGTCACAAAAGTGATCTGTCAACAAGAACATTCAAGATATCAGAGTTTGCGTATGTAAGTGGCACACTAACATACGCAATCATCCTAATCACATCCTGATCACACTGAAGAATCGGACCAGTGCCAAGGCCAGAGGACATTAACAGAATACATCCGGAATATATTTCCTCTGCGGAGGCTCACCATCGAGTACAATTATTTTACCCTCCGTTTACATGACATTGGAAAGTACTCGTAAAGTGGAACATACTGCATACAGTGGCGGACCTAGGTGGGGGCGGTTCACTTACTAAGGGGGCCCCACAACAGGGACCTTTTTTAATTGAATGATAACTTTATTGCAAAGAAAATTACATACATTTTTAAAAAAATAATCAGACGATATTGTTTTTAGAAAACATTACGGTTGTGCATATGCATAAAGTGAAAGGTCATCAACCTCATTGGCCTGCGAATCCCTGTTTTCCTCTTTCGAACCGCGGATAAGTGAGACCTTGTCTCGCGTAAATGAGGGATGGTATAGATAGGTCAACCGCGGGTAAGCAAAACCGCGTAAGATGAGGGAATACTGTAGGTTTGAGGGGATCGGCAAGGTAGTGGCGGAATCATGCTACGCTCTTCTGCCCACTCTATCATCTTCTCTCTCTCTCGTTGAGGTACTCCGAGTAGGACATCTTCTAAGTGTTTGGCCTATAGATATTTAATATATTAAAAGCGATATTATACTGCACTTAATATTTTCATAAATACTGTCATGAAGCGTAAGTATTCAGAACCCCCCCCCCTGCGGTTTAGACGTGTATAAGCCAAAAACTAACTACTGATGCTAGTCGCCACGACGGAACCCCGCTCGACCTAGGCTCCACAGGACCATTCACCGGCCCAGTCCCGGGTCGTGACACAGAGCACTTCACTCCCCAAACTTCTAATCAGCGCCACATGACACCGCTCACATCCATACTGTCTTACAAGCAGATCATCCAGAAGTTAGAGCCAATCCAAATAAAAAATAATTTTCCTTATTAAGCACGCAGCCACTATTCTGCAAAATATATCACTTAACCAACCTTTATTAACTAAACGTAAAATACAAGGACATGCACCACCCGTGCAGTCAACCAAACAATCACAACATGATAACTATAACATAAAACCTGCTCCACACGAGCACATAAGCCGCTTTCAACCATAACAACAAAGTTATTCAATAAACAAATAATCTAAATGCACCACTTGTGCATGAAGCCGACAATCAACTCGGATATCGGTCCTTTAGAGTGGAACAGCCGGGGCTTAACTGCCATTCCGTCCTGAACTTTTCCAGTAGTCCATAGAATTCTTCATCGTCCGTGTCGGTCGAAGCCGTACCCTCTTTTGACCCAAAGTCGGTCCTCTCCATTAATCGCTCTTCTTCCAATATAAGTCTACGACACTGTCGATCCGTTGGTAGATGCGCCACATCAACTTTCTTTCCCGTTCTTTTCTGTTGATTTTCACAATTAGTGCAGACCTGCCCTCTTTTACATGGCTCTTGGCCATGCTCTTTTTCTGCACATTTCTTGCAAATTTTCAAATTGTGACAGTCTCTCCCAAGATGTCCAAATCTCCAACAGTTGAAACAAATTTTAGGTTTATTGTACAGCTTCCAGCTGTAACACATCCAACCTAATTTTATGGTCTTTAGCTGTTTCATCTTCTGATAAGTTTCTCCCTTGATTCGTAGTATCCAATTCCAGCCCCTCTTTGACTTGAAAGACGTGATAACCTCCACATTCTTGCGCTCTTCATTCTGCTGCAAGATCATCTCTTGCACCTTGTCCTTTGTTAGCTCCTCCTGCACATCATAAACAATTATCATAGGATCTCTTTTGCTTGGAGTTTAAAATTTTGCTTGGAGTCATGAAGTGTAAACAGCCTAGTGGACCTCAAAAGGGAGAATTGAAAAAAAGGGGAAATTGAAAAAAGGGGGGTCTATCATACCCCGGGCGCAACTCGCAGAGTGGCGCCAAATGGTCTAAATGGTCCCCAAGACCATGGGGGCGCCAAAAAGGCATCGTGTACCGGGCGCCAGTTCTGCTCGCTACTACATGTATTCATAACAAATTTGAAGTCTTACAGTCGGTGAATTTGATCAAACCTCTAGATCAGAAATTGCCAGAACTTATTTGTCATCTAACTCAAAGTTACGAGGAATTTTTTAAGGAAGAGGTTTTGCCAGAAATAAAAAGACTAAGACGTCGTATGCAAGCTTCAAATATTAATACAGAGGAAGTAAAGAAATGGTCAGCTATTCAGGTTTTGCAGTCCATTGTTGGCAGTTCATTTTTCATTGGACTTTCAAGAGTCAGTACCAAACTTGTGTTTAGCACTAAAGTTGTTTTTGACGATTTTGTGATGTCGTGCAACATCTCATGCTTTCTCACAACGTTCACAGGACAATTGTGTACAAAGAAGTCTGAAGCTGAGACGTGGAAACCAGCATTCTAAAGGTTAAAGGGGACTACCCATAGAAAAACCCAGATAATAGTTTTTGTTATTCTAGGGTGCATCGTTAATTTCAGTTCGCCATGGGGCGGTCGGACCTTGGCCGGAAATACCACAGGACAAAGATCGACAGAGAACTAGCCGATGCTCTTTATGAAAAGTTTTTCAGGGGCTGGGCTGACCGGAAAGTGACCAGCACGGCAAAGACAAAGACCGCACAAGGCGTCCGGTGGCGGAAGTGAAATCCAACCCCCTCGGAGGGGGGAAAATCTGCTTGGAGGTGACTTGAAGGAACAGACAGTCAGTTGGCAGAGGCGAAGTCTAGAGGATGGTCAGCGTTGGGAAGCTGATAATTTTTTTTGTGAGACCAGTGGCTAGTTCCATGCACGACTAGCAAATCTAATGAATAGTAATAGCCGAACGGCTAACTGTAAATATTTTGTATATAGTGAGTTCTAATAAAGGAACTTAATTTTAATTTAATTTCGCGCCTCTGCTTATCTCAAATATGAGTCTGATTTATTTGATCTCGTGTGAGATTGTGTTGGCTTGTTGTCGGCCACGTCATGACAATTTGCATTTCCATCGCAACTTGTGAAAGAAGTTTTTCAAAGCTGAAAATCCTCAAAACTGTTTGCGCTCAGCTAAATCAAGGTAAATGGACTAGCAATGTTATCCATCGAGAACAAGTTGGCTATGTAAATAAACTTCCATGAGACAATTAGAAAATTTTCTGATTCAAAAGTTAGAAAGAGACAATTTTAAAAGGAGGATTTTACCTATTTAGAATTAATACAGAATTATGTTTCCCTTAGTTTTGTCTTCACATGAGACTGTGTATAGAAAAATAGGATATATATATATATATATATATATATATATATATATATACACTTTGTTAGACTTGATTTTACATATGTCTTATTTTTTAAAAAAAATATTTTATTTTGTTCCAAAAAAAATTCTAATGTATACCCCTCAAAACGAAAAGCTTTTGAAGTATTCCCATTCTATTTTTTTTTCATACTATGCTGTAAATGTATATTGCCTTGGGAAAAGTAAAAAATTTTAAAGTTGAATTACCAATAAAGTTCATGTAGATTAAAGTGAAATATTTCTTTTGTTTTCCTTGAAGCTACCGTAATATTTTAAGAAAGTATTGGCTCCAAAACGGCTCCGTTTCTTTTTAATGCGAATTTTCTCTTTAATTATTATTGCTTTGATTAATAAAACAGCCAAGCCTTTAATAGTCCACATTAGATAGAGGAAAAATTCATACAACAAAAACCAGCGCCGTACAGCTGATTTTAATCTTGTACCAAACTATCAGTTAACGAACGCATGGCTCAGGCGGTTAGAACGTTGGTTCGATTGCTCGAACCCGGGCCTTGACGTAAGACTTTTTTTCAATTTAACACTTAAACAGTAATTATCATTTCTCACCTCGTAGTGCATGATTTTGCTCCGGTATTCTGTCTATTTTTTTTCTGCACAGGTCAATAGCCTGTGGAGACGGTCTGATTTAAGGCAAAGAAAGTCTAGCTGTCTTAAGAAAAAGTTAAAAATTGCTGGGTTTTTTTTGGGGGGGGGCCCTCAAAAATAAATCCACCCCGGGCCCCAATTGGTTTAGGTACGCCACTGGCTGCATAAGCCGTGACTAGAAGACATCAAGCGAAACTATCAAACTAATTTGTACTGGCTTCTTGGTAGTCAGATCTTGATGTGTAGAAGAAAAGGCAGTTGCAATAATGATTCTATGACATTTTGTGAACATTTCCTTGACGCATTTAGAGCCCTTAGAGATGAATCTTGTATAGTTAAACGAGCTATTAGAATCTTCAAAAATGACATACACTCACATAGTAAATGAGAGAGAAAATGAGCCTTTCTGCATAGTTATGATAACTTTCGGATGAGAATGCCCAATGAGCAGCCTTAAATAAGAATAAGCCTGATAATCTTAACAAAACATTTGTTCTACTCTTGCCATTCGTCTACATCCAATGGGAGGGTAGGATTTTTGTTGACATATCCTCAATAGGGCTGCAAAGTAGATAGATAAATTTTGGTAAGTGTAGTCATTAAATTTACTCCCAAAATTTCCAGTCAAAAGAGTGAATTAAAATCTTCTAAGACCCCACAGAAATCTAAACTGGCTGTGATAAATTTCACAAGAAAATACTTTATTGGAAAACATGCAACATCGTGTATTACACCTTTAAATTCACTGCTGTTATCGAACAGTTCAGTTTAGCGTAACTGAAACAATACAAAAACCAACAAACCCAGTGTCGTCAAAATTCAAGCAGACTTAATTTAAAGTAATGCTGCAGTTATTAAGTTGTTGTGATGCAATCACTTCTGTTTTAGGTCTCTAAACATGACAAAGAGAAACTTTTACTAACGCAGGACTTCTCAAAGTGAGCCTTGATAAAATCATAATAAGCAGATTCGTGTTTCTGCTCTTTAGGTAGAGTCCTATGCATCTAGGATATTTCAGAGAAAAAACTATGTTTCGCTGGAAGTCTCCCAGAATATTTTCCTTTTTGTTCGTATCTAAAGAAAAGGATTCAATATTGTTTATCATTTTTTTCTCAAAAAGCAATTTTAATTTAAGTTCCAGCTGTTAACTACTAATTTCTTCGTTAAAATATTAATAAAATTGTTAACAGTATTTTTGCAAAAGACAGCCACCTATTTAAAAAAGAACTAAAGTCAAGTTGTCATCGAAGTAATGTTTCCCCTTACTTTTCCTGCTTTTTAGTGTTGAAATATCCCGTGTGAGTTTTAACCCACATTTGGCGGCATTTTTGAATTATCCATTACAATTACTTTTACACAAAAAAAACAATAAATAAATAAGTAAATAAGTTTTCATAAACTCATGCGTATACATTATAAGAAAAAAGATTGTAAAATATTATTTTAATAAAAAATAATATTTTCATTTATATTTTAATTTCTTATTATAAATTTTGTGCGTATACTCTGAAGAGAAATAGAAATTTGTTCAGTTAAATCCCTCTGATACTTGAATTCAAGATATATAAATTTAATATCAACAATAATGCAGATAAATGCCAGCTTTTGGTATATTTTCCCCAAAATATCTATCTCCCCTGAATTGGGGTGTTATCGAAACTGGTTCTCCCACCCTCCTCCTTCATCTCTATTTTCAGCAAATGAGCTTCAGGAATTGGTTTCTTATGCGCTAATGAGTACAGGTTCAGAGTTTCACAAAAAATGAAAACTGAGAAAATCTGACAGCTTTTGCAGATATTGTTGCCATAGTGTACACTATTTTCCCCTTCCCTTCCTCCAGATCGAGAATAAGCCAAGCGAGAAAATTCTCGAAATCCCTCCAGAAGTTTAAATAACAGTGATTCCCACTTATAAGAATCACGTTTGTTATTACTGTTTTGATTCTTATAAGCGGTTGATTCTATAGCCGAAAATTTAGGTTTTTGGACAGGCAACACAACACCCATATATACATATACAGAGGCTGTTCACACATTTTTTAGAACGATGTCTATTGTATTCACACAACTAAATTACATAAAATTATTGTGTTTTAATGTTCTATTGACATCCCTTATTCTGAACTATCTTTGACACCGCAATTTCCAGGATAATAATGCCTTTTGAAGTGTCAGAAGAGGTATTCTATCCCATTCCTCCTGAACCAGCTTTCCAGAGTCCTGGAAGGGTTTTGGGACAGACGTTTGGATAATGCCAGATTTTAAAAGTCCGAAAGCACAAAAATCCATAGGTGATACATCGGGAGATTTAGTAGGGATATCAGTGAAGGGTATGGCCTTGATACCAGTTTTTTGTTCCATTTCTTTAGGAAATTTACAGTGGATTTTGATGTGTGGACCTGATAGGGTTTGTCCTGATGGAGTCTCACAGATTGATGGCACTGTGGGTAAAGCGATGTATTTCATTCAGAAAAATTGGCGATAAAATATGTTCCTGATAGTATTGGGAGTTAATCTTGAACTTTTTTCCACTCTCTTTATTTTTAACTGTGCCATTATAAGAAAAACCAGCAACAATCATGAATACCTTAGAAAAACTTTCTTTTCGATTCTGTTGAACCATGTACTTAAATTTTTTTTCTCCCCCTTTTATGATAATAATGGCTCTTTTTTTGTTGTAAATCATTTAAATACACCCATGATTCATCTATTGTGACAATTGTTTTCCATTTTCCCTGGATAAGGTGTTCTCATATAGAATTCTGCAGCGTGTCCTGCGTTCAGCGATATGATTTGGAAGAAGACGATGCACATTGCGTTTTTTCGCTTTCTTAAGATTTCAATCAACGTTTATCATTTTGTTTACAGTGGACACCGGGAGCATTTAATGATTTGCAAACTGTCCTTTGACTAGGGGGTTTCGTTTTAACATTAAACAACGTACCTTTTGCAATAGTCGAAGATGTCTGTTTTTTCCTTGAATACTTGTTTGGAATTTTTGTCCCACTTGAGGCTCCAATTTGACGTTTTTTTCCTTTCTTGTTGACGATATTACCTATCGACGCTTTAGATATCACAAAACATGACTCTCACATCGTTTTTGGATAACGGAGTATGCATATTTCTCATCGGAAGAGCATAAATGTAGCCTTCGAACCACTGCTTTGTTAAAAACGCCATTTTGAATAAAAACAAAACTTTCAAGCCGTAGACGTAATTTTGACTTTTAAAAACATAGTACAATTGCAATTATTTCTTTTGCAGCAAACCATTTTTTATTACCGCTTACCAAAATCGTCTAAAAAAGTGCGAACAGCCTCTGTATTAGATAATTTACCATAAAATACTCTTTAATTTACGTAATTATCTTATTATAAATTATTTTTTATAATCTTAAAATACAACTTATAATTCTAGACCTATAAGTAGATACACATGATTATTGGAAGAGAAAAAAAAATCCAATTTTGTTACCACATACCACGTTCCTGAAAAGAACTAGTTTTAACATTTCAACTACAGAGAGAGCAAGAAAAAGTTTTCTATGGTAGTTTGACGCAATGAGTTTTCAAGGAGGCTGTTTCTAACCTCTTGATTACTAATAGTCTCAGACGAAGATTCAATTTCTAGTTTACGTTTCATGGTTTGTTAACGTGCTGAATCTACTAACGTCACGTTTGCCTAAGTGATAGTGGGAACTTCGCCGAAGATTTATCTGTTTCAGGGTCCAGGAAGCCGCAACCAGGAAGTGGGAGGTGGGAAAAAAAGAGTCCCTATTTTTGTTTGTCAGTGGAGAAAAGTGAAATTGGACCCGGACGGGTAAAGATGCCCCTGGGTCAAGCTAATAGGACAGTGTTGTGCTAAAGCCTTTCCAGTTTAAAGGGAATGATCATGTTTAAAGGGAAACTACTATGTTATGTCTAACAAAGAAAGGGATGAATTTTACGACTATATTCCATCCCATCTTATCAGTCTTTCTTTTAAAAAAAAGAAAGAACTTCGTGCCTTTTGAGGGTTTAAGTGGTTTTTTTGGGAAAAATAAAAGGAAATCGAAGAGTGTAAACTGATTCTTAAAACCGGTGGATTGATTCTTTAAAGCGAAAATTTTAACATGGAAATAATACATTTGTTTTTGTTTTCGCGATACTAATGCCGTTTACATGTGCCAAAAACCCGGGTAAAAGCAGGGTCGTTTCTTACTTTTTCCCTACGATAGGGAAAAATGCAGGGTTGATTTTCGACCCTGCTTCGACCCAGGATAAAACCCGCTAATTACCCATGATGCATTTCGAAGCTGGGAGTAAATAACATGGCGGGTTTGAACTTGTGTGAATCCATGAAAATGCAGCTAAATGATCGATGGAAGGATCTGGAACCCCTTAACGATCGCATAATTTTCAAGAAAACAGTAGAAAAGTGCTTATTTTTTTCCGGAGGATTTCATTTATTTCTTGATTTGACCATCTAGTTTAAAAAAAAAAAAATCATCTCCAATTGCATTATAAATAGAATGGTACTGCCATCTGGTATGTAAAACAAGAAATAAAATTTCATTTCAATAAAATTTCAGTAACATTTTCATTTAAAGTGTTATGGTAAAATTAATAAATTTAATAAGTATTATCATAATTAAAAGTAACATTAAAATTTATTTATAAATTAATTATTTTAGAATTCACAGATAAAAATTTATTTATATCTATTATGAGTTTTTTATTTATACATGACTAAAAATTACTGAAACAAAATTGAAATCCAAATTACATTTTGATTTTATAAAAGGATTTATTAAAACAATAAGTATCTTACAATTAATCTTATAATTTAAAAAAATGCACATATCGATTGGAAAATTTTCTTTCCAGTCTTTATTACTTCAGGAATTTAAAACAATTTCTTCCCACCAAACAGAGCTTCGTATTTTGCCCTCATTCTTTGTTGTGGAAAAACTAAATTTAGCGATGAAGCCATAGATCGTACGATTATATCTAATATCCGCATCAATCTTCTAGTTTCTTATATTCCTTTTTTCCTATCTATTTTCTAATTTATTTTTAAAAACAACAGAAAACAATCGTAAACGTTCTATAATTATCAACAGCGACTGACATGTGCTGCATTTAAATAACAAATAGACGCAGACGTAATTGTGTTTAGAAGAGGAGTGCATTGGTCGTGTCGACTTTATCTCCTGTAAAGCAAGATATATGTAATCAAGGTGGGAGTGCACAGTAATTAAAATTTCAAGTAATGAATTAAAATATTAAAGTAAGAATAACGCGTGTAAAGAAAAAAAATTATTAGTAAAGTTAAATTAAAACAAAAAAGTTAATGTTAACAGAAAAAATATAGAGTTACAAGTTAAGAAAATTTAGAAGAAAAATTAGATAAGACTAATGATCCACGGGAAAACAAAAAAAGTAATAATATTAAGAGGCCCAGAAAAGGCAGATATCATAAGAATACAAAAAATTATTTTGTAAGTTTTTCAATCTTTTTGGATTTTTAAAGTTTTATGATTGTTTTGTTGTTGTTATTTTTAAAATTAAGAATACGAGGTCAAAAGAACAGCAATTGGGAAAAAAAAAAAGGCCTTCCCCAGGACCATGCACTTCGTAACGAGATAATGCGGAGTTCGAAGTTGGAAAGCTAAAAATAGCAATACAGTGAATTTGGAAAAGTATGACACTGGCTGGGATCGAACCCATAACGTAATTTACAAGGAATGATGGTGTAATGAGGATCATTTCCGCCGAATCCATGTGACGGCCCTTTACTTCCGGTAAGACGGGTAAAAGCAGGGTGAAAATGTGGTCCCCATGTAAACGGGCTTCGAAGGTTTTCCCTATTAGCGGGTAAATCCCGGGTATTATTATTGTCCATGTAAACGCAGCTATTGATTCTTATAAACGGTTGATTCTTATAACCACTGATCATTATAAGCTGTGGTTACTGTATTTCATCAAAATGTTTTGTTTTGCAACCTATCATAGGTCCTGTCCTTTTTCAGAAACCTGTCTTGCCTTGCTCCTCTTGGAAATTAGTACTGTCCATGTCCATGTTTCAGTGACCTCAAAGCCTAGAATGTTCTCAAAGCTTCTTTTTGGTTTTCTCCTAGCTCTTTTAACAAAACTAATAGCCTAAAATATTTTTTGTTGTTCTATTTGTACCGGATGCCCTTTTGATTTAGTTCTATCATTTTTATGGTTACTTTAAAATCCTCTTCTTTGAAAATATTATACCATTCAAAGTTGTAGCTTCTTCAAACAGCATTCTTGAACTCCGTCATGTACTGCCTAGGTGTATCTTTAAAAACATCGAAATTTTCTCTTTTAGCTTTATTATACCAGTTTTAAGGGATTTGTCAGGACTGGTCAAATAAGAATCTTATAATGAGATGTTTAATAAAATTTGCATTCGATGACAAAAATATTTTAAAGAGAACAAACCTCAAACTTTGTCCTCAAAAGTGAGTAATCACTTCGTCTAATGAACAATATACCTCTTATGGTTAAGTTTAATGTGACGACGTATATATACATTTAAATGCATAGTGCATGAATTTTCTTAAAACGCACACTGATAGCCACGCAAGGGTAAAAAAAAATATTAGGTATAAAATACAAACTGTGTAAAATAGTATCAACTTGTATCGTAACTAAGGGGATGTAACAACTGTTTTCCCAGAAAAAGATTGGAAAATCGCAGGATGAAGTATTTTTACTTCAATTAAACCCCATTTCAATCTCTACATGAAAGTACATTATAAACATCATAATAGATCCTTTTCCCAGTATTCAGGATAAATTTTGCATTTTTCCTTGTTCTCGATCTACCGTGCCTACGCGTTCATTAATAACAGCACGGATATTTAGGAATTCACTATACTTCCACAACCTAAAACTATTAAGAGAAACGTAAAAATTAGCGTAAAATAAATGGAATTTATTCACAGAGTTGTAAAACTACATTTTTTTGACAGTTCTGATTTCTGAAAGACTTTTTGACAGCTTAACAATTTTTATGTTCAGAAACCAAAATGTTGAAAAATAGTACTGGGTAGATTTCTATTCAAAACTGAACATTCAGATTCTTCACGCAACAAATTTTACTTGAAATGTATGTCTGGTATTCTGTTTTTTAACATGGTTTTTTTAAAATGAATCTTGAATATACTCACAAAATATTTAAGCCATTTCATTCTGTTAATCTTTCTTTTGCCGTTTGCCTCCAAAATAATTTGGTCAGTTTTCTGCATTACCTAATAACAAATTATTGCACAGAAAGAGTATCTAATGTTAAATGGTAATACAAAACTTAACTTAAGCTCAATGGGATTTTAATAAATGAAAAAAAAACCTTTTAAAATTAAAGTAGACTGTTGTACTTAAAACTTTACAATTGTTTTGCCTTTTGTATTTATGAGTTCTAAAATGTGCATGCTTAAACAATGGCTAAGAGAAGAAAATACTTTTACTTGAACAGGAATTTCAAAAAGCAACTTTCTTCGAGAGAAACTTCCTTACTATATTAATGTAATACTAAAGTTCCGGAACTTTTGAATTTTAACTACATTAATGAAAAATGTTTTATTTAAGCATGTTATTATTTTTATGTAGCAAAATTTAATATTTAAAATATCATGTTTAAGAGAAAGGTTTTTGTGGTATTCATTTCAACATCATGAGTTATAAAATCCTTAGTTAAAATACGCTTTCGATATGTTTCCTTAGTTTGAAGTATAAACTAGATAAAATTCTACGAGTGAGTTAGCAAGAAAGGACATTAAATTACGGCTTGTAGTAAAATTTAAGGCTGATCAGACATATGACAGTAATGTAGATAGAGGATCATCACATGTTATCTCTAAAACTTACGTTTAAAATCAATTAACAATATAAAGATTGTTTCGAGTGGAGGAATGTACACCATTTGTCAAAAGAATACAATACCGGCATTGGCGAATTTTTCAAAAAGCTGTGCATAAGTTCAATATGGAGAGAAACCAAAGAATAAAACTAACACGTATTTTGCATTTCATCAGAATTGCCACTTCGATGGGCTGATGATACCGATGATCAGGGACCAATGTACAAATTCGATGAACTAGTGAATTAACTTTAAGGAAGTCCTATGTATTCTTCAAATAATTTGTTTTGACAGAGCAATACCTAAACCACAATGGGCCAATGATACCGATGATCAGGGACCAATGTACAAATTCGATAAACTAGGGACTTAACTTTAAGGAAGCCCTATGTATTCTTCAAATAATTTGTTTTGACAGCGCAATACCTAAATTCTATATCAGAACCGGTTTATAACAAAGAAGAATTACATGAAGCAACTGCAATATCATTCAGAATATCAATTGCAGTTTTAATTTCAGTCTTTTAAATTATGATTATGTGAAGCATTACAATATACAAAAATATACTGCATAATAAAGGTAAATAAAATAACAAAGTTCCTAGATTTATATGAATGAAATTCCGTTATTATCAAATGTGTATTTTATTGTGAGAACATAACGATTTTCGATTTAACAGCAGAGTAAAATGTAAGAAAAACTCTGTTCAAGATTGTAAGGATGCAGCAAAGTGTTATCGATTGAATTGGTGATTTTTCCTTCCTCTGTTAAACGTCGTAATCATTGTCATTGCTTTACGTCATTGCTTATAATGTCATTACTTGTTTATTTATATGAAACTAGCTGAAAACCCGCACTTCGCTACGGAGTACATTCAAATTAAATACCACGGTCAATGTATGCAATTAATGCCAAAAAAAATAAATATATATGTATATTTATAATCAATATGACGATCAATGTATACAATTGATGTAAAAAATATATATTATATATGTTTAAAAAAGATCGTAAGGGATATTTTTATAGACAAAATAATGTAGAAGAAAATATTTAAATTAAATGTAATAGGACATACTAAAGAATATAGTACAGTTAATATAATACAGTTTTAGGAACATAATATATTTATTGTATTTAATATTTTTTAATAATGTCCAATCGTCGCCACAATAGCAAAAAAAAAATATTTTTTTTGTCTATTTAGTTGCTATGCACGTGACGATAAATTTATTAAAGTACCAGAAAGAGTAATCACGTAATGCAGCATTTAATAAATTAAATTCTAACAATTAATCTTTAAAAAATTCACGCAAAAAATCAGAAAATCGAAGTAAAGATTCGAAAAAGATTCATTTCAGGAATTTTTATGATCTTTCACGCGATATAAATTTTACAGCCCTCAAGTTATTATTTTAAATGCAAACTTAAAAAAAGTTACAAAAACAGCTAAAAATTTAATTTAAAACAATCTGAGAAGAATTTTTCAAAAATCTTTCTTAGTGCACCCCTACACTATAAGAAGAATCGCCATGCAAAATGTCAGCCCTTTAGATCCAGCGGGTTGGTCTGTTCGTTGTATGTCAGTGGAGCTAGTCAGTCAGTCAGTGAGTCAGTGAGTTACGGAACTATTATATATAAATAATATATATATATATATATATATTCATAGAGTATCACGAACTGGAAAAGAGTCAGAAGTAAAAAATCTGTCGAAGTGCTAAATGTATCTGCAATATGAAAATTCAAATACTGTATTATGACCATGTTTTAACATTATAGTATAATTCCAATTAGTTTTATTTTGAAAACTGAATATACGGCTGTGAAAATTTCTATTGGTGCATTCTTGCCAGTATCTGACTTAAAAAATGTCCATATGTCTTTTAATCTTATGATGGTAAAATATATTGATATAGAGTGAATTCGCCTAACACTGAAAGTGGTATTAATTAGCAATAACTTATTAAATCCCATATCTTGTATATCATTTTCCAATTTAACGTTTATTGCATGGATATTACTTGGTTGTCTGCAATTCGGAGGGACACCTATACATGGGGTTAACTCAATCCATACTTCATCGGCCATGCAATTTTCATCTGTAAATTAACTACTACGTCAAAACAAGTCCTTAGGGAAATGATCATGTACATCAAAGGGTGCTAGACCTAATTTATGAGCATTCCCTTACATACACTGCGTAGCATAAAACAACGAAACACTAAACGTAACGAATGGCATGTAATTGAGCCATTTTTATTATCTACGTAGTCATATTCCCCGACAAGAATTTGAAAGCTTAATTTTCTTTAAAGATTTATTTATTCATGTTTTGTGGTGTGCGATGACTAACGTTTAATTACCAAAAACGCAACGAGATTTTGATTAGACGAAGAACTAACTAAGATGCAAAATAAACTCAAATTGCCTGTCTTGTGAGAACATATCATCATTTCATTTATACCATTATTCACTACTTTCAAATAATGAAAAGCATTTATAGTGTTATCTTTAAGGACATAAAAATTTTGATTCAATTAAGTATGCAACATTCACTGATAAATTTTAAATTAATTTTTTTAACTAATCAAGCACGTTTTATTTTGTACATTGATAAAGCATTGTAGCATATTTTAATTCGTTTTTCCTTAATAATAAAACAAGATAAATTATCTGTGAAACAATGAACTTTTTTTTCCCAGTACCTGAAGGCATAATCATAAAATGTAAATCATAAGCTTCAAATTTCGTTACCCATCATAAAAACAATTCTTTTTTTCTCTTGATAAGATATGCAATAGATTTAAAATTATGATTTTCTTACTAAGAAAACTTTCTAAACATGCTTTACGTAATATCTTATGAACAGTTCTTGGCAAATTTTCAGTCTAGGAAATTATAGAAACATTAAAGCAGCTAAAAAGACTGGTTATTAACTTTAAAGTTGTCACATACTTTTGGAATAATAATTTTCCTGATATTTATCCATATAATTTATTAATTATGTATAAACTCAGGAAATAGTATATTTAAATCTAATGTATAAATATATCATATTCATTGGCTTTAATTAAGAAAAGTAATGTAAGTGAAGTTGAAGATTCTAAGGTATTGTTAAACACATTAAGCAAGGTCATTAGTTTAATTTGGAAGGTATTCATAAATCTGAAGCTTTACGAGCAACGAATTCATAATTGTATGTTAATGTATTTTCAATGTTCATTTCGAATTTTGGAGAACTATGCTAATCTTCGTATGTTGATTGCCATTTTATTTTACATTGGGCTTTTATTGAAATTGTATAAATATTCTGTCTATCTCATAAACATTGACTAAAATATAGATGTTATTCCAGCGGGAAAAATGAGGTATGATTTTATGAGACTAACTAATTCCACCTAAAAAATTCTATATATATTGCCTCTTTTGCAGAAGTTCCTTAGTAAAATTTCAAAGGTGAAGTGTTTGAAGAAAAGTTTAAAAAATATCTTATCTATTAATGCATAGATTTTGTAAGCTAAAAACTCGTAAAAAATTGGGATGAAGTTATCAGATAGATATCCATTTGGAATAGCAAATAGCATTGTGTTGAGATTTCAATTGAACATACTATAGCTTTGTAATACATTAAGGTCTGAAGTTAGAGGTATATTATAAAGCATCTGACAAATTCAAGTTATGTCAAAATATTATATTTCCTGATGAAATCTCACGTGTAGTCGACAGAGATGAATGAAATTATTTTGTAACTACTTAATGAACTGAGATTCTACTTTGTATCAAATGTTATTAAAATCCAAAATGTACAATATTTTTTGCACTACAAGAAAAAAGAACCAGTTTTATCTATCATAGGTTTTCAATTTTAATATTCAGCATAAGCATTATCCCAGAATTTCGTGGAAGTGAAAATGCAGTAACATGTCTCCGATTACGTCGCTAGAAAAAATAATGTACCTAATTTATTCGTATTATATTCATGTGTGGCGTTATGACGTCGTAAAGTCTTAACGAGTTCCCTCTCTGGAGAAACGACTTCCCCGGGAAGAAGCTTCACAGCGTATGCAGATTTAGCCCACCACTGCTGCCTGCGTCATGGCTTCGGCTGAGATAAAAGAAGCTCGCCGTTTCTTCCAAGGTATGCTGCCACGAGTGCTTCTACTCCAGCCATCGTCTGCTAATATGGGCTGTTCCCATACGTGAATTTTTGGATTGCGCGCATTGTTCCCCCCAAACTATGTGTGCTAGACACACAAAATTTTTATCATAATTTTATTTGTATTATAAGCTTCTTTACACACTAAAACCAGAAAAGTTTAAAAAAAAAATTGTAAAAAAAATTTTTACACTTGAAAATGTTTTAAAAAATTGCTAAATTAAATTTTTTTAAAAATTTTATGCAAATTTTTCAATTTAAACTATATTTTTTGTATATTTTTTGGTTTTACATTAAACTTGAGTGTATTATTAATTTAATTTGACCAAAAGATAGTTTCTGTATGCATATTTCTTAATTTTATGATGCGCGAAACATCAATGATTTTTTCCCTTTTTTGTAATGTGTACATTTAAAAATAAAATCTAAAAATTATTTATAGCTTTACAGTTTCTATTTTTGCATAAATATACAACTGACGACTTGTAATTTTTATATAAAACAAAAAATTATATTAATATTATTGGAGTTTCAGTAGCTCGAATTTGATCATGTTTAGGGTCATTTCCCAGTAGTCAAAGGTTGTGTGCCCAAGAAACACTTTATAGCCGTGAATTTTGGCCGCTAGGTAGCGGGAAATGCTATCGCAGCATTGCTCTCTTGTGGAGGTTGTTTCAAGGGGATGTCGAATCATCCCGATACTTCAATTTTTTTTCGGATCAGGATCAGAAAACTCAGTAGTTAAGAATCTATGACGTCATCGTTTTCCCGGATTATTTCAAAAGCAGAGAAAACCGATATTTATTTAGGAGAACAATTGACAGTTGAAGACCGTAGGGCCTATAAAGATCTCTCTGACACTTTGAAACCTCGATACCGGTGTGAATTTTAGCAGCTAGGTGGCGGGAAATGCGACTTTGTGTTCGGTAGGAGATTATCTCCATCATCCGTCCCACTTTTCGCCAAATATCGACACTTGCACCAAGATGAGCTGTCAGTGCTTAAAATTGGTGTCTCTTTCTGCGATAGATATGGTTTAAAATGCAAAAGCAGGTTTAAAATAAAAGCAAAACTAAGATCAGTAGTTGCAACATACGAAGATGAATGGTACTGCCCAAGTTGCTCAGAGATGTTAGAAAGGTCAAAACTGTAACAATTATCGCACCGGACACTTTGCAAATTCATAATACATGACTGAGTGTTTTCCACATAGGGATTTTCCCGTAAGCCGTGTGTCTTCCGAATGTTAACAGTTTTTCCTGCCTCGTCTTCTGTATTTATGCTCCATTGCCATCTTATTTTCTTCATCTCCCCCCATTTGCACCCGAGACTACTACCGCCCCCTGAATCATTCCAGTGCACCCTGTGGGCTTGTACTGCCTACTTTGGGAAACCCTGGTCTAAATACTCTCATTTCCATTACTTCCACCTATATAGAAAGTCTAAGGTTAAGAGGCATATCACAAAATTTTTATATGATACCTATTGTAATTAAATTAATACCATGTTGTCAAACATTGTTTTGTAGTTCTTGGTTCATGGTATATCCCGATTATCGTTGTCCTAATGTCAAACGTGAGTTTTAAATTTCTGTCTTATATTTCTTTCTTTGTTTGATACTATATGCTATGATATATTTTGCTCATTCTTCAAATAATGTTGTATGAATGTCTCTGGGATGACACTTGCATTAAAATTGTCTCCACGATTGCCAACTCTAATTAAAATCACCTAGAAACTAAATTCGAAACTTCAATATAACATAACAGTGACGCTACTCGGGCATTTCAAAAACATACCATTACTTTTAAAGTAATGATTATTAATTTTGTTCTTCAAAGCCTCCAAATCTTAAGTTTTGTATAGAAATTGACATATATTTTTAATGGATGTTTGAACTTCTCAAATATTTTAAATCCAGCTTATTACAATTTTTTGCATTCCAATAAGCTACTCACGCCCGCCCGTATATTAAAACATCTGTATGAATGCGTTGCGTAGAATTACTAATCAGACTAAGCGATAAATAACCGATTATTTTATAACAACTCGTTGAATCTTAATTATATACTATAAAATTACTTAACTGTTCTTAAAAATTTTACTGTATATATGTGTAACATTCATATCTATATATATTATTTCTAAAAGGTGTTTTTTCCATTTTTTCTCCATTCAGGCTTAACCAAACAGTGATAAATAAGGTACCATTTTAAAGATTAAGTTCTCGCGCATCTAACGAATTGTTAATTCAGAATGGCACATTGTATTGTTTGTTTAAAAATCGAAGTGAAAAATTGACTTTTGGCCCTATAGTTCTTTTCATATTCCCTGGATGCGTCAAGACGTTACGGTTAAATAGTGTGCCACAAATAGATTTTGTAATGTAAATATCACATTTTTCAAGCGAGTTTGTGTCATATTTAACTTTAATAGTGGCCTACAAAGGTGTTTTAAACGTGTGCATATCTCATGTTTCCCTGTTTTGTCTTATGCTTCACCTCCAATATTGGGCCGAAGGTGTTTTGTAATTGGTTTTGTAATATCCCTCACGCAAAAAAGCACTTGTTACAAATGAACCGGTTCTTCTTTCATCCACTACAGAACACCACCTGGCTATATAGTTTATTCGTATTTATTATCGTATTTATTATTTAATCGCATACGAAAGGGTCGCACGGGCCCCCTAGTCCTTTTTATAATATGGGTAAATTAGGGTAATGCCGCTTACTGAAGAGGAACTGAAATAACATACTCAAATTTACAAAAAACATCAAAACTTTCATAACGAAATGTAACTTTAATGATCGATGGTATAATTTGTATGTAGTTAAATTTCAGTAAAACAGTTGAAATTTATATTATTATATTATTTAATGAAAGATTCTATTGCACTGAGCGGTGATTGCCCACTCACTGGTAGGGTAATGGCGCTTAATGTCGGTTCAAGGATTTAGGAAAATGCAATAGTCACATTGGTAGCGTTCTGTTCTGTCAACGCCAGTGCAGTGTTTATTGTGACCATTTACCACATGTTGTGCTGCAGAACCACTGATCGTTATTCCTCACGAGAACTCTCCGAAAATACAAACAAATTTATTCTTTTAGTGGAAGTTCATCATCTAGATCCTTACACAACTAAGATTCATCTATTTCTTCTTCAGAGCTGCTATAAATTAATTTCTTTTTGGGGGACCTTCCTTTTCTTCTTAAATTCCTATTTTGAATACATTTTTTATTACTTTCATTCGGTCTTCTCTGGTTTTCGTTTTTCTAATGCCAACAAATTTTTCTTTCAATGGAGTCGCTGTCAATTTTATGAGTGTTGTCACTTCTTTAATTTTTGTCGCTTCGGATTGCTTGCCGGACCAGGAACTGGTGAAATATGAGTTACTGAGAGTGGTGCTTGATTTGAAGGGCCTAGTATTTCGTAATTTGTTTCTTCCTTACATTCATCTTTCAATATTGGAATCCAATTTTTAACAGCTTCTTCAGTGTGTAGATAAGTCAAATTGTTAGTAGCAATGAAATCATCGGAGTACAAGTTAGGAATAAATGGCCAATGCTCACTTCTTTCGAAGGCTTTAGTTGCTTTTTCCAGAAAGCCTACAATACGATTTGTTGAAAAGCCATGTCGTATGGTGTTATTTTTTCAGACACTCGTGTCTTCGTGAAAATATTGCTTTCATTATTACTTTAGCGGACCAAAAAGAAGAGATCCAGTTGCTGCACTTGACGTGACGTGTGTGGGAGAATAGAGACAATATGGATGTAATTTTCCCTGCAGAATGAATAAGATGCTAGAGACGAATGGCTGCTGTTGTTATCCAGTGCTAACAAAACTGGGAGTCAATTGATGTCATGGATTCATTCGCAAGTGTTGCAGCCAGTCAGTAAATACTATGTTGCCATCTAACTGTTGGTGAACATCGGTATATAGGAACTTGCAGGGCCCACTCTCACTAACTGAGGTGACATCATTTGAACGAGTAAAAATAAACAATGGGGATATAATGGCACTCAAATAACTACCTACCGTGATATTTTTGCCCTTTTTTTCCAACTTTTTATTGCTCCACTCTGCTTCATTGCATTTTTTCTCAATTATTCAGAAGAGCTTAGTACCGTTTAAAAGGCCCGTTTCGTCCACATTATAAATTATAGTGTGGATGGGATATTAGAACTTCGACATCAGTGTCTTTAAATTTTAATAGATGCACTTCATCTTGGTTAAGGCCAACACCCTATTCAAGCTCGTTGTTTCTGATTTACGTAAACTAAGGTGCGATGTCTTCTCAGAAATCCATACAGCCAGTCTTTTTCAGCTTTTCTTTATTCTCTTGAAAAGTTGTTTTTAAAAGCCATTTTTTTCCGCAGACATCAAAAGGCTAGATTTCTGAGATCAGAAGCCGTCATTCAAAAGTACGGTTTTTGCTAAAAAGTAAAACATGCTTTTCAATTTAACCTTCTTTTTCTCCTGCGAAAATGCACTTGGTACCTAAATATAGTCTGTAACTGTGTCCTTGATCGTATTAAATGGAATGTGGTATCCGGAAGAAGCCTTCCTTAAACAGAAGCCGCACTTTCATCGCCCATAGCCTTCGGGACTTGATCTGATGTTACTGTCTGTCAAGGAGCATAAGCAACAACAACAACAACAACAACAACAAAAGACTTCCTCACTGATGTCCCAGAAGCTACTGCCATGATTGCTGCTTCCATAGTTTCAATTGCCCATGATGCCTTATTTCTACATCGTTTCTTTTGTTCGGCATATATTTGTATTAAACAAATTTATATAAGTAATATTTAGAACGTTGATGTTTTTGGGGTGGGGGGATTTGTTGATATTCGAAAAATATCCTCTAGGGCAAAATTTTATTTGATAAAATAAAATCGAAAATAGTGAATATTATTAAAAACGTTATTATTGTTATTTAAAACTTGGCCTTCAACTATCACCACTCAGTGACGGGTAATCCCGCTCACTTGAGAGTCATTACCCTTCGTCACCATATTGGTTTCTAGTATGATGTAGTTAGAGAAACATAATCTAAAAGAAAATAAACGTATGAATGGGAATCTAAATATATGCACTTTCAAGGTCTAACCAATACATTATCAATGTAAAAAGAAGTGTTACTTGCCGTCGGTTTAGGTTCTCAAGATGTTTACAAATAAATCACAGTAAAAATGGTGATATAAAAACACACGGCATATGACAGCAGCCATTCGTTTACTTGACGCTTAAAACGCAGTTAGCTAGGTTTGCGAATAGCTTCTTTCTGAGATTTTTTCAGTAACGGCATTACACGCTGAAAGTTATCACCCTACCTTTCATCTATTATGTTATTACCAAAATAAATTATTTTTGCAAAAATAAAAGTAGCCATCACCACAACAATATTCTGAGTTTTTGTCCTAAAGAACTATTTTTCTGTAATATTGGGAACATACTGAAGCAACTTAAATGGCAGCCTCATATCATCGCAATGCTACTAAGATTATGCGTGTCCTCACAACATTTAACATAGTTCTCTTGATACGAATTCAATGAAGAGTAAAAATATTCAAAATGATCTGAAAATGATTTTTTTATAATATTTCAATTTGGCTAAAATGTCACTGCAGTGTCGTTCCTGCAAAGTTTCGCAAAGTCATAATTGGATTTGAATGTTATATAACCGCAACGTAAAAACATATATCGGTGCGTTATATCGGTGCTGCTATTACTATACATAAATACGTTATGAATGCAAACTTCTTCGTTAAAGTATAATTCTGGAACAATCGAGTATTGTGTTGCGAAACAATGCCAAAAATTTGGATTACACTGATAATTCGTGTCACCGCCTGTTTGATGTGTGAAATAGTTGTCATAAAAATGACATATAATTATTAATAGAAGAGAAGTATCTTCTGATAAATATTAAAATCTGCTTTTAAATTTATCACGAATTAGTTTATTACTTTTAATGTATGTAATATTATGATGCTAAAATTTTAAGCTGATGTTAAAATATAAATTCTTGAACCTCTGTACTCGCCATTAAAATGTCCTTGATTATCTCGCTAAAAATGTCCAAAAATTATGCGATAATTAACAAGAAGTGAGAAGTTTTTTAACTACAGTCGGACCTCTATTTAACGAACCTCTATTTTGCGAACTTTTACTTGGAACAAAGAACATTTTTCCGAATTTCTTCGTAAAATAACCTCCAAATAGCGAAGTGCATTATCTATTTAACGAACTTTTACTTGTGATTCAATATTTTTTTCTCCATATTTCTCAAAATATTTCTGTACATTTCAAACTAATTCTTTCTTTTAACACATTTAACACATTAACTGTCTTTTAACATTCCGACGCGGATTACAGTTTGAAAAAAATACGCCTGAAGGGGTTTTGGTGCATTGCAAAGCTGCGAGACGTATTATGAGATAAAGCCCTGTTTCAAAACAAAAAACTCAGACAAAATTAACAAACTTTATCAATAATTAAATTTAAGGAAGCATGTGGTAATGTAAGCTTAAAATTACTTGTTATAATAAATGCGATAATGTCAAGAAAATTCATTAATTTTAATATAATTTTTTAATTGAAAATACAGTGTATTCCCGGACAATGTTTTGTTTTATTCTTGTTTTCCTTGCAGATTTCTGTTTGATGGGTAAGATATATAAAACAAATAGACATTAATTTAAAATTAAAGGTATGAGTAATTACTTTTATTAATAATATTTAGTGTTTATGAATTTAAAATCTGTCTTGTGTAGTTTAAAGTATTTTAAAAGGTAAATCTCTATTTAACGAATTTTCCATATAACGAACTTTTTTCGGGATTTAGCGACTTCGTTAAATAGAGGTCCGACTGTATTTCAGTTATTACATCAGAGTGAAAACTCCCCTTTCAATTGATATATCGACATGAAATACCATTTGGTGACGTAAGACATAAAATGGTCATTTAATATTTTATAACATGCCTAGGGAGAAAAAATGTGTTGCACTGCGCTTTTTGATTCGGAGCTTGGTGAATTTGAAGAATATCTTTTAAACGGGCTTTAGAAAGTTTTAATACGTTAAATATTAACTATTTTAAAGTTATTAACTATCATAAGGTATCAGGATTTTTAAAAGAAGAAAGGGAATTAATCTATATATATAAAACAGTTCCGTAACTGACTCATTCAGTCACTGACTGACTGACTGACTGACATACAACGCACAGACCAAACCGCTGGACCTAAAGGGCTGAAATTTTGCATGGCTATTCTTCTAATAGTGTAGGGGTGCACTAAGAAAGACTTTTCAAAAATTCTTCTTAGAATTTTTTAAATTAAATTTTTAAGCTGTTTTTTAATCTTTTTTTACGTTTGTATTTAAAATAATACATTGAGGGTTATAAAATTTATATCACGAGAAAGATCATAAAAATTCCTTCAAAATGAA
Source organism: Dolomedes plantarius (assembly GCA_907164885.2). Classification (NCBI taxonomy): domain Eukaryota; kingdom Metazoa; phylum Arthropoda; class Arachnida; order Araneae; family Dolomedidae; genus Dolomedes; species Dolomedes plantarius. The sequence goes on from OU015501.1 coordinate 137,105,320, forward strand.
ATTTTTTTCGAATTTTTACCTCCATTTCCTGATTTTTGGTGAATTTTTAAAGATTAATTTTTAGAATTTAATTTATTAAATGCTGATCACGTGATTTCTTTTTCTGGTACTTTCAATAAATTTATCGTCACGTGCGTAACAACTAAATAGACAAAATAAATATTTTTTTCTCTTTCTAATGCAGCAGACGATTGGATATTATCCAAAAAAATGCATATCCCTTACGATTTTTTTATAAATATATATATATAGATAGATAGATATTTTACATCAATTGTATACATTGATCATCGCATTTATTATAAATATATATATTTATTTTTTGGCATAAATTGCATACGTTGGCCGTTGTATTTAATTTGAATTTACTCCGTAGCGAAGCGCGGGTTTTCAGCTAGTATATCATAAGAATGAACTGATATAAAATTTAGAAAAACATGATTTGATTGTTATAGATCATACATTTGTAAATTTTATCTTTTTTGTTTATTTCAGTTAATTCTTAGAACAATGGGCACATATTGGGGTTGTGTTTTAAAATTGTTACCGGAGAAAGCACTTGCATTAATTTATCAAAATAATGTCACTAATTTTTACAAAACCTGCATTTTTGGTTGGAAAAACTTGGCGACTATTTTAAATTTCTCAGACTTTAACAAAATTTGATTTTCTTTTTAGGATAATAAATGCAAACACGACACGTAATCCTGGAAAATGTTACTACGGTGATATATATTTTTAGCCTAAAATCTGTTTTCTTCTTGCTGTACATTATATTCCACTATATCTTGTAATATTTACATGTTAAAATGACGGAATGACCATGCAGAAGTATTATGCTTCAGCGAAAACATATGAAACAGTGTAAGTTATTTCGATTGAGCTAAATTAAACTTTGGCATTAGAAACGATGTAATGCTTAGGATTATGAATTTGAAGCATAAATCCGGGTGGTAATTTTGAAAAGCTATTGGACAAATTCTGAGTGATATGTTAATTGTCATTAGGTCTGAGGAAGCATAGTGAAACTGCAATATCGAGTGCAATTACCGAAGTTCATAGCGTGGCTCATCGATTTAAACTTAGCACCATGTCGCTGAAAGGGTAGTTAAGGATAATTGAGTTAAATATGCTTTTACTAAATTGAGGCCACTCTAAGAGCAAACGGATTTCAGATACGTTGTAATATATGTCTGAACGCTGACATTAATCATTTAATTTCCTACTATAATGGTTAATGGTTTTCTTGAAAATAATAAGAATTCGGTATATTATTAATTTGTTTTTTTCATCTACAATTAATTCATTCTGTAAATATTATGTAATGCAGAAATTTCCATATCAAGACATAATTTAAGAGAAAATTATTAATTCATTTTACTAACAGGAGATTATAAAGACTTTCAAGCTGTCTGTTCCAACTGTTTTTCCTAAAACAGTATTGGAACTCTCAAAATATACATTTCAAACTCTCAAATACGAAGAATTATTCTTGTTATATTAATTATTGGATTTGTCGAGGTCAGACATTAGTTTTTCCCCTCAAAACTGTTTATGCATCATTAATATTCTTATAGATAAGAATGTTACAATATGGTCATAAATTGAAGGCTGAAATGAAAAGATCATAACATGTAAGTTATAAAATCAGTATCTTTATCATAGACTCTAGTCTCAAAGTATTCGAAATTTTCAACATGCAAAATGTCAGATCACCATCTTACATTAAACATACTAAGGAATGATCAATCCTAATTCATTTTAGAACATTTCCAAAAAAATTACGAGAACATTTTTAGAAGAAAACACATGCATTTCGTTTCTGCTATATCTTTGAATTTTTGATCACAAATCGTGTAAATTTCAAACTCATTTTTTTCCTGAATTGACTGTTTTCATCTAGAACCAGTTTCGGATATTCTTTTTTATATTGTCAATAGGTCAGTAATACCTGTAAATGATCGCTATTGTTAAATTAATAAAAATGATGTGAACTCTTAACCTCAAAATCTATACATTTCCAGAGATGATTGGTTCTAGAGACATGTACGATTTTGTATCCCTGTCATTTAAACTTAATTTTGAACTGAGACCTTATGCGTTGGTTACCTTGTTAAGGCAAACTTTATCAAAGAAGTGAAAACAATGTTTAAAAATTTGAACACGTAGATAGGGATCAGATACAGTTAATTTTATTTGACAGGTCTGAAATATTTAAATTTTGCTACAATCTTATTTTCAATGAAAAAATTTTAATGGATGTATTCCCTTTTGTAGTTAGATAAGGAAAAGGTGAAAAAGACAAATTCCCATCAAATATGTTTTCAAGAAAAGTTGAATTAAATAAAAACACATGATATCAAATCTGTCATCATACAGGTATGTGAGAGTTTTTAAATACGAAGAGATATATATTCATAACTGAAAAGAAATACAATTAATGTTTGATGTTTCATTTGTGTTATAAAAATGTTCAGTGAAATTATGAACAACTTATTTTGTATTGCCTGGTCTAAATAATTTACATGTGAAGTTTTTTTTTTTCTCATGAAGAAAATTTTGGCTGTACTTTTAAATAACCCGCCCTAAAGAAGGGCTTAAAATAAAGATATTTATTTGTTTAGTAAGATCTTTGGCAAAATTTCTTTTAGATTAAACATATTCCGAGTCATATCTTTGTTATATATTTATATTTCCTTAAAATTATTGACATGAAAAAACAATAATAGGAAATATAAGTATTTAAAAATATGTAACTGTAATTTCTCTAAAAGCAAAAATGTGCGAATAATTCTTGGATACCATCCATTATATTTTTAGGTTTGGAAAAGGATATGAACAGAAGAGAATAGACATTCTCAGATTTTGACAAAATGATATGAATTTTGGAGTCTCTGATCAAACGAGCAATTCTCAAAAGACATTTCAAGAGCCTGAATTTTCTCTCCTTTTATCTAGAAAAGTTTGCTTTTTGAACCTTATGAACCTTTGAAGCAAAAACTTATTCTACATTTCAAATGTTTAAAAAATTATATATTCCATCAGTCAAATTATTAATTTTATATCATGTAACAATAGTAAATGAGCATTCCTCTTCATTTTTTGAAGATGCAGTTAAAAAATTTGTTCATAACGTAATCATTCTAATAAGGAATTAGAATTTATTTTCAATATTTTGTTGGCAGATTTTATTAATGCAAATAAAATATGAAAATAAATCTTAACATTTCAAGAGAACAGAATGAGAATTAAATCTGAAATAAAAAATTATCTTTGTATTTATGTTAATTTATTTCATAGCGTTATACTTATTACTTTTCATATTTTTCAGCAGAAGAAAATTTAATACATTTCCTCCGAATTCATCCACGAAAGTAGTGTGTATAATCTGGAAGCTAATTACCTGGATTCGTGTGACAAAGAGCAATTATAGGAATCTTCATCCAATCTTGTTCACTTATTGCTCTTGTCACGAAAAATATTATAACTTAAGAACGTGATACGGTTATAAATATAATTTGAAATCCTCTGTGCATATTATTAAGCAGAGCGTGCAGATATTACTATTGACCTAACTGCTTTTGAGTGACACTGGGTTATTATAGAAATCTCCCCTCGCTTAATCACGCTCTGCTTCTGTCACGAAAAGTGTAAACTCAATGAGAGACTAGATTAGAATATAAGAAAACTACATACATCATCTTAATTAAGCTATCTAGAGACAGAGCAATGTATACTCTAATCTTAAGTGCTTCAATTATGAATTGTTTTAGTTTCATTTTTCTCAAATGGATAGCATCCATGACGATCATTTTAAATGGCATTGTAAATTTAAAAATAAGGAGAAAAGAAAACCGTTCGTAAAGTGTGTTGGATTTCAATTTATGATGAAATATCATTTAAAATACAGGTATTTCGTTGGTTTGTCAGTATTTTATTCAAGTTTGAAATGCGATGTTTTCAAACACTTAAGTAAATACTATGAAGTTTTATATTAAAACTTGTTAATGCAAGGTGATGTAAAATATACTAGAAATATGTAGCATAATAAAGGTTCCATCTCTTTCATATTTATCAACTTATAGTCTTTAATTCAGCTCAAAAACAAAGAGTCGGGTATTGAACCCTGTTTTCCTGTATTCA